>OZ037995.1:38606090-38616090 GCA_964035705.1 Porites rus
AATCTGTCCTTGAATAATCTCAAATGGCTGCTTACAAAAGTAGAGCTTTCGTGTGTTCGAAATATAATACCACGTTCTAGAAAACGCCTCTGAAATGGATACCCCGTTCTAAATCAGGAGCTTCAAAATCACGACCCCTTTGGGCAGTACATACCCGTATAGGTAATGCATGGGAGTACCCCCGCCGGGAAATAGTTAAATAAACAACCCAAGCGGTCGAAAAAGAACCAGAAAAAAATTCAGGCCTGACCAAAAAAAAGGCCGTTGACAAAATCTGGATGAGACAACCTTTTGTCATTTTAATGAAATACAGGGCAGGGTTGATCCTATCATCGGACCAGATCCGGCTTTTGTTCAGTGATGGTTACTTTTCAGTGATGAATCAAATGATGACTTGTGTTGAAAACATTTCGCTACTGAGATAAAAAATATTATTCTTAGCGAATTAACTACGGCATGCGTAGGATTATGACGTTTTTGAGCGGAAGCTTGCCGCTCGCCCCTCAAGCACACACGCTCTCAATATATTGTGGATTTTAGTAATTATCATCGGGTAATATTAGTGATAATGAAGGTAGACAAAATTACTGGCAGAAACATGCGAAACGGTATTTTAACTTTAAAACAACAAGCATGAGTAAAAAAATTGAATATTTAATAGACTGCTTGCAGTCCGCCTTTTCTCTTAAAATCCGTCTTGTTCTCATCCCAACCCCGTCCCCAGGACCCTGGAAAACGTTGTTGGTTCTCATTCCAGCCAGCGCGATTGCAAAGAACAATATTCTCGCAGTCTACATAATTATTTAAAGGCAGGAATTTTTAACATTAGTCATAAAAGTTAACATTCAAAATTTTGTAGCGAAACCGGTCATGCAGAGAAGCTTGTTAGGCCATCACGCGACTTGTCTCATGCCTGAGAGCTCCCTTACAACCTTTTTTCCCATTTCGAAAAGGGTTTTAGAGGCCAAAATTGACAAAAATTAAGACGGAATCCACCAGGACATTGAGTAATTTTGATTTTCAGTACACAAAAATCCTGTACCAGAATAATTTATAGCATATTGCATTCTTTCTTACAATTTTCAAGGGCTTAAGATGTAATAAATCATCTGTAGTAACACCAAAAAAGATTTCTTATGGGAGCCGGAGAAAATGAATGTCAAATTTCACAAAATTACATCTTACAGTGGCGGATCCAGGGGAGGGGTCCGGGGGGGCTAGGCCCCCCACCCTTATTTTAAACCAAACTGAGGCCCAAGGGGCCGAAAAAATTTTTTTTGGAGACTGCCACCCCTCCCCCCCCCTCCCTTATCTAAGGGTCTGGATGACCGCCCCCTCTTATCTCAATGTCTGGATACGGCACTGTCTTACACATGAAATTTACAGAATTTTACCTGTGGAATCATAATTCTTGTGAAATTTGACATTCATTTTCTCGGACTCCCATGAGAAATATTCTTTGGAGTTACTACAGATGATTTATTATATCTCTAGCCCTTGAAAAATGTAAAAAAGAATGCAATATTGTTTAAATTATTCTGCTACAAGATTTTTGTCCACCGCAAATTAAAATTACTCAATTTCCAAAAGGATTCCATCTTAACAACTTTTTCAAAAAACAGATTTTTCTTCTTCAGATCTCTGCAATGGATGCAAAATAATCGTTAGAACCCCGTACAAAAGCCAAAAAAATGCTTAATTGTTATTTGAAAAAAAGGTACATTTTATTACTCCATGAAGACCTTCCAGACTTTCCGGTTGTGAATGCTAATCCTGTTATGGATTACGGTCAGAGAAATCTCCATTTCCTCAGCCCAGAGGTCCCCATCTTGATTTATATATCAGAGGTTTATCTTCTTAAACGTCGCTGGAATCTTTGAGTAGGATTGACGCGGCACAAACCCTCGCCGGTGCGCAGAAGACTATACAGTAAAAGCTCGCATATAAGAACCTAGAGGCTGAAATTCGGCATTTAAATACCCAAAAATGCAAGAACCTGTTCAGCCTGTTAAAGAAAAATACTGGTCCTTATACAACAAAAAAATCACTCCAATTTTGGTCCCTCAAAATTCCGGATGTTAATTGTGTGAGAAATTTCTGACAAAAAGTTATCGTGTATATCTTTTCTTTGATTTACATTTGTTTGGATTTTCACAAGAAATATGTTTTCCATAAAACATTATGTATTAATAGTACAATATTTCTACCAATGGTTCAGTACGCTACGAAAAGTACGAAAATAAGAACCTATTGGTAATGGTAGCAGGACTGAGTGGAGTCCAATTACTCCAATTCGGTCTGTAATGATATGAGTGATTAGCAAAATCGGACGACCGCGTAGCGGGAGTCCGTTTGTTTAATCACGAGTATGATTAGAGACCGAATTGGACGACACGAAGTTCTGTTACCAATTAATCATAACTTTAACAAAATTTTTCGATATAATAGGCTATTTTTAAATCAAAACAGAAGAAATTCGAAAATTTGTTT
The DNA here is from genome assembly GCA_964035705.1 of Porites rus. Classification (NCBI taxonomy): domain Eukaryota; kingdom Metazoa; phylum Cnidaria; class Anthozoa; order Scleractinia; family Poritidae; genus Porites; species Porites rus. The sequence continues at coordinate 38,608,581 of OZ037995.1, forward strand.
TGCTAGCAGTGAAAAAAATAAGCCATTTAAGCGCGCGCTTGATGGCGCGTACAGGACAGTACGCGTCATGTCTAATAATTGGACAAATTAGTATAGGTAATGCCGAAATCAGGGCAGTTGATAGCCACTCATATTTGACAATTTTAAATTGTTATAAGAACCTAATCAGCCTGCTTTGTGAAAAACTACCCTAAAATATAAGAACCTGTTCAGCCTGACCTCAAAAATTGTAGGTTCTTATATGCGATTTTTTACTGTATCAGACATTTCAGATTTATGTCTGCATGCCTATTTTTGTGTGAGGGTGAATAGTGAGTAAGTCATACAATTTTTGACAGCCCGGTTTTCTTAAATTTGATATACTATGTCTTAATAGCAATGATATTTATTAAAAGATTTTCCAATCTTGAGAATGCTGAGAAGTTACCGTGAAAAATTCACTGTTGAATGCAGGAATGTAGATTTCTATTTGATACTACCTGCGGCAGCGACATACTGAGCTGTGCTAGGGCGACTTAAGCCCGCACAGAACCGGATCCACTTTAGACAGTTTGCAAAGAAATATCAAAATACTTCTTTGCAATTAAAAATCAATTTCGTTTTCGAGGTCGTCGGTTTCTAGGTCGTCGTTTTCTAGGTCGTCGTTTTATGGGTCGTAAGTCTTCGTTTTCTAGACACCCCTTAAAAGGGTCGATTTTTAATCCGTAAACGGATATATGGTTTCTTTACTAAAATCGAAAAACGGATTATTGTTCCAAATGATCCATAACGGAGGTGGATTCTTTGGATCATATACAAAACTGGATGCTTCGGATACATGATCCGAAATGTTTCTTTACTACGGATCCGAAAAGAGTAAATACAGCCAGCGGTAACTCGAAACAATTTTAATATATACAGCAGCTGTTTGACTGCTCATCTTTACGGCCATTTTTGAACTCGAGGCATGGATTAAACGATCGACGTTATCGGTTTTATCGGGATGGTAAAATCGCAATAGACACAGGACCTATATTGTACTAGTTCACTAGGACAAATCGAGGCAAAACTATAACACAACTTCGCCGGGGGTGTCTGGAAGATGTGGTGGAAACGGATGGCGGATGGCGGACGGCGGACGGGGGACGGTGGACGGCGGACGGCGCACGGCGGAAAATAATAAATAAATGAATAAAAATAAGTAAATAAATAAAAATAAATAAATGTATAAGATAATTATATAAGATAGATCAATAAATAAGACAAATAAATAAAAAAAACAGAATTCAAAATATTTAAATTTAACGGGAGCCTCCTGTTTAAACACCAGTTGTGACATCTCTGGATCGTCGGCGAGAAGATAAACTGAGTAGCCAGTTATGAAGTTTGCTCGAATGTCACTTCCAACTCGTGGCTGAGAAAAAACGATGTGTGGTATTTGTCGTTTCAGTTTGCGAAATTCTTTCGCGATTTGGTCCGTGCCGCGATGTCGAAAAGAATGCGGACAAAAGAAGTCACGCTTGGCCTAGAGGTAAGTTAATTTTTGCAGTATCTTTATTTGTTTTATACATTTGCTGTTTGCCGCAGCCCACTGCTTTAGATCTGACTCCGATTGTATAACAAACACACAAACAAAACTTTAGAAGGTGGAAGAGTGGGTTCGGCCTCTCGCCTAGATTCAAGCCTTTTTGAAGAGAGGTGAGAGGAGAGAGCTTTAAAAAAAGCCCAAGGGGTACTCCCTTATATAAGCCACATAGGTATGTACCGCCCCAAAGGGTAGGGTTTTTGCGCCGTTTTGGTCTTAAAACGGGTCTACACGCTGCCCAGTTTGGTCTGAAATTGGGTATGGGTTTCGAGAAAACTACGGGAGTGTATGAACGTATTTATCGGTTCAATTCCAAACGAATAAGAAAAAGAAAGAGAAATATGCGAATTAGAAATGTATTTTAAGACATCTTTTTTTGTTACCGTTCTAATCTATTAATTAATGATGATAATGATGACATAGTTTAATAGAGGCCAGGTCTGAAAACGAGTGTGAAAAATGACAAAATCTTTTTTGTTGCCGTTCTAATCCAATCGAGTATGTCTAAATGTCGCGGGTCGCGACTCGCGGGTAAAGGTCGCGGGTGCGGGTTAGGGTCCCCGATAAACAAATCACCAAATTTAACAGTAAAATAAACGAAAATTTGATTAAGTTTCAAAGAAGATTTGCAATACCTTATTTTTGGCCATGGGTCATAACCAGGAAGTCTAGTTATTTAGAGCTAACTAAGGGCGATACAAAGGAAAAAAGTCACTTAAGAAAATCCACATGATTAAAACTATATTGGCTTTTTTAGTTTGTACTAAGTAGCCGAAATACTGACTTGCGTTTGGAATTTGTAGGAGAGGAGGTTAAAGTAAGAAAATTATCTCGGGTTCAAGTTCTCTACAAAACCTTGAATTCGGTCATTTTATGTAGCTGTTTTGCAGACTGCATGACTTTTTCAAAAGTCTTTCAGCTTTTTTTATGGTTCTGGTATTGCGCACGAGCTGCCGCTCCGCCACAAAGTGTGGATTTGTGACGACTTGTCTTGGTGGTTGATTCAAAAAACCTTCCGGGGATTGCACCCACTCCCCTACCTTGTACGCCCAAGGGTTTAATGGTACTTAAAGTTGCAATATGACAAAAAAGTAGTTGACCCTTTGCTGACCTCTATATAACTTATATGTAGCTGCGAATTGTATTGAAAAGGGAGTGTAAAAATTCGGTGCCCGATTTAAACAGCCGAAACCCCATCGAACTGAAAAACAGTACTTTAACTAATACTTATTTTTTTCTTCTTTTTGCAACTCAAGACAAATAAAATTAATTTTGGGGGCATTAATGCGTAATCTCCCGGTTGGGTTTTAATCATTACCATGTTGCGAGTGATCAGTCGTAAATCTTGTTTCCTCCATTCCTACAGTTCTCTCTTGAAAAATCAAAATTTCGTCAAGACCCCCCCCCCCCCCACTCCACAAGACCTGAAAATGGCAAGTGAAACCAAGGTTTAGCGCTGTGATAGGTTAGACAGGGAAGAGTCAGAAGTAGCTATTACATTTAAGAAGACCATATAATATACTTCAATTGGAATTTTTTTTTTCGGTTTTCAACTACGGGCCCTTGAAATTTAAACAAAAAGAAATGATTAAGACCTCCAGCAAAATCTTACAAAGGTGGCTACTTCTTTGATAAAAACAATCTCCCCTCGCCTTGAACCACATTCTTGACCACCCCCTATGTTTTCTCTCTCCTTCTTGACCCCTTCTTTATTCAGTGTAGGTGTCCACAGTGTCAGCTTATGTGACTTGTCCACTTAAAAGAAGTGGTTTTTACCCTATGTATATCTAGCCGGATTTATGAAAACCGTACCATCGGACACCAGCAGCCCACACACCTTAAACTGACTCAACTAAAGTAAATATGGCCAAGACACTCAGCTCTTACCCATGGTTCTCTTAAGTTGACTCTCTTCTTGGTTCCTGATTAGCAAAAGAAACATTCCAGTCCATCAAAAAGACACTCTGGACTTGTCCATACACTCTAGCTGCTTAAAGACCCTGAATGACGGAGGACGCTTGAGACTTAAGCAAGTTCTAAGCAGAGAAATTCAAGGTTAAATCACCCCCCCTGACTTCCTCCACCCCCCCAGCCTAGCACGTGCTTAAGGGGAATGCTTTCATTGGCCAATGGGCCTCAAACGTTACAAGAATTTGACATGACAAACCAAAGGCAGACATGAGCAGTGCACTGACTCTCCCAGACCAGGACTAACGGAAGGTACAACGCTTTTTCAGCACCCTACCCCCCTAGGGATTGACATGGAGGCCCCTTTCCAACCCATGGCGAGTTAGCTCAGGGACTGAACTTGTCAATGAGACCAACCAGGACAGCAAGCCCCCTATGTTTTTTCACACCGCAGTGACCAGAAAGCTGGCGATCGCCAGCTTTCTGTGCGAATATTCTGGTCCATTTTGAGGTATGTTTTCAAAAATTCGGCTAGATATATATGAAGACATAATTTGGTTCATCTAAAATACAGCTTTGACTTTTTTTTTTTGCACTAAATGAGACTTGAGTGTACTTACGTCCTCAGCAAAAATATGAATCGAGGGTTGGCATTCGTCGTTCGTGCTCAATTTTGGCGCGGTCGCGCGAAAGAATTTGCCATCCTGGTAAATCGAATTTTTGCCACGTTACTGGCGGCTTTATCACAGCAACAATACCCCTGCACGTGGGTAAAACTTTCATTCATAGTTCTGATTTCAAAAAGGTGACAAAAAGGAAGAACATTTCCAGGTTTACTTCGATCGATCTATTCTTTATCCTGATGGAGTCCAATAGCTCCGTTTACTTGGGGAGTCATAGAATATAACAACGCGCAATCATATAACATATGTATTAAGGTGTTTCGATACAGTTTTTCAAAGGCCATACCGATATTTTTCAATCGCCTTAAAAGTAGTTTTTACCTTGTCCGATCGCTATAAAATTTTCACCAGTTATTGGCTATGGATTGAAATTTGTGAAAATGTAGTTTTAAGTAAAATCGATATTACTATGACAACAGTAAACAAAAAACTTTGAAATTGATAAAAGCCGAATTTTGTGTGATCTAGACCTGCTACGGAAAGTCCAACACTAGGAACTTAAAGTTTGGTGTTTAGCAAACAATCCCCGTAAGAAGTGAAAAATTCTGTATGTTTGAATTCGAATAAAACGAAAATATATTTCAAGCCTTAAATTTTCAATAGCCGTGATAGGTTATGTAATAAAACGTTATAAATGACTCAAATTATTTTTAAGTAGCGTCAGAATGATGCTTACTATCATATTTTGATGCTAGGAAATTTTGGTGCACTTTCGTTCACGCGATATTGACATCTAACCTGTTTTCTCACCACCTGTATAAGTGCAACTTCATTCAGAATTTGGACTTTTAGCGCTTTCTTGTATATCTCCGAAAGGACTCGAACGAATTTTTTCAAAATCTCTTCACATAATCTTCATAATGTATATAAAAATGTTCAAAACTTTCATTAAGATTGATTCACTGCAACACCTTCAAATTTCAAGACAAACCTATCCGACGAACCGGTCAAAAATCTGCGCTACAACATTCACTGTTTTGACGTTATGGTAATTTTTCCAAATTAATGCGGACAATACATATATCCATGACTAGTACATTTCAGTGTGAGTATTGCCAATGTTTTACATTCAAAAGATGCGATAAATTCAAACTAAAATGTACTAGTCATGGAGGTATGTATAGTGCGCATTATTCTGGAAAAATTAGCATAATGTCAAAACAGTGAATGTTGTAACGCAGATTTTTGACCGGTTGGTAGGACAGGTTTGTCTTGAAATTTCAAGGTGTTGCAGTGAATCAATCTTAATGAAAGTTTCGGACATCTTTATATACATTATGAAGATTATGTGAAGAGATTTGAAAAAAATTCGTTTGAGTAGTTTCGGAGATATAAAAGAAAGCGCTAAAAGTCCAAATTCTGAATGAAGTTGCACTTATACAGATGGTGAGAAAATGGGTTCGTTTTCAAGATCGCAGGAACGAAAGTACTCTTAATTTCGATTGAAAAAATTCATTCCATTAAAAATATATATATTCGAAAAAAAAATTCAATTAAAAAAACGGTTCATTTCAACTAAACTAATTTACGAGCTCACGCCATTATCACACACGCTTGGGTAGCGTTTTAAGCGGCCGTCATCAATGAAATCCCCTTGTGGAATTTTGTGGAAGGGTGTCCTAGAACCTCTTGCGCATGTGTGTTCCCACCTTAAAATCTCAAAAGAAAGTAATGTCCTAATCCAAGTAATAGTAATTTCCTCACTCTTTTTTGAGAGCTTCTCGGCTAGGCGTTTAAGAAAACGGTTGCAGTCGGCTCCCATCCCACCGTTGGTTCCAAAAACTAGGGGAGTGAAAGATCCCATTTCAACGTCCAGCACCCTCTGTTGGTATTTCCACTTTTTCTCCTCCTCCTGCTCCTTAAAGTTTGTGGATGTTGCTTTTCCCTGGTTACACTTGGAGTTAACATGCGTTACTCTGACATCGAAAATGCTGTAACTCCACGAGACCAAAAGCTCCCCTGCCTTGAAGTCCAGTCTTGCCTCCGGGCTTATTACCGCGCTTCTGAGGTTGAATCTCTCACTATCGAGAGGTTGTAGTTGTGGTTCGACTTCAACGTTGGTGCAAACCTTACCAATAAGTGAGGTAAGTAGGTTGCGAACACCGTCGTGTCTCTGCGCCACGAACCCTGCCTTATTGCATGACAAGGCATGGCAGACGGTATACTTCTCACCACAAACACACTTTGCTTGGTAAGTCGGACAGGGGCATATTATACTTTAAACGCAGAGAGTCTCTGAATTCTTGTTTATTCAGCACTAAGCCTTGATCGATTAGAGGCATTGTGGTAAGCTATGAGCTCGCATCCTTGTCTCTCGATTGGTTATCTGACCGCAGCAGACCCGAGGGTAGCGTGGAATCAATACTTTCCATTCTCAATTTCACCGACGCGGTTTTCAAGGCTTGATGTTGTCTTTTTAACGCCTCCGTGGAATTCTCGCCTGCCACCATGAATATGCTTTGTGTGGTAATAGAATCTACGTGCGGTACTGTTATTGACGTAGAAGCAGCAAACTGCTGTGGAGCTTCAAACCGTAATTCGGTACGCCTAGCCCTCCTTGAGCGGGTGTCAAAGTAACGCGCTGACGCAGATCACTAGAGAGGAGCTCCGTTTGACCGAATAGTGTAGGCAGAAGTAAGTCGTCGATCGCCTCTTGGACAGGGTCAGCGTAATCTTCACACGACTCTATTGTGCGCATGAAATAGGTAAACTTGGATTTTTAACCCTTCGTGAAAACGGTGTAGGCTGCATGAGGCTGGCTTCTTGCTATCTCAGATACTAAGTGCTTCGAGTTCTCCTTTCCATCCAAGGACCTTTTTCCGACAATATTGATCTTTGAACTCTTGAGATCCGATGACGGCCCCTAAGTGGCGCTGACCTTCAGTTGTAATATTGACCTCATCTCCAATAATAATAATGATAATGATAATGATAATGATAATGATAATGATAATGATAATGATAATGATAATGATAATGATAATGATAATAATAATAATAACAAGTAAATAAATGTATATCCCTTGAAAGCTAAGACCTAAACAATCCCAGCTTTCTGTGCGAATATTCTGGTCCATTTTGAGGTATGTTTTCAAAAATTCGGCTAGATATATATGAAGACATAATTTGGTTCATCTAAAATACAGCTTTGACTTTTTTTTTTTGCACTAAATGAGACTTGAGTGTACTTACGTCCTCAGCAAAAATATGAATCGAGGGTTGGCATTCGTCGTTCGTGCTCAATTTTGGCGCGGTCGCGCGAAAGAATTTGCCATCCTGGTAAATCGAATTTTTGCCACGTTACTGGCGGCTTTATCACAGCAACAATACCCCTGCACGTGGGTAAAACTTTCAT
>OZ037995.1:38621090-38648590 GCA_964035705.1 Porites rus
AGAGTTTTGCACCTGCTAAACTGGTATTATTACCAGCGTGTAACCAAAAGTACAATATGTTTAGGTATTTTTCAATTCGTCTTGTTTCTCATGCTCACTCACACTTATATAGATGAGTCTTCTTTTGTTTTCCCTTACAAGGATTTTGAGAAGCAGAAGAAGCTCTGCTTGAGAAGAGGATTACAACACACAGACAAAGCGAACGCTCTTGTCGACAGCCCCAATGTACTCACAGCAAAGGGAAGTATTTTCAAGAGAAGATCACGAGGTCTGCAGGCAAAAACAATGGGAATCCCTAGGTGCTTGGTTTTTGGGGCCCAAAGCAGAAAATGGAGAGGTTTTTCGGGAATTGCTGACGAAAGCTGTCGATTCTCATATCGGATTTCGTCACAGGTACTCAGTTCAAAGTATTATGGCAGGGGGTCACATCTAAGGCGGTCAGGATGCTTTCCCCCCAACTAAATCGAGCTATAACAAGTCCTACTTCATTTTATTTATTTATTTATTTTTAATTTATTTATATCGTTACTTTATTTATTTATCTAGTTTTTGCCGAAACCGTTGTCAGGTTTTTGTAACACAGGTTTTTGGAACGTAGGATATTAAAGAAATTTGCCTTTTTAACGCCGTTAATTGTTTTATACACATCAGTAAACGCAGTCAGTGTCAGAATATAGACCAATTTCGATAGATTAAAATTCACGCTCGGCTCCGAGGTCTAACGGGTTAAAACAAAAGAAATCGCCTGGAGGTTCAGGGATGAATAATACTTTTCTTTTTTTATTCCCCGAAGCCTCGCAGCTACGTATGAATTAAGTAATATATCGTAATTGGTCTATTAGCCTTGTATTCGTCAAAAAGAGCAAGGACAGTCCTAAAAATAGTGCCAATTATAATTTGCTCAAAATATTTTTCCTTTTCTGATTGGCTTAAATCTGCCGGTTAATTCTTTATAACTAGCTAAGGCTGGTCAAATAGGGCATTTCAGAGTTTTGCCAAGCACTTTTCAAAAATACGGCAAGTGCAAAGGTTTTCATGTAAAAATAATTGTTTATTTTATATAAAAAAAAAACCCAGCACCAACAACTCATTTTAATATAACCATTCATATCCTGCTCATCCTCAACCAATAATTGTTCATTTCATTTAACAGTTACTTTCCCTGTGATCCTCCTTATGTAACAGACGAGCTTCGGGAGGCAGGTTCCTTCAACTATGCCATGGAGAAATTGAAATCTGAGATGGACAAATTGCAAATAGAATTGAAAAATTCTGTTCCATTCTTTAGTTCCAGATACAAGGTACAGATTTTAAGTATATTGCTATTTTGCCTAGTACTCTTTCCAGATTAAATTTTCCTCTTTCCTGAAAAGTAAGTCAGCCACAATTCCAAAGAAAAGAAAGACAATATAGTGGGCATAATACGCCTTTAGTGTTGCAAAACTCATTTCTAGTCATTTCCCTGCTAATTGGCGGAAAACCGGTCAAAACGGAGGATTTGGTTAAAAATGCGTTTTTTTTCCGCTACAGACTGACGGTCACCAAAGGGTTAATGGTTGCACGTCTGCATTAAATGTTCCAAAAGCTTCCACTAAAACCTCATGGGAACAACGCGTATTTTCTTTGCCTCAGGGTCACGTTCTTTGGGACACAGCAATGCCAGCTAACCTTGGCTACATGTCTGCAATGTTGTACAACCAAAACAACTGCGCGTCAGAGGCCTCCACTGTCACAAGTAAATATGAAATGGAAGTGGGCAAGGACTTGTGTGTCATGCTGGGGTATGAAAGGGAAAAATGTATGGGACATCTTACAGCTGGTGGTTCTGTCGCTAACATTGAGGCAGTTTGGGCGGCGAGAAATATAAAGTACTTTCCACTGGGACTGCAAGAAGCTTTGTTTAAGGAAGATAGACTTTTTGGTGCCAAAGGTTATAAGGTAAGTTGTCCTGCCATAGCATTCTAGTTTAGAAAGCAACTTTCTTTGACAAACTGAGTCGAAGGCTTTTTAAATTCTAAGTAAATAAGGTCAGTTTCAAGGCCTTTATCTGGAGCTTGACCAATATCCTGCATTACTTGAAGGAGTTGAGTCGTACAAGATTTTCGCGACAGGAAACCATGTTGTAGAGGGAACAAACAGTCCCTGATGAATGGAACGAGACGTGAGGTAACGCAGTGCTCTTGGATCTTAGATACCTTTGATAACAAGGAAATAGGACGATAGTTGTCCACTTGGTTTTAATCATTCTCTTTATTAACAGGAGCGAGGTTAGCACATTTTCATTGAGTGGTGTGCAACCCACTACGCAAGTCAAATTAATAAAAACGTCATTGGGAAGTTTTTCAGGACCAGTAGCCTTGTTAACCTTTGGCTTTTTTAATAGTTTAGAGACTTCATCAACAGTAACTTGAATTAGATCGAGAAACAGTGTCCGCTGTTCTCGCGAGAAGAGTAACAGTAAGGTATGCCACATCTCCATGCTCTTCCAAGTTTTGCGGTCCTGCACCAAAGCACGAATTTCTTGACGAACAGGGGGTTTTCAGGATTGATTAGCTTTGCAGCATACTTGTGAAATAGAATTTACATCCACCAGGTCTTGGTTTGACGTGTACACAGTGTTTGTGTCGTAACCAGTCATTAAGTGTTTACTATTGTCTAAGTGTTTTCTAAGTTCATTTTACTCTGTTTAGGTTTTTTTCCCTCAGAGAGGAAAAGAAAGAGAATTAGTCAGCGCGTCACAGTGGGAACTTCTTAACCTTGATGTCGACACTATTTTAAAAATGCCCTCTGATGTACAACTTTTAACAAGCCTCGGACATCAAGAATTTACGGAAATTATGTCAGAGTATCTTTATGAGTTCATTGGAGCGCAGGAGTTTGTACGGCGACATATGCTAACGCAAAGTCCGTGCATTTTTGTCCCAAGCACATTGCATAGTTCCTTAACGAAAGCAACCACCATCCTCGGACTTGGTCGAAAGAGCCTTGTCTCGGTAGCAGTTGATGAAAACTCACGGATGGATCCTACTGGTTGGTAAAGTTTTTATGGGGTTATCTTCATGAAACCCCGAACAAGTTTCTGCTGTTTCTATCTATTATAGACATTTGCAGATTTACATTCTCTCCTTGCAGTGGAACATAGTAACCTAACTTTGTTTTGGCATAAAAAATAATACAACACTAGCTTTTGTACTGACGTTATCGGTGTGCTGGAATTGATTACTCGCTTGACGGGTTACTGTGTCTTCCTTACCCTTCTTTATACTTGGTTTTCTCGTAAAGTCATTCATTATATTTTAAAAAAAGGAAAGAAAGAAAAAAAACACGAGCACAGGACAAACAACAGGATGTATTTAATTAACATTAACAGCCCGAGTAATTAATAGTCCATTTCCGAGTTCCAAAAAAACCTCACTTTCAAAATGAGGTCTAGTGAGAAACCTTTCTTGTGAAAATGAGTTTTATTTGCCTGAGAATAACTAATCATTTTCATATCAATGGCTTTGCAATTACCCCCGCTTTAAAACAGAGGACTGCTTTTGAGGCAATTCGGAAATGCCCTATTTACTGATTCAGTTGGTCATATGTGTGTTATTTGTGCGGTTTATTGAGATCAGCATGGGTTGTTGGTCATTGAATCGAAGACCATTAACATTTTTTGTACCAACATTTAATTTAGATTTGAACCGCAAACTAAAAGAAAAGTTGGATAAGGAAATTCCAGTCATTACAGTAGTAGCTATCACAGGAACAACAGAGCAAAGCGCCGTGGATCCAGTGAATGCAATTGTCCATTTGCGCGGAAAGTTTAGAACCAAGGTAAGAATAACGTAAACTTATGACTTCATTTCTGAAATTGTCGCCACTGTCTTCATCGATCATCCTCATCATGATCGTTCCCATCTTCGTCGTATCATGAATCATCTTCGACATTATCAATAGGGAGTTGAAGCAAAACTCTACGGCGGGCTCTACTCCAGCAAATAATTTTGCGAATGGCAGGCGTTCAAGTGCAGTCGTAACGGCATATCCTTCTTCGTCTAAAGCAGTGATTTGGTGCATTATCTAACACGCGAGTTTTAAATCGCTTGTTTGTCCTTTCTAACGAACGTCTTAGTTTTTTGTTTTCTATTCATAAATATTTTACATACAATTTTTGTTCTAAAGGCAAAAAAGTTTTGGGATCAGAATCAACTATTTTGAGGTTAAGCTGATAGTTAATTTTCTTTTGGTGAGGATGGAAGATAATAAAGTTCGAGTTTTTAACGTGTAGCGTTAGCTTATAGACTGTTAACCATTCATAAACTTTCTGGAGTTCCAGGTTCACAACAAGCTCCAGGGTTCGAAGATTTTTATCAGCACATAATAGATTTGTGTCATCAGCAAACAAGTAGAATGCTAATTTATCAGATGACTTGTGGATATCGTTGACATATAATAAAAACAGTAAAGGTCCTAGAACAGAGCCTTGTGGGACGTCACAAGTCATCGGTTGCTTGTTGGAGATATCACGTTCAATTTGAGTTGACTGAACCGGTCAGAAAGATAAGAACGGTTTAGTTTTATTTGTGAAGACATAAAATGGATCTACTCTAAAACAGCTGCATCTGCAAGACAAAAAAAAGACATTTTTACCACTGTTGCAGTTTCTAAACCACATATCACAAGTTTTATTTGAGTCTTATTAGATATTCGAAATGGTTCTTGGGAAACTGATGTCACGCCATCGCTTAGAGAGGCAAGTTTTGATGGTGAGAGAGTTCCTTTCAAGCTCAATGTCGAGCAATAAGAACACCAAAAACAATATCAACTTTCTACGCCATATTGAAGCAGAGTAACTGTAGTTTCACTGGTGAAAGGCGATTCTCATAACACAAATTAGTTGTTCGGATTTTCACAAGAACCCAGGAATTGTCAAGAACTATTAACTAAAATGCTGAGATGTTTTGTTCTATATGCTCTATGAAACCAAAATTTGGCTGGAGTAAACTTTCAATCACTTTTAATTAAATCAGACGCTTTACTTTATCAGTAGACAGCAATTCCGCTCATTTTAATACCTTCAAAACTCGACGCGTTACAAACAGTATTTCGGAAACTGAATTCCGACCTCAAAGCATGCATCCGACATGAAATATATCACGGAACACCAGTAGAATGGTACTAAATTTTGACAGCATGTACTGTACACGTGCAACTGTTACTCAATCAATGCAATTCCCATATCACAAAGGAACACAAAAGTGTCAGGGGTCTGAAGCCAAATTTTATTTTTTGGGTGAAACGAAACTTAACTTTGTAGATCCCAACCTCCACCTTGCTTTAAAATGAAACGAATAATAACGCAAAAATAACAACTGTACCCAGAATATGAAAAATAACTTCATTGCAGTGCTGGAGTCTAATTTAATGAAGACCTGATGGAAACACAACTGATCACGATTTGTTGTTTATCGACACTCTGAAATTGTAAATGAGAACAACAGGGTTTCCTCGTTTTCGCGAGCGCTAGGAACTAGTAATCTGTTGAATTTACCACAATAGACATGTTCGCAGCGCAAGCGTAGACATTTTTCGCCAGTGAAGCTATTACTTGACGAGCTGCGTCAAAGTACTCACCCAAGATCTCCTCTGCCACGACAAACGTATTATCGCCTGCCGTAGCGATTTGCTTTAACTCCGTATTATTATCTCTACTTCGTTTTTTTTATATAGACCTTTAAATACCTTGTTTCTCTTAGCCAAACTAGCAATGCGATTGATATGGTACTCTGAAGGAACATTTTCTTAACACTCCATTTTTATATTTAACAACTAGGGTCTGAACTTCAGCATTCACGCGGATGCAGCTTGGGGAGGATATTTCTGTAGCATGCTGCGCGCGCAGTCTGAGAGAAGTCCGACGCCAACAGCCAAAGAAGCAGGATTTGTTCCAGAATTGTACCTTAGCTCCTACGTCCATGAACAGTTATCAGCTCTCCATTATTGTGATACAATCACTGTTGATCCCCACAAATCTGGCTTCTGTCCGTATCCTGGTGGTACAATCTGTTATAGAGACAAAAGGATGAACTCATTTTTGTCAATCAACAGTAAGGTGCCCTACCTCCATGGAAAGACGAGTCTTGGCGACGTTGGCATCGAGGGATCCAAACCTGGGGCAGCTGCTGTGGGGGTGATGATGGCAAACAGGGTAACCATTTAGGACTGTTTTTCTTTTACTAATTTATTTTAAAAAACCAGCCCATTTTTCTTAGATGTTGCCATCCGTCTGTTCCAGGAGACAATGAAGTCTGCGCCTAGGTTAGTCTGTGGTTGCGTTGCAGCGCCTGCTTTGGCTGTACAGTCCAATTCTGGATCGGCAGGCTCAGTTGCAGTTGCTACAGATGAATTCCGCGCTTAGCTTTGTGGGTGCTAATGCTACCCACTACCGTCTCCCCTCTATCCTCTTGTCCCACTGCTCCTCTCTCCTCTTCTCACTTGTCTAAATTCCTGCCTTGATAGCAAGCCTCCAGAGACTTCGGTCTGCAGCTACAGATTTCCAATCTGCTGGGTTGACATTTCCTTCCTTCAGATCACGTTTAAAAACGTTTTTGAAGCAAAGGGTAGGCCATCCTGCAGGTCTAATTCTAGTGGCAAGCTCGCTGTAGGGTATGTCCTTGGGAATTCTTCAGTCCTCTATAGTGCTGACGTGGCCAGGCTAGCGCAGCCGTCTCTATTTGAGCAAGGCGAACATGCTAGGTACTCCTGCCTGTGCCAGGAAATCCTTGTTTAGGACACGTTCTTCCCAGGTGATGTCCAAAATCCTTTTGAGGCAGCGCAGGTGGAAGATGTTGAGTCTACGCTCTTGACAGGAGTAGAGGGTTCAGGTCTCGCTGCCGTAGAGCAGTGTGCTGAGCACGTGGGACTGGTACAACTTCGTCTTGGTGCTAATGGTCAACAAGGTGTTGTCCCAGACCCTCTTTCCAAGGTGTGCCAGTGCTGCTGCTGCTTTGACGATCCGTTGGTTCAGTGCGGTGTCCAGGGAGAGGTTACTGGAGATCGTGGAGCCTAGTTAAAAAAAGTTCTTCACAACCTCAAGAGTGCAGTCGCCAATGGAGATGCTTGGCATGCTGCTAACGTCTTGGCCAAGGATGTTAGTCTTCTTAAGAATGACGGTGGGACCAAACTCTTTACAAGCGTGTGCGAAGCAGCTGATGAGTAGCTGTAGAGCATCCTAAGTGTGTGCGGTCAGGGAAGCTTCGTCTACAAACAGCATCTCTCTTATCCCTTTTCCTTCAAGTTCAGCGGAGCCACGATTTGGAACATGCTTCCCCTGGACCTGAGGAGCGAGCAGCGAGCATGATATTGAAAAGTTCAAGTCTGGCCTCAAAAGGCATCCCTTACTTTTGATATACTATTGTATTTTAGTAAAAGCCAACTAGTGGTCTATTATCAATGCTGCGTTCCGATTGGTTGAGCTACTACTAGGCTATATGTTATAGCCTACTAGTAGCGAAAAGCGCCGGCTTTGAAAACCAGGACAATGGCGGCTGAATAGCGTTTTGCTTGCTAAAGTTTTTTTGTCTCGATATTTTTGACCAACAAGTTGGATTTTACTAAAACAATTATTTCTCTCGCCCTCATGACCTCTGAGTTAATAGCCCACTCAGCCTTCGGCCTCATGGGCTATTGACTCAGAGCCCATTCTGGCATCTCTGACTAAATAAGGTCAATAAAATAAATGAATAAATAAATCATTAACTTACGCACCTTGGCCTTTGCTTGGAGGCGTGCAAGGTTGAAGAGGTGTGGATTTAGGGAGAAAAAGGTGTCGAAGAGTTCGGGAACGAGTACGCGCGCAGCCCTGTTTCACTCTCCTCTTGATTAGAAAGAGGTCCGAGGATGAGCCGTCGTACTGGACGGCACCTTGCTAGTCTTCATGGAAAGACGCGATCATCCTTACGAGCTCCGGGGACATCCAATCCTCTGCAGAAGAGTGAATAGGCCTTTCCTGATGACTAGATCCAAGGCCTTAGTCAGGTCAATACAAGCGATGTATAGGGGCTTGCTATGCTTGCGACATCTTTCCTACAGCTGCCTCAATGAAAAGATCACGTCCATTGTTGATCTTCCTGCGCTGAGCCCGAACTGCGTCTCAGGATACACCCGTTCTGATAACGTCTGCAACCCGTTCACCGCTACATGGGCAAAGGCCTTCCCACCGTCGACTAGCACATCCTCGGAGACCCAGGAGCAGTCAGTCGGGCCGGGAGAAAAGGCCCGACGAAAGTTTTCAAGCACTGGCGGAAGAGCCCTTGGGTACCGACTCTCACCGGACCATTTCCAAACGGTCAAGCGAATGCTGGCTCCTGATTGGGCACAAAAATGCTTTGTATTATTGTGCCCAATCGGCGAACAGTTTTCCTCAGTTCTTGTCGTGAGTTCGTACACTTGTCCAGCTTGTCATTTACATTTTCAGACATGTCAAGCAGCGTTCATTGAGTAGTGTATAGATCGTAAATAAAACTATCCTTGTCAAAATTCTTGGAGCTCCGTATTTAATGGTGTCATGATGCGATTTTGGTGATTTAGGGCCACGGGACCTGTGTACGAAGCACACCGGATAATGGTCACTTGGTCCATATATGGGGACATATATGGGCTTTCGATGATTTGTTCAGGATGCGTAACATAAACATGATCTAGCAGCGGAACCGAACATCGGGTAACTCTTGTTGGGGTGGAAGCAGATATTATCTGTTCCATCCCTGCATCTTGGAATATTGTGGATAGCCTACAGGACCCTTTAACCGTTATCAGGTCAACATTGAAGTCTCCAACCACAATTATTTCGTTATATGTGCTCGTAGAAACGTCTATCATTTTCTCCTGGGACATACAGAAATCAGGATTTGAGTTTGGCGGGCGGTAGATAATAATAAAAAAATCTTTGTCCCCAAACGATGTTGCTTGGTCTCTAAGCAAAGATGTTCGAAGTAAGTTGTAGATGGATCCAGCAGGTGTATCCTATGGTAGTGAACAGCACAGCTAACATACATGGCAACACCACCGCCTCTTATCAAGTCACTCAGATCACAGCGGTGAATTTGATAATTCTGTAGAGCAATCTCGCAGTCTGAGGAGGGATATTCCACGATAGTTGTTGCAGTGGCTGCAGTCTTCCTTTTTCGTGTAGAGCGTGATGATGTTGGTGTCACGTTACTGTTCCTCCCCGCACTGTAGCAGGAGGTCGTGCAGATGATGAAGGAGAGCAGTGTTCTTGCCAGCCTTGGTGACCTCTGGTGGGATATCGTCGTTGCCTAGTGCTTTAACGCAGGCTAGACCGTTGATTGCTTTGCGGAGTTCGTCTACTGAGGGTGGACCGTCAAAATCTTTCATGACAGGCAGGAGGATAATACTCTCAACTGCTGCGTCAGTGACGATATTCTCCCTTGAGTAGAGCTCTTGGTAGTGTTCTCCTCATCTCTCTATCTGTTTCGCCCAGTCTGTAATGATGCCACCAGCAGATAACTTCAAGGGTGCAGTTTTGGTGGCGCTTAGACCGAAGGCTTTCTTTATGCTATCATACATGGTGCGGATGTTCCCGCAGTCATCGGATAGTTGGATGCTATGACAGAGATTCAGCCAGTTGTCGTTGGCACGGCGTCGAGCGATTCGTTGGACATCGTTCCTGGCCTTCCTGAGTGCAAAGAGTGTCTAATCGAAGGGTCTCGAGCAGTGCTGCTCGCTTCGCCGCAATTGCTGGCTCGAATTCGGCAATGCCAGCTTCAAATCAGTCTGCGTTCTGCCGCTTTCTATTGCCGAAGGTGTCCATAGCTGATTTGTAGGTAGTGACACGGATGTGGTTCCATCTTTCTTCAGCGCTTGTTGTGTGGCAGTCCCTCAGGGCCTCTTCAGTGAAGTCGGCGGAGCCCTCACACAGGTCTCGGATTGTTGTCCTGGCTGTGGTGATGCGTGGGCGTCCTTTCTGTGTGGAGCGGTGGACTCGTTTGGGTTGAAGACGCACCTTGCTGCCAACTAGACGGTTGTCGGTGTCACAGTCAGCGCTGTGGTAACTGCGGGTACTGAGGATGCAGTTGAGAAGGGTCTTCGAGTGATAACAAGATCCAGCTGGTGCCAGAGACTGGATCTGGGGTGCCGCCAAGATACTCCGTGGCTAAACGTGGTTGAGAATAAGGTGTTGGTTATGCAGATGTTGTGGGAAGAGCACAGCTACAATAGTCTCTGACCGTCCTCGTTCAACTTGCCGACGCCAAAGTGGCCGATGCCGCGGGGCCAAGAGTCGTGGTCAGCTCCCACTCGGGCGGTGAGGTCCTAGAGCAAGAACAGGTATTACGTGGCAGGAATCTCTCTGATGGTTGTCTCTAGTTCCTAATAAAACTCATCCCTGACCTCGGCTGAAAAGCAGATTGATGGAGCGTAAATGCTCGGGATGATCACTGGGTCTGAGGAGGTGGAGAAGCGAGGAGAGAGAATACGGGCTGTGCCTTTGGATGGTGCAACTTTATAGGGGACAGGAGAGAATTTATCACTGCAAATACAACGCCCAGCAACCTTGGGTCCTCTGGTTCCTTCCCTTTTTAAAAGAAAGTGTAGTCCTGTTATCCGAGGCTGCCGTCTGATGGGATTCTAGTCTCCTGCAGTGCAGCTATGTCGATATTGAGCCTTTGAGATCAAAAGGCTTTCCCCTAAGCCTCAAGCACGTAATGAAGCAGGCAGACTGTGGCGAGTAATCACCTTACTGGCTGGAGGGTGCGGGTGGCTGGGTGGGACGCGATGATCCCTCCCACCGTCGGAGGCAACCTGTAGCGCACGGACCTACGCCAGTAGGCCTGGACGTATGACCCGTAACTGCTGCCTCCCGTGTTGGGGAGACTGAGATGCCCAGTCGTCAGGATCCACCTCTCGGCCTCACTGATGTAGTACAAAGGAGAGCAGAGCAAAATATTTGGCACCAGCTTGACTACCGGAGCTGTTGGCAGGTAATCATGTTCCCAATGAACTGCCTTAGGGGCTCCTCTCCGGATTTCTGCAGGGTTTACTCCTTAGCCTTTCCTCCTCCCAGATATTCCACAAGGCAGCGGAGCTATACTCCAATGGCCGGGGCACGGATGCTGGAACCCTAGGGCTTTCATGGACCAAGGATCTTTGCCCTCCCAGTCTGTCCATCACCCCTGGACACCTCGAGGGTGTTACCTCAGACTTACGCCTTGTCCTAGAGGAACTGCGGGCCATGGTTGCCGAGCTTCATCTGCCCGAGTTTCGAAATGAGAAATTTCCTTCTCCTAGGCAGATTTATTTACAACCAGGGTTGAGGGCTCAGCCTAGGCCTGCGCAGCCCAGTTATCCGGTCGGGCACCCGGTGGCGCCACAATAGCAGTCTCCGCGAGAACGGGGAATCTCCTTGTAGGCGCGGCTGTGGACACGTTTTTGAAGCCTTAGAAATAGCCTTACAATGATAGCCTTAGTACCTGGCAAGCCAGCCGGTGGCTACGCGGCGATCACTACACTATGGAAATGAGAAGTTTTTGAATGCAAGTCACTTTCCGGATGAGCGAGACGTCCAGTACAAGACCTCACCAGACCCCACCCAATCTCTATTATCACGTTATTTCATGCATTTATCCAAGCAGACATTTCATGTAGTGTTTCATTTGCCACAAAAAGAATATAAGCTGTTTCTCAACTGCTTGTCCTTACAATGGCATAGTTTTCCTTATTTCGTTTTCTTATTTTCACAGGTCATTGGTCTTCACGGTTACCGTCGTATCCTGGCTTTGTGCATGTTTACGTCAAAGATCCTGTACTGTCAGTGGGCAACACTAGCCAAAGAGGACGACATTTTTGTTATTAAAACAACAAAACCATTATCCAATATGAATAACTGGTCAGATGAGGAGCATATCAAATTTATTAAGGGACGAATTCTGGGAAAAAGCAACGAAGAACTTGCGCGGGTAAATCTTTTAACCTGTTAAACTGTATTGCTTTATTTTTGTGATTTAATTCCGTACCGACGCTGCAATGCTAATACTGTTTCAACTTGTTTGTCGTTTAGGATGATGAGGCTATGACTTACCTTGAAGAAGTGGGTCCTGACACCTTGATACCGTGTTTCTCTGTAAACTTGAAAGGAAACGAAAGCGTTGAAGTGTGCAATGCAATCAACACATCGATCTTCGAAAGCCTCAGTCACACATCAGGGGAACATACAGCGCTTCGTATTCCAATGCTTGTTACCTCTTCAAGTCTAGTGTCCCACGTCCATAGTGTTGCAGCTACAAATTTCAAGAAAAGATTAGGGGTAAAATGTCATTAAATTTATGACACTGCGTTGAAACTGTGTTAAAAACTAACGGACATTATATTGTTACGGGAATTCGTTAGACTTTACCACATAGGCGGTTTGATATATTTTTATCCTAACCAGTCATTCTTATTGCCATCGGTTAAACACTGCCTAACTATTACGTAAATATCAGGTTAGCGTCGTCGGTTTTATCCAGGATTGGATTGGCTAGAAGAGAGAAAAATCTTGGGGGTCATCTTTCAGGAAATTTTGAATATTTGAAGAATTGGTGATGTTTTTTTAAACCGCACCGATGACAAGTGAAAAGAAATATGCGCGTCTAACATTTCGTTACTTAGTACTATAATATGTATTGAATTTATACTGTCATATGATTAACTGAGTGCCTTTTTTTCGCTAACTGATTTACACTTAGTTCCCTTTTTTCCCTCCTTGATCCAGCTTAACTCAAATAACGACACGCCAGTCAAATACGTCATTACAACCTGCATGGATCCCTGGGCCACATCAACAGAGTTCATGGAGCGCATGGCTTCTATCATGAGAAATAGTATTTTGTGCGCCGTTGGAAGGGTAAGGGCAAACTCAGATGTAATCAAATTGCAAGTGCTTCATTATACGTAAAGTACGGCTTAGAACGTACAGATATGTTGCCTTTGAGACAATATATTAGATCATTAAAATTCAATTAAGGTGCATGGCTTAATCTATTTATTGGCGGTTTGGTCATGTTTTTATAGATCGCGATTTCCATGTCAAGGCATTGTGCAATGTTGAAATGACTGTATCATTTTTATTTCACTAAGCAAATTGATTTACACGTTTTTATTCTCAATTAGTCCCCAAGTGGCAAACTAATCCTGTGACAATGTAAAAACAAAGCCAGAAAACTTGAATATATTACCAAGCAAAAGGTTTTGATTACATCATTTAACGAAGTTAGGCAAGAATCTGTTGTATGGTTTTAAAATTACTGGTATCTTTTTGTACAAATAAGGTATTCAATATATGATGATATCTGAAACGCTTTCATTCCTGAGGGAGAGTAAATATATAGGTTATTAAAGTTCCCACACTCCCCATATTATCTAGCTAGGCTACCATTTTCAAAATCGTCTTTAGTTGCATATTGCATATAAAATGGTTTCAGTATAATAGAGCGGTTTCACACGCAATCACTGCGGCCATTTTTGTGTGCCAAAATCGATGATACGGCGGCCATATTGGTGTTCCAAGCTTATCCTGTGGGAGTTGATATCTTTTCTTCTATGCTGATCACGTGAGTGAAACGCTCTAATACTCAGGTGGTTGTAGAGTTTCGCGCGCTCTGATTGGTCCAGGACCACCTCGTCTACCCCAATAATCACCAGGCCAGTGAGGTTATATTGTAGCCATTTCTGATGATTGACTCTGTGTACCAGATCGACCGCCGAATACAATGAACTTAAAAGCCTGGATTAATTTAGTTTAGAACGGTTAATACAATATGCCTGAACACCTTGGAAGTTTATGTATTCCTTACAAATCCTGAATAGAGGATGAAGAGGTACGATTTTTAATTCGTAACTCGTAACTAGTATCTCGTATCTCGTTTTAACTTGTACTTAAGAGTACAAGTTAAGTTGCAGATTGGCAGCCGTACATCAACGATGTATCAATTTATGTCGATCTCTCCTGTTAGGTTACTGATCCTATTGCATTCCACAACTTTGTCAGCACGGGTGTTGTCAATGAACAGAATGAAGTGATCGCCTATTATGTAGGAGACTTTAAGAGAGTCCCGAAACAGTACGAAGCGATTGTTAAGTTAAAATTCATGTGCGACAAAGACGCCCAGAAGTACATCACGACACAGAAAATGCTGTTCAAGTGTAATGTTCCTCAACCAATTGTCTTTCGAAGCAAAAAGCAAAGACTTTATGACGTCTTCTTCAAGAATACAGGGTACTCCGGTGAACTGGAAAAGTTCGACTGTTTCATTGGCCTTCCTTCTGATAACAGCAACCATCCATTTATGAGCCCAAGCATGAAAATCATGGACGTTCCACGTTACAATCATTTTGACAACCACGAATTCGCTGAGCACAGTTCGTACTTTATGTACGGAGACAAGGAAAATGTGTTTTTGTTCCACATCCCTACCAAGAGTCTTGACTTCTTTCAGGTAATAACGCTTTGTTAAGCTATTGTTCTACTCAGTACATGTACATAACTTTATTATATACATACTGAGAAGTACTCACCAAAAAGCTATGTCGTAAATTTTCGTACGCAAATTAGTTCTAGCCAATCAGAGGAGCGAACGATGGATTTCACGTGTGAAAAAAATGATACGTCCAATCAGAAGCCACAGAGGTGTGTGAGTTTCGCGCCAAAATTCCCGCCTTTTATTGCAGCTTGCAGCGCCGCTTCGCACACATTCAACGAGAAAAGTTTTACTCAAAGAGTTTTTCTCGCTAAAAAAGTGAAAAACATTTCGGAAATGGAGTGGAATAGTTTTGTTTGTTTGACTTTCGATAAAGAAAACGGTAGAGAGCCGGCGAAACAACAGCGGAAAGGGAAAAACAGAACGAGACGTAAGCGTTTCTTGTGCTTTTTGTCGGAGTTACTTTGCCTTTCATTTAACCTTAAGCTTATATTGAAACCGGCCATTTTACTTAAATTCACTCATTTTCAATTGTGCATTGAGAACAAACAGTTAAGATTACTTATAGTTCTTGGATTACCTCATATCCCTACCGTCATTTGTGTTTTTAACAAACTTTTTTACTAAAAAAGCTGATGCTTCGTTTCCGTTGTCATTTTGCGGTAAGTGTGTAGCGGCAAATTTTAGCATTTTTGAAAGATTTCAAATAAAAAGGCCGCCAAAATGATGAATGTCTCAGTACGTATATAATAAACACAATACCACATGGAAAGTGCTTTGTACGGTATTTACGCACTCGTTGTTTTTGTATCAGAAATGTTACTCGTTCGCTGCGCTCACTCGTTCGATATCTGATGCGTCTACAACTCGTGCGTAAATACCGTACGCCAGCACTTTCCATGAAGTATTCTCTGTACCTCTCTATTATATTTAATTTTTAATTATTATTATTGTTATTATTATTATTATTAGCAGTTTTTTTTTCATGTTTCGTTCTTCACGTTGTTTACAATATTAAGGCCCCGTCCACACTATGCCGAATAAATTTGAAAACGCGACTTCATTTTTCCGGCTAGGCCTTCCGTCCACACTAATCGGCATGGGTCCGGATAAATTTCCCACCGATAAAGGAACTTTTCTAAAAAGGTCTCCAGAGTGGAAGAATTTAAAAACGACGGCTAGCCGTTTTACTGTGGATGGAGAAAATTTTAAAAACGGAACATTTCGAAACCGCTGACGTCACTATTATCTTGTGTGATTTCTCTGGCAGCTTTGCATTTTCCAATTTCGTCCGGATTAGTGTGGACAGAAAACTTTTTATACGTTTTTGACCAAAACCGGTGAAAAAAAAGAAGCGTTTTCAAATTTATCTGGATGAGTGTGGACGGGGCCTAAAAATGAGCAAATTTCTCTCATGAAGTTATTTCCGTTTAAGAACGAAATCACATAAAAACAAAAAACAACAACAATAACAACAAATCAAATCAAATCACTGGTTTATTATCCCTTTTGCATGCGGAAGACTGAATTGTAGAATACCTTACAAGCTGTGATATATATACTCATACGCTACATTGATTGACAAGATTAATATCTAACACTAACAAAATTTGAGAAACGTTCAGTCCTTGTGGCCATGGGCTGCTAGAACTCCCTGATCTTAGACACACTCTGGTAGATATAGGTACCACTCTGTTGTGTATTGGTAAGTATAACGGGTTACCTGGCCGAACCTTACCTATAAATTTAATACACGAGACTCTCCGACGGTCAGAAAGAGTGGATAATGCAGCTTTGTCAAGTGCTGTTTCATATGAAATACTAGGCCAAATGATGGAAAGGGCCCTTTTTTCGCACGTTCTCGAGATAGCAAGCAAGATACTTAGGGAAGCCAGCAGAGACAGCGGAGGCGTACTCTAGTATAAAGCGAATTAGCGCGCGGTAGATATGAACAATATCAGCCGACGGACCTTTGCACTTCTTGAGTTGTCTCAATGCATAAAGCCGTCTGTTGGCCTTCTTCACTATGTAGTCAAGATCAATTTCTGTGCCAGACATACCGGTCAATTACAATTATTGGACGAGGTTGAGCAATTAGCAGTTATTGGACGAGTGTCTCGCAGATCAATAATTGATCTTCTCGCCACAGACAAATCGCGATATTTTTCGATAACCGAGTACAATAATTGTTTTATCATTCGATCACCGAGTTTGTTTTCTTAATGAATATCCTTGGGAAGCGAAGCGATCTGCCATTTTCACGCAAAGAAAAAGAAAAGCACGGTTTCCTTTACGCATGAGCAGAATATTATTTGCGGCCAAACACTGTTGGACGGCATTGCACATGAGCAGACCATTATTTGTAGGCAGTTATTTGCAGGTCACGTGGTGGGCTCTTGACCAATGAAAAGAAAGAAAAATTGGCTTCGAATGATAAATTAATATTTATGTGTATTTTATTTTATTCGGGAAGCTTAGCTAAGTTTTGAAAAGTTCAGTTCAGTTTCTAGCCTCTTCCCAGCCAATTATCTAGGATCTTAAAAATGTTTCTGTAATGTAGAACTCTTAGTGGAATTCTTAGCATCTTATGTCATACACTTTTGATAACCACCGAGAGATAACATAGGTAAAAGAATTATAATTTGGACACAGGGATACATGTTATATTAATTGTAATGGAACTTACATTTCTGTGAGAATTGCAACAAATGTGTTTAATTAACATTGAAACACGGCCCTATAAGCTGTTCAAGCTTTAAGTTTCACCGTCGGGGGTTTTTAAATAAAAGTTTTTGTTGTTTTTGTTCTTGAGTGACACTGAGGTAAAAGCAAAAGAAAATTGCAAAGCCTAGCGCCTGCATGATGCTTGTGCATGAGAGTTTATTTATTTACTTTTTGGACCATGTTTTGTGTGATAAGATTCTCTGTTTAATAAAACACTGAAAAACAAACTCGACAGACAATATAATACCTGGTTTACCCCTCCTTTTTCCGTTTTACTGTAGGTAGTGCAGCTTGATGGTTTCCCAGACAGTGTAGGAATTGAAGAAAATGATGACCTTTTACTCAAGCACGGAATTGAAGTCGAGATTCCCAACATCCCTGGGGAGCCTGTGATTGTGAACGGAGAAATTCAGGAACCCTTCTTCAAAAGTGAATTCGACATAACATTCGTCGGAATTAACGGCAAACAAGTCAAGAGCAAGGTGAAATTAGGAAGAAAGATTTGGTTTTCTCCATTTCCAAGAGCATTTTATAAAAAGGCTTACCAAAATCTTCAGATTTCCATAGTGTAAATTGAACCAAATAGTATAAATACTTAATACTTAATAAATACTTAATTATCCCTTAGGGGGCTTTTCAGGAATAATGAAACAAATGACTCAAATAGTACATAACAAGGTTAAGAATCCTAACTGAACGGAGGCGAACCAGTTGGCTGTTAACAAACGTGGTGGAGGATTTGAACTCGGGGCTACCGAGAACAAATCCAGGTAGCGGTTAGAGCGGGACTTGAACTCAGGGCCTCCGAATTTCAAGTTCGGAAATCGAGGATTTGAACTCGGGACTACGAGAAAAAATCCAGCTAGCAGTCAGAGCGGGACTTGAACTCGGGGC
The DNA here is from genome assembly GCA_964035705.1 of Porites rus. Lineage (NCBI taxonomy): Eukaryota > Metazoa > Cnidaria > Anthozoa > Scleractinia > Poritidae > Porites > Porites rus. Next base: position 38,639,168 of record OZ037995.1, read on the forward strand.
CTCCGAATTTCAAGTTCGCCGCTCGAGGATTTGAACTCGGGACTACTGAGAAAAAATCCAGCTAGCGGTCAGGGCAGGACTTGAACGCGATACCTGCCGAATGCAAATCCAGCGCTCTAACCACTGGGCCAAGCTGCCTCCCTCATTTTCCAATCTAATCTCGATTATTGATGGAAAAAGTATGGTTCGCTCAGAAAATTTAGCAAGATATTTAGTTCAGCTAAAACTTTAAGTTGAAGCACATGTACTGACAGAAATATTAATAGTGGTTTAAAATTTTATCAACTTGCTTTGAAGCTTAGGTTTTGAAATTCTCAGTGTCATGTTGTTTTTAATTCTTAGGTTTTTCTTATATTATCAAGAGTTAACGACAGTGACCTTAGAAATGCTGTTTAATTTTTTAGGAGATGATTCTTTAACAACTGCATCGCACTGCGCTCAATCAAACTTGATAAATTAGTTGACGTAAAAGTTTTTACTGCTGTGTGGTTTGTTCAGTTTCGTTATTTCATTAGATTGTTTGTTTTAAGGGCTCATAAGAGGAGGCCTTAAGTCAAATTTTGGAATTTTATACCTCAGACAGCATGAACAATTTCTTGTCAGTGTAAAGGTAATTTCATTTGTCAAACGTGTTATTTTTGTTATTCATAAAGTATAATATTGCATGAAAATTACTTCATTTTAAGCTGAAGAACATTTAATTCCTTGTGAATTAGCTAATAATTTCATCCTTCTCAAGTATAACTCAGTGAGCTATGTATGACAATGGCATAATTGCGGAAACAAAGGTGTTTTTCTTATTTAATAAAGAAACTTAAGAACAGCCTCCTTGTAATTTGGACAAATTATTATGCTTAAAGCAATAGAATAATCAGTTAGGAAATTTGAAATTTAATATTCCTATATTTATAAGTTTATGCTTTAGACGTTTTAATTATAACACCAAAATGATGCCACGCCAGCTCGAGTCACACAGTTGCAAGTTCACCCTGCACCGAAGGGAGAATTCCATTCTGGTGCTAAATAATGTAAACGAGGAACGACCGCTCGTTACCCAGGCAGTCAGGCCTGGGTTGAAAGTTCGGCTTTTTTTTCCTCGTTCAGTCATAAATCGCCGTCGGGGCTTTAAAGCGCATGAGTCAAGTGCCAGTCAGACCTACGCATGCGTTGAGTAGGGCACGTGAGCACAATGGTAGACTACGAGTAGTCCCAATTTTTCCTCAGGGATAGTAGAGCGAGCGAAACGCGAGCGCGCGTGAAAATCACCCCACGTGAGAAAGGCGAGACGTCGCGTCTCGCATTTCTCGCGTGGAAACTAAAAAAATTACAAAATTAACGATTTTACGTTAAAGCCTTCTGCGGATTTAAAATTTTTTTTTTTCACTCTTTGTTATCTAAATAACAACACATCCTTCGAGCAGCGAAGCGGATTTCACAATTTTAGTGGAAATTACAAAATTTTCAAATTTAACGTTTTTTCGCGCAACTTTCTGCGGATTTCACAAAATTTGTTCAATCTCTTTGTTATGGAAATAAGGACACATCATCTGAGCGTCGCAGCTACTTTTTGACTTATTACGTTGTTCTTTAAGACTTATCCGACACCAACATGCTACACATACCTCGTTCTTTAAGCCACGATTCGAGACGAGCTCGCAACACGTGTAATTACGTTGTTATTTAAGCCATGATCCGAGAAAAGCACGTAGCAGTCAGCGCTTCAAGCAATTACAAGTAGAAAAATAATTTAAGCCGCTAAATTTCAGTGAAAGTCGCCAATTTGGTAACCGTGTTCAGCGATCATGTGCCAAGCAATAGTGGTCCTATTTCTAGGAAATTCGAGTCGCCTTTTGTGAGACTCGTTTTTCCAGCTCTAGTTTTTTGCGTTGATCCATGATCCGAGGAAAGCACGCAGCGGTCAGCGCTTCAAGCAATTAGAAGTAGAAAAATAAACGCACGCTACAGGCGTAGTATACCTCGTTCTTTAAGGTGTCTGAATACAGTCTTGATAGGTTGTAAATGGCTACCATTCAATGGGGTGTTATTTAAGACTCATTGCAGGTATAAAGCTCAAATTTGGCATGGACAAAGTGTAGTTATAAGACATTTCGTTTATTAGGTAAAATTTAAGATTTATATCGTTGCCATGGCAACATGGATGATAAAATTTTGAATTCAGTAGGTTTGCGCAAAATCCAGTTATTAGATTTCCTTACGAATTTGCATAATCTTACAATTAATAATCGTCATTTTTTAAAACTAATATGTCCAAATTGTAACAAACAGTTTTTGAAGTATTTAAGGAAATAGCTGTCAAGTGAATATTGATTATGTCACAAAACTCCTTTGTTCAACTTTTGTTTTTAAGTTTTTATTGATTGAAGTGCGATAATAATATGAATTCTGGGAAATTTCGTCAAATTCTAGTGAGCAGATTTCAGGATATTGTCGTTTGTTTACATTGCCTATGAAAGTCAACGAAATAAGCGCTCACACATTGTTTCCTAAGTACGCATGCACAATACTTGAGCGCGCCCTGAGATCACGTGATATGACGAGAGCGACGAAAACAGAATAAATTTTTGTAACAACTTCTAGGCATTTTTCTTAGCCTGTCCTCACCAATTTTTCTTACCGGAAAAGCCCATAACAACATATCTTCTCATGAAAAAGATTTTAACAGTAGGGATAAAGCACTTCTAGAGGCCAAACCTTCGAGTTTTTTTTCCCTTTTTTCTTTAAGATCACATCACTTTTGCGTGCGTGGAAACAAGTGCCGTCACGGAGAATTTCTTAGCGCGCGCAACTGTATCTCAGAAAAACTATGTTCAGCCACGGATAATAGAAAGACTGGATAGGAAACTGGCTGAGGCGATCGGTTCCAACACAGTGGAAAAATGTGACGTCACATTATCGAGAGCCATTCAACCTCTTACATCCGATGTTTTGCGCGTCTTACTTTTATATTTGATATCTTTGTCTTCGACTATACAGATTGCCCATGCTTTGAAGTAAAGGATGAAGAGGACTTGGTCTTGGAGAAGACTGTTAGAGGTTACAAAACCGGTAGAGGAAAAGGACAGAGTAAATTATTATGAAACGAAGCGAAGAATGACTCCAGCGCCCGATTATTTTATGCTTTAAACGGGAAGCGTAACTACATAAAAACTATACAGCTACAAAACACCTATAAAAAACGAACAGGCTAATTTTCTACAAACCACAAGAAAACCGGAAACAATTTTAATTATTGTTATCAAGGTTTTGACGATCTCCTGTCTTTTTTTATCGACAAGCTCAGCGAGTGTCGAATTTTGTAAGTTAACAACTCTTGACAAAATGATTTTATTGGCGGAAAAACTGTCGAGGCTTGATGTTTAAAGTACCCAGCTCAAACGAGGGTTTCATCTTCCATTCAAATTTATTCACGGACAAGAAGCCGTATTTGAGAAATGTATAAAAAGCGGGGATAAAAGCTCACAGCAGAGGAGGGAAATTTGCTCGCGGACCACCGTGGAAACGCCGTTTCTAACTATGTCAAATTAATTTTCATAGTAAAGCAAATTGTTCTGCTATTTTCAGGTATAAATGTACAATGACCCAAGGTACTTTTCAGTCAGGTCTTTGAAAAAGCGAACTGCAATGCTTTTAAAAATGTTATGTAAAACAGTTTAAATTGTTAACCTGAAGCTGACTAGAATACAACTGGGAAGCAAACTCTAAATGTATGGAGTTGTACGGAAATCTCACCCAAACTTCTTCTATAGGTAAACAGACCTGGAGAATTTTTGCAAAAATCAATCAACGACTAAATGCTCACCGCTTGCTCTTTTCTCATGCCGATGTATTTGATTCCCTCTGCCTGTGCAGCTCCCGCCACCTCGACAACCGGAATACCCACAACTCCAAACATATATTCCACACCTTGAGTTTTCAAGGCACAGGCCAGGAGAGTAGCGCCATTCAGAGCAACGCCTTCCACATCTTCCTCACTTGGTGCCGCCATTTTGAAGTCTGCGATACAATACGTGTCTCCATACACCGAGTGGGTATCTTTTCGCAAAATTAGAAAGAGAATCAGGAACGCTGGAATGGGGACGGCAAAACAGTCCGTATTTTTGCGTATTCATATGCGCGCGAACAGTCAATCAAAAGGTCTGGAGCGAGGCTGAAAACGGAGATCAAGACTTTTCTCCTACTTTTCTCTCGCCAGGCTTAGCCTGTTCCTGGCTCCTGGATAGTCGGGCCCGCTGAATTGAGAACGCGCGAACACGAAAATAAAACGGGCGAAAAGTTTTCACGTGCCTTTTACTTTAGCGTCTTCCCCACTATCTGAGCGCCTGGAACAGGCTACACAAGGCTCGATTACTCCTCCCCTTCCTCTTCTCAGGGAGGACCGAGAGAGCGGCAGAAATTGAGCCCATCGCCTCACGTCCACGGCCTAGGGGTGTGTGGCTCGCTCGCTTCGCGCGAGTAAGGCTCTTACGTACCGTACACTAAACCGATTTTGAGAAAAAAAAGACCATTTTGCAGTCTAGCTGGAATGAAACAGAGAAGCTTATTAAACCTATTGGGTTTTTTTGTCTTAGTTTTTTTTTAATGCTCTCGTTCCAGTCGCGTCTTGGGATCTTGAAGTTCCTATTGACGTGGTTGACGTAAACTGTCAAAATTTCCCAGTCATTAGGTATACCAGGAGCCGTCTAGACCGGAATGAGATATTAAAATCAATGCTTACATGCTCCACTTACCTGTCTCTCCTTAGCTCCCCCGTGGTTTTCGCCCAAATTTTCTCGATGCGCTTTCGCTACTATCTTAAAGCCTGGATCCATGGAACAGACTACTTTATGTGGTCAGTGGGATGGCACGCTGATGTAGACGGTTCCTGAAACCTAATTTTTCGCTTAGCACATCTTCCTCGAATATGCATACTGTGATATTGCCCATTTTTCTTACCTACTTTCTTTATTCATTTATTTGCTTAATTCAATTACATTTGTAAACAGATAATCAAAATAATACATTTAAAACTAAGCAAAGAAAACCTTAATAAATAAAAGTGATGTCTGCATAATTAGGACACTTTATACAGAACACGAGGATTCCTTATTTATCACTGAAATAATTTATCCATGTGCTTATTAGATAGACTGATATGGAAACTTGTACCCTAAACATAAATCTTTCATTATTTGGATTAAACTTATCAATATAAAATTCATTAACTTTATTACTAAACAAAGGTAACTGATCAGTTATTTTTATGGCTACAGGCACGCTATTCCATAAATCTACAATGTGATCGAAAAGAAGAAATTTGAAACATCTCTTCTAAAGCGACCCTTAGAAAGTACTGCTTTTGAGTTGCTTAAGTCAATAAATCCTTTAAGACATTTTTTACAAAAGCATAAATCTAGAACTTCCCTTTTAAACTCGAAAGGTAAAACACCTAATTTGACTAAACGTTAAAGCAGCTTTTCAACCTGAAGCTGGACAGCGTGCTCACTCATTATTTTTCAGTTGATTTTGATTGATTATCATAGGCCACGTGTTAATTTTCATTGGCTAGTTACATTTGCTACTTGATTTTCATTGGCTGTTTAACGGTCCGATTTGACTTCTCCGATTACAGGCTAGGCTGGTAAGAGGACAGTTTTGGTGTTGCAATGGCAGAACAACGCAGTAAATATAAGCTGTCAAGAGCCAATTAGATTCGAGCATTGTTATTGTCACAATTAAAAATTAAATCTGCAAATTGGTAGCTGCCAGTTACAGTATTGTTGTTACTGGAAATAAAATCATACACGCCTTTCAAAATGAAAGCTGAAAAGATTTCCTTTCTATTCAGATGTCATAATCATACTTGGGTGAACTAGTATTGTTCTATCATGAATAAACTTCGGTTTCATCAAAAAGTGAAACACAGATATTTTGCACTCAATAAGTTTTTTGGACCGTATCAAAAGGAAGCAACGCTAACATTTCAGTTTTCATCTGAGATTTTTTAAGCTCGAAAAAACTGTCGATGAAAAAAGAATAACCAGTGATATGCGGTTATGCCCACTGGGAAAATGTAGAGCTACAAATTGTTCATGTTTCTATACGAATGACATGGTCAATTCCCAAGACCAGCTCTAAATTTTCTGCTAAGTTAACCGAATGCGTCCGGCTGTTTTTGTGTGGAAATTCTCTTACTGCTTTTCAAATTGACTCCGTACAGGAACCGCTTAGTTTCCTTTCTACAAAGTTGTTTTAAAAAATTGTATTGGTGCATCAATAAACCCGCCAAGGGATCATTCAGGCTCTGTGGATAGCCGTTCAAACTCCAAACAACACTTTTTGTCATTTCAAAAGATGTCATGAGATACTGTTTCCTAAAATACTGATCTTGTGCCTTCATGTTTTCTTGTTAGCATGAGTTTTGCAAAGTTTCCTGACCAACAAATCGAAACAAATGTTTTGTGGTCAGGATGACTAAAGCACGTCATGGTTCATGAAATAAAACTGTCCTATTACGTTCTGCCCTCTTCATCACATGATTATACAAGGGTTATATATTTGGTTAATGCCTTTTTCATATCATCATATCAAGCAATTGATGGTAGTTAAGTGCCTACAGCTCACCTATTCTCTTAAAATCCGTGTTGTTGTTTACCCTGCGAGCACGTATCAAAAAAGGTTAGAGTTCTTGGGATTACGTTTACGTCGTCGTTTCTCGCGGCTTGTGGCGTAGCCACTTCCCGCTCGCGTTTATTTGTTGGGCGTGCAACACTAATAATACCTTTAAAAAGAAGGATTATACGCAGCTTGCGGCCCTTGCAGTCTAGGCTGATCAAGTGGAATCCAGGAGGTCGTTCTTCATTGCGAATACAAGTAAGCTATACTAAATGACCGACCTCGTATGACTGTTTTCCTGCCTAGATTACATACTTGACGGAATGTTGTTTTGCCGTCTTTGTTATTGTGAATTTCAGTAGAAAAACAACCGATTATGGTTTCCATATTTTTTCTGTCTTTTATGTGAGCAAGGATAAAAAAGGCTGCGCGGGATATTCCGCTAAAATATGTTGTTGAGCCAGTAAATGGTTTTAATTCTAAGTCATTTCTCGTTCTACTCATGATTTAATAGTCAAAGTGGAAAAAGGAATCAAAATATCTTTTTGTAGGTTATATTTTCTCCGCTTGGGCACAATTGCCTTTTGATTGCTTCCGTATTCATTTTTTATGGCTCTCATACCCCATTTCTTTCTCCACAGAAATAAAGGTCGTCAAACTCGTTCTGTAAGAGGCGCATAATTCTCGTTTAAATTATGACGTACAAACGAAACGTGGATTGTCGAATTTAAGGTTCCGCTCTCTCCAGTTTTTTATTGCAGTGAACAAAAGTTAACCATTTTAAAAATAAATTTCAGCGAAAACAAAGCACCGATGTAAGACAAATCCTAAACATGGACAAAGAAGCGACTAATAGCCGTTGGTAATCGAACCAACCAACATATGGAACCGGAAAAAAACTCAAGTCGATCTTATTAGCCGAGAATGAAAAACCAAAAATACCGCACGCAACTCCTGTGGAATCCTTAATTAATTATATTACGTTTTATTACTTAGTCCTATGTATTTCATCCCCCCCCCCCCCCCCGTAAACCCCTCCAGGGCCCAGTTTATAGGTTGTGCGTTTCTGGGAAGCTGCCCGATAGTGGTGGGAGGTTTGTCATTTATTGATACCACATTTGTCAGTACAATCTTATCTAGCGGGGACTAAAGCCCAGTTGATACGTGAACCTTTTTTAATTTAACATCTAACGAATCCGATGATAAACTAAACACAATTTTGAAGAATTTCTGCGTGATGATAAAATTCAAACAACTTTATTTTCTTGATCCAAGCATTCGTGGTTTCATGATGATGGCGGAGAGTGAAATCAAAACAGGAAGTGAGAGTGATGTCACATCACCCAGTGAACAAGGACTGGACTTTGATGAAGAGACTTTGAAAGGTAAGAATTCTTACAACTGTTAATATAACGGTTTATTACCAACGGACCAAGGGAAAAAAGCAAAATTTTTGACGACATTAAAAAAAAAAAATAAGGCCGCAAAAATGAAAAAGATTCATTTCATTTCATTTCGAAAGAACAGAAATTGAATCTCAAAGAAAGATGTGGACTAATAAAGTAAGATGGCTGATGCAATAGATTTAGATTGGCAACACAACAACTCTTCACGTGCATCACGCTTTTTTGTACATTTCCTTGCCGTTACAGTCAAAAACAATAGATTTAGATTGGCAAAACAACAACTCTGCACGTGCATCACGCTTTTTTGTACATTTCTTTGCCGTTACAGTCAAAAACAATAGATTTAGATTGGCAAAACAACAACTCTGCACGTGCATCACGCTTTTTTGTACATTTCTTTGCCGTTACTGCATGACTACGACGTGAACTGAATGCCTATTTTCAGGTACTGTGGAGCCTGACGTGAATACAAAAGAAAGACATTTAATTTTTCAAACTTGTTTCCAGTTCTCCTTAACCGTGTTGTTGTTTTTATCTCATGTATGCTTCATTTAGAAGTGTCACGGATAGAAACAGCAAAATACTAACCCCCACCCGAAAGGGAAATTTTTTGTTGACCTCAATGGACCGGGAATTCTACGCGACGGACGTGAACACAAAAGAACGACCATGTTTTTCTTTTCTTGAAGTTCGGTACACTCTTTTAGAATTCAACTCCAGAAAAAATTGCCAGCATTTGACGAATTGAACGAGATTGAATAAGTGCAATGAAGTCAGGCTTCACTTTATCAGTGATTTTTTTGTAGCCCTTGCCGTCGTCGTTGCTTAAGCTCCTTCAAGGAAAAAAGGAATTACGTAACAACGGGAAAACCTTGAAGAGATTTTGATGGACTTTTTGTTGGATGGTTTTAAAATAGTGACTATAAGGGATGATTCTGGTTGGAAGCCTTGTGTTTTATTCATTTCTTTTTTTCTAAAAATCTAGCCAATATTTCATTTATAGAAAACTGACACAATAAGGTTGCAGTCATTGGTTCAATAAATGTTTAAGAAATTTTTGGATGACTTTTCGAACGTTTTCAATGATTAAAAATGAGGAGGAATATTTGAAATTATTGTTGAACTTAAAGTGAAAAACTACAGTAAAAAGGCAAAGACCAGATAGTTGACCAGTACGAGAAGGTGCCTCTGAACTTGCATTAGGGGACTAACTGGTTTAAGCATGTACATTTACCTAACCTTTTTTTAATTTTTCAGTTCAACCCGATTTCACCCAAAACGCAACGCGTAGAGCGTTTACATTTTCCTCTTTGGCACTGAGATTTTGTTGTTTTCAAGCTTAATAAATAAACAAATAAATGGTGACCACCTACCCCTCCCCTAAGTCACAAATTTGCACTAAGTG
>OZ037995.1:38653590-38666090 GCA_964035705.1 Porites rus
TATAAATAGAAATTCTCTTCATATTTGACACAGCTGAGTTTAGTCAAAGGGAAAAGTTTGTTGAGGCAATTGGTATGGCGGATTTAGTCATATCTTTTGGCTGGGGTTTAACCACACATGAAGATCAATCGTCAACTTCTAATAAGCTTCCGCAGATGTAATTTACTAATATGACGTTAATAAATCGCGCAGAGGGTTCAGATAGATGAGCTAAGGGAGCCCATGGAAACCAATAAGGCTTACGACAAAAAGAGTATTTTTTTTTTCATGTTAACTGAAAATACAACTTGCTGTCTAAGTTGCATTTGTGAACAGTTTAAATGAATTGGTACTGGCTACAATCTTTGGAAGACGTCGTGGCCCGTTTTTCGTACGAGACGTAAATACAAACATAAGATAACATGTACCTAGTCCCCAGGCCTCATTATTCCGCGCGGAATAATGAATAATAATAATAAAACAGTCGCAACTTGGCCTTCAAGAATTTTTATGAATTAACAGTTAGCTACAGCTTGCATTATACTTTCTCACCAGCTTTTTCATATCACACACGTTTTCTCTAGAATGATCTCCATACGTTTCCGTAAGGAATTAGTTATAAGAACTTGATAAAAGATCTAAGCATTTCCCCTTTGGTGATTATTCAATTTATCAATTTTTATAACCTGTTGTCTTGATGAAGTATTGATAATGTTGAGAGAAAAAAATTTGCTTCCATTGCATAATAGACAACTTTTAACACTGTCGGCGGAAGTTTTAAAACGTTTTATAGAAATTAATTAAGATATTGTTTAAATTTTCTAGTCTTTCCAAAAAAGCAAAAGCCAGCAAGGACTACACAGCAGCGCTTTCAAAGAGGATGGCATGGACAGTTATGGCCTTGCAATCAAAGCATTGAAAAGAGGTGATTTTAGAGCAACCCGGGATTATTTTGCGTTAGAATTCAAGCTGACCAAAAAGAACAAAGAAATGGATAGGGAATACAAAGCATGTATGGACCTTGGCAGTGCTTATAGCTCTTTCGGGCAGTTCCAAAAAGCAATCCAATTAGAGAAGCCACGAATAATTGATCTAAATAACTTCAGTGAGAAATGCGATAACTAATAACTCACATACCACAAATGAATCCACCTACTGAGGCCCGCTAAAAGCCAAAAACAAAAGAAAACAAAGCAAAAACAAAATGAACTAAACAAAAAATGGACGAAAGGTGAAAAACCACAATAAAAATCGATGGAAACCGAAACCCACAGAGCCTGGCAGTCAAAAACGGCAATCAAATCTTACTATACTTTGTAAATAATTTGCAGATGTTCATGCAAAGTAATGAACGGTGAATTAATGGTACACATTGCGGTATTTACATGAAGAGTTGTTGTTCTTGTTACCAACAATACGGTAACTAATATGGAAACCCCCAAAACATTTTTTAAAAAGAAAACCAAGAGCCATTATAGCTCTTGATAAAACTGAGTACACTAAAAAACAAAAAAAGAAAACCGCCGAAAGGGAATTCTCCTGTAAAACCATAAATTTGAAGAGGTCTTAATCTTAATGCAGTAAAACCATAAAACTATAAACGCCAATATTAAGTCCCCTATTAATGACGTGACAATTATTGATTTGACCCAATGATAATCTCAATACACACCAATGAAAAGCTTGATTCTTTGAAACGCAAACTTGATACTTCAAAAAAAAAATCTTGATTCTTTTAAATGCAATCTTGATTACATGAAACGAAAACTTAATTACATTCGAAACAAAATAATCTTTGGATTACAAGTCGGCATTAAACTTTATTTGCATATCGGTTCTGAATAGACCTTTCCACGAGTTCAACAAGTTAGGGAAAATCTGTCGACAACACTGGAAGGAGCGTCTTGAAATTAGTAAAATTGTCAGCTCCGCAAGGTCGCGAAATTTTACAGATGTTTGTATAGTTTGCGGGGGGGGGGCACATTTGTGCTCCCCACCATACAAACGTCTGTAAATTTCACGACTTTGTGGCGGTGCTATGTCTTCGATAGTTTTCAACAAATCACTATCAAACTTGGCAATTTTACTAATTTCAATTGAAAAAACCGTGAAAGGGTCTGTGGACTGTACCTTTAGAATCGTAACTGGGCGAAAAATTGCTTGAGGCTACCGAGAACAACCAAGGCAAATACACAGACCGAACCAGATCAGGAGAATGAAATAAGCTGAAAATTCATAAAAAAATAGCGGCAAGTGAGCAACTGACTAATTGAATCTACCTCTCTTCTTCTACTCAAACCATGAGCTAAAAATAAAATGTAGAATGATTGAAGGTAGTAATTAACGATACTTCAATTTGCTTCATTTTCAGCAATTGCACAGGTTTACAATGATGACGGTAGTGAAGCATACGACAAAAGAGACTATAGCAACGCCGTTCACTTTTACGCTGAGGGGATTAAAGTGAATTGCAAGGACAAGGATCTGATGGCTGAACTGTACAGCAACAGAGCACATGCACACCTTTGTCTGGGTGAGGCTATTTGTATTTTCCAGAGGTTTCTTCGCCTTCAGCTCGTGATTTACAAGCTTTTCTCGTGTTCTCCCAACATCCCATGTGGGTTATCTCGCCGGTAAACCCATAGAAAGTGTGGTCTATTGCTTTTATAAAATAACTTTTCGTAGAATGAATTCTTTTAGGTAAAAAATATGGTTTTAGTACCGTGATCAAGTCATGTCTTCCCTCTAAAGTCATCATAAGCCAATCATGACTCACGATGTAATAGCGCTGAATTTTCTCACAACTCAGTTCAGTCAAACAACAAACAGCAGCACCTCAAAACACGAGTTTTTGCACTCATTACATGATAACTTATGAAAGCTGTTTTACAGGAAAAGTCAACATTTATTCATGCGAACGTACATTGAAAGAATACGTTCATGGTTTGTTTACTACAGAAGTAGAAATTAATTGAACATCAGACTGTGCGCAGCTGTATTTTGTTGAGTCGATCCGTAAGAATTTCGTGCTTACAGACGAAACTGGCAGCTATTGTAATGGAGGACTTCATTCACATTTTACAAGCCGCAGTGGTTTAAGGTCTGTTTTCTGGACTTTATTAGAATTAAGAAATGCTGCGGTAACGACGTGGCTGCATTTGCGAAGTTGTCGCATGTAACTTTACATGCACGTACAGCGACCGATGGAAATATGTCAGTGGTGGAGAAAGGGTTTCTTTGCCGTAGCCACATATTGGCGTTAACATTTGTCGATTTGTAAAGTCAGATGGTTTAAGGTAGGTTATGGCATCAATATCACCGAATAATTTGTGCAAATGTTGGAAAAAACCTGCCCGAAACTCTGACATCTTTCATCATCGTTGACAGCTTGTTTACAACCTACAGCGGCCGATTTTGTACCATATCTTGATCAAAGATCTCTTTTTGGAACAATTTCTTTCATCAAGGAATTTAATTTTGACATAGAATAAATCAAGAATTCTAAAACTATCCGTTTCTTTGCTGGTTGGCACATGGTTAAGTTTTCCTGGAGACTTTCTACACCAGAAATTCACACAGTTTTTGTCTTTCTCTGCGATTTGGCATCGTCGTGAAATGTAAACTGCTTTCCAGCTTTGTACTTTATTACTTCTAAAGCTATGGCAGTAACAAAATGTGGAAACCAACGCTTTTGATAATAACAAGGGCTGGGTAAGTAATTTGTTCTGTTTTTTAGCCTTTCTAAAATCATTGTTTGCAGATCAATAGCCGGTTTTGTTTATGGCTCGTGGTCCGGGTGCTTTTTTCCATGGGTTTGCCGGTATAACAAACCATAGGTTTTTGACCAATCAGATCACGCGTACTATCTCAGTTATTTTATAAAAAAGCGCAAGGGGTTGGACCTCAGGGCAGAGTTTCCTCACATGGAACTGTGTTAAGGGCTTTACCAGTTTGTCTTTTTTACACTTGCGAGAACTGTCTCGCATTAACCGATTGAATTTGCTTTAAATTGTGAGTACCTTGCCGCACCTGTTGTGACTGTGTTTGGGTTAAATTTTGTTTTTCCAATATTTTTTAAAGGAAATTACAGTGAATCACTGAGAGATGCAAAAGATGCCACTGACATACGGCCATCGTCACTCAAAGCGATAATAACAGGTGATTTTTATACCTAGTCTCTTAGGTTTACCTTGATAATGTCATTATGTTCAAAGAGAAGAGTTTGCATCACCAGGACCTCTCGGAAGCACCACCCTCGTATATCGTAGTTTGACTATGCAAAGCGTTTTGAGGCCGAAATTTCAGGGTTCTTTATTAGGGTTAACGTGGTAGTCATTGTGTCCATGTTTACGGTTGCCTGAAAAAGGGCATATGGCAATAAGCGTATAGCACATTTAGTAAGAGTATAGACTGTGGATATGACGTGATGAGCCGCAATTTATTTTTGTCTGTCTCCTGCGCGTGATTTTCCAAGAAACTTTGCTGGGAAGTGCAGGTAATAACTGTCAATGTTATTGTAAAAAAACAAAAAAGAAAAGAATATTGTTGTCCGCTAGCTTTTGTTAGTTTCTTATCAGAAACTGCCAGGATGGATATGCCTGAGATGCCAGATTTGAGGAAGCTTTGCTGTATGTTACAGTTTTACTGAATTATATATTTACATATTTCAGGAGCTAAAGCCTATTTGAAGATGAATATGTTTGAAGACGTGATCGCGTGGTGTGAAAGAGGATTAGAAGTATCCTTAAGTTCATACTTTTTAACTCCATTGTAAAAAGGTGTTTCAATGTGCTCATCATACGCATCATTCTACATTCCCGGTTAAAATCGTTGAAACGCTTGCGAATTTCTTCTCCCCTCCCCCGTTTTAAGACGTTTTATGTGCAAGCAAACCCGTGACACCAACATTAGAGGAAGGAGAGGGAAGCAATACGTGTATTCGTGGAACGACTTGACTTTGCATTCCGGATCCTGAATTTTCCGCAAATGGGCCGGCAACATCCCCACCAAACCGGCCAATGGTGTTTATCAAGTGAGGATAAAGGGGTCTTTCTGGTATTTATATATCTCAACTTGTGAGATATGCTAGGATCTGCTCGTCAAAGGTGGACTTTGTTGATAGACTTCGCCCACTTTCTTCTACGTCTAAATCAACAACCTTGAAAAACAACCTTGCCCAGTTGTTCGAATGCCGGCTAGCGCTAGCCCGGGTTTCCTCTATCGGATAATTTTCTCTATTCTTTTTAGAGTATCCAGTCACGAAATTGTAGGCAAAGAGAATTAAACTGAATTTGATTTTTAAGCTCTCATATTTGAGTTCAAATTTAGCACTAACCCTGGGTTATCTTAACCCAGCTTCGAACAACCCGGCCCAGCTTTTTAAAAATCCACTCTACTTCTCAAATCCTTGAAAAAATTATTCAAGCGCCATGGAATTATCATCGATATGTATCAAACTTCACTACAGGAGATGAGACTGGCACTTTTAAAATATGCGCACACTCTCTTTTATTATTTAATTGACGGGTGTGTTTAAATCGTTATTTAACGCATTAAAGTTTTTTTGGGTTGTTTTCCTACTCATATACCTTGTCCGTGACTGTGCTGACATTGTGGGGGGCTCCTCCTAAAATGTTCTACAATTGGAAAAGTTTTTGACTGAGCCGAAACCAATTATAAAATTGCACACCGTTTTTAGGCATCCTACAAGGAGCCACAGGCTCCTGATCCTACTGAAGAACTGTTACGACTTTTAGATATTTCCAGCAACAACAATTTGCCGTCTGTCCTCTTTGAAATGTATTTTCGGAAGTGTTTCAACAAATTATGACCGGGATTGTAGCCTTACGATCTAGGTTTCAAAAAGAACTGTGTTTTCTCGAATTTTTGGTTCATATGTGGAACTAAAAGCAGGGAAAAAGATGAAGGTCACTTCTCTAAACAGAGATGTGCATGCTTGTTATCGACTAACCTCTCTTTTGAGTAAAGGAAGCATGGAGGAACGCCAAGTTCAAGTCTAGTTTCTTTCTTAAAACCTTAACAATTTTTTAAGATTGACATGGAAAACCAAACCTTGCTGGAACTGAGGAAACAGGCGTTAACAAGCGCAGAAGAAGAAAACATTCGTTTAGGAAATACAGTCATCGAAAACAAGGTGTCTTTCTTTAAAATAAACGTTTTTGTTTGATTGTATGCCATATAGAAATTCTCTTCATATTTGACACAGTTGAGTTTAGTCAAAGGGAAAACTTTGTTAAGGCGATTGGTGTGGCGGATTTAGTCATATCTTTTGGCTGGGGTTTAACCACACATGAAGATCAATCGTCATTCTCTAATCAGCTTCCGCAGATGTAATTTACTAATATGACGTTAATAAATCGTGCAGAGGGTTCAGATAGATGAGCCAAGGGAGCCCATGGAAGCCAATAAGGCCTACGACAAAAAGAGTATTTTTTTTTCATGTTAACTGAAAATACAACTTGCTGTCTAAGTTACATTTGTGAACGGTTTAAATGAATTGATACTGGCTACAATTTTGGAAGACGTCGTGGCCCGTTTTTCGTACGAGACGTAAATACAAACATAAGACAACATTTACCTAGTCCCCAGGCCTCATTATTCCGCGCAGCCAATGCGTTTCCGGTTGTGGTAAGAACGAATTCGAACGAGTCTGAACGTTATTCGTCTCGCTTACGTCACCGAAATGCATTGACCGAGAACAGACTAGCTAGGGAAAGAGAGCAACGAGAACAATCGATATATCACTTGTTTTGGTATTTAAGTGCCAATGTAGCTTTGGGAATCTATTTCAAAAATTCCCTTGACACTAAGTGATCACAATTTGAGCCCAAAACCATTTCAAAGTTTTAGCCCCTGACTCTATGTTACTCCATGCGACAATTAAACTATTTTGGCAGCAATTTTAAGTTAAAAAAGTTAATAATAATAGAACAGTCGCAACTTGGGGCTTCAAGAATTTTTATGAATTAACAGTTAGCTACAGCTTGCATTATACTTTCTCACCAGCTTTTTCAAGTCACACACATTCTCTAGAATGATCTCCATACGTTTCCGTAAAGAATTAGTTATAAGAATTTGATAAAAGATCTAAGCATTTCACTTTGGTCATTATTCAGTTTATCAATTTTTATAACCTTTTGTCTCGATGAAGTATTGATAATGTTGAGAGAAAAAAACTTTGCTTCCATTGCATAATCTCGACCATTATTATTATTATTATTATTATTATTATTATTATTATTATTATTATTATTATTATTATTATTATTATTATTATTGTTAGACGGCAGACGATTATAGACAACTTTTAATACTGTCGCCGGAAGTTTTAAAAAGTTTTATAGAAATTAATTAAGATATTGTTTAACTTTTCTAGTCTTTCCAAAAAAGCAAAAGCAAACAAGGACTAGACAGCAGCGCTTTCAAAGAGGAAGGCATGGACAGTTATGACCTTGCAATCAGAGCATTGAAAAGAGGTGATTTCAGAGCAGCCCGGGATTATTATGAGTTAGAATTCAAGGAGACCAAAAAGAAAAAGGAAATGGATAGGGAATACAAAGCATGTATGAACCTTGGCAGTGCTTATCACACTCTCGGGCAGTTCCGAAAAGCAATCGAATTCTTTGAGCGGGCTCTTGGTATCGCAGAAGAGACTGCAAACAAAGATTTAGAAGGAATAGCATATTTAAACCTTGGCAGTGCTTATGGCAAGCTCGGGCAGTTCCAAAAAGCAATCGAATTCCTTCAGCGGGCTCTTGGTATCGTAGAAAAGACTGGAAAAAAAAAATCAGAAGGAAAAGCATATTTAAACCTTGGCAATGCTTATCACTCTCTCGGGCAGTTCCGAAAAGCAATCGAATTCTTTGAGCGGGCTCTTGGTATCGCAGAAGAGACTGCAAACAAAGATTTAGAAGGAATAGCATATTTAAACCTTGGCAGTGTTTATCACTCTCTCGGGCAGTTCCGAAAAGCATTCATATTCTATCAGCGGGCTCTTGGTATCGCAGAAGAGACTGGAAACAAAGATTCAGATGGAACAGCATATTTAAACCTTGGCAGTGCTTATGGCTCTCTCGGGCAGTTCCGAAAAGCAATCGAATTCTTTCAGCAGGCTCTTGGTATCGTAGAAGAGACTGGAAACAAAGATTCAGAAGAAAAAGCATATTTAAACCTTGGCAGTGCTTATGGCTCTCTCGGGCAGTTCCGAAAAGCAATCGAATTCTTTCAGCAGGCTCTTGGTATCGTAGAAGAGACTGGAAACAAAGATTCAGAAGAAAAAGCATATTTAAACCTTGGCAGTGCTTATCACTCTCTCGGGCAGTTCCGAAAAGCAATCGAATTCTTTGAGCGGGCTCTTGGTATCGCAGAAGAGACTGGAAACAAAGATTCAGAAGGGACAGCATATTTAAACCTTGGCTTTTTTTATCGCTCTCTCGGGCAGTTCCGAAAATCAATCAAATTCTATCAGCGGGCTCTTGGTATCGCAGAAGAGACTGGAAACAAAGATTCAGAAGGAACAGCATATTTAAACCTTGGCATTGCTTATCGCTCTCTCGGGCAGTTCCGAAAAGCAATCGAATTCTTTGAGCGGGCTCTTGGTATCGCAGAAGAGACTGGAAACAAAGATTCAGAAGGAACAGCATATTTAAGCCTTGGCAATGCTTATCGCTCTCTCGGGCAGTTCCGAAAAGCAATCGAATTCTTTCAGCGGGCTCTTGGTATCGCAGAAGAGACTGCAAACAAAGATTCAGAAGGAACAGCATATTTAAACCTTGGCAGTGCTTATGACTCTCTCGGGCAGTTCCGAAAAGCAATCGAATTCTTTCAGCGGGCTCTTGGTATCGCAGAAGAGACTGCAAACAAAGATTCAGAAGGAGCAGCATATTTAAACCTTGGCGTTGCTTATGACTCTCTCGGGCAGTTTCGAAAAGCAATCGAATTCTTTCAGCGGGCTCTTGGTATCGCAGAAGAGACTGGAAACAAAGATTCAGAAGGAACAGCATATTTAAACCTTGGCGTTGCTTATGACTCTCTCGGGCAGTTCCGAAAAGCAATAGAATTCTATCAGCGGGCTCTTGGTATCGCAGAAGAGACTGGAAACAAAGATTCAGAAGGGACAGCATATTTAAACCTTGGCAGTGCTTATGGCTCTCTCGGGCAGTTCCGAAAAGCAATCGAATTCTTTGAGCGGGCTCTTGGTATCGCAGAAGAGACTGGAAGCAAAGATTCAAAAGGAAACACATATTTAAACCTTGGCAGTGCTCATTGCTCTCTCGGGCAGTATCAAAAAGCAATCGAATTCTGTCAGCAGGCTCTTCGCATCGTGAGGAAGACTGGAAACAAGGAGTTAGAAGGAGAAGTGTGTGTTGTCCTTGCTTTAACTCACTACTCTCTCAGGCAGTTAGAAAAAGGAATCGAGTTCTGTGAGCAGGTTCTTGGTATCGCAAAAGATACTGGAAGCAAAGTTTTAGAAGCAAGAACAAATCAGGGTCTTGGTAGTTTTCATCTTTTTCTCGGTAATGTCGAAAAGGCATTAGAATTCTTAAACCAGTCTCTTAAAATCGCAAAGGAGACTGGAGATAAAGTTCAAGAAGGAGTGGCATATGCGCACCTTGGTCATTTCTATGCCTCGAGGGATTTTGAAAAAGCATTCGAGTTCCTTCAGTATGCTGTTAGTATCGGAAAAGAGACTGGAAGCAAAGGACTAGAACTTTTCGGGTACAAACTACTTGGGATAGTTTTTCTGAAATTCCCCGACGACTTTTCCAGAGCTGAGGATTATTTTAAGTCTAGTATCAAACTGCTAGAAGAAGTGAGGGATCTTCTGCAAGACAAAGACGAATGGAAAATCAGTTTTCGAGATCAACATAGCGTTTATACAAATTTATGGTGTCTTCAATTACTTCAGGGCGAGACCATGGAGGCCTTTTTTACAGCTGAGCGGGGACGAGCACAAGCTCTCACGGATCTCATGAAATCAAGATACAGCGTCGAATTAACTCAGTTATCGTCGGAGGAGCAGATGGAAAGAATATCCTGCATTTCAACCCATATTTCATCACCTACGATCTTTATCGCGGAGGTCCCAGGCAAAGCAGTGAATTTCTGGTTGCTATTTAGAGGTCAGCAGTTGCGCTTTCTGCAAAAGGAAACCAATCAGTCCTTGGTTTGTTTCATTGAGAAAGCATATAAACAATTGAAGGTTGGTAAACCCGTCAGGTGCGAAGATCGTTCCTTGGATGGAATAGACGTTGGAGAGATCGAGGAGTCATCCGACAGGGGTACAAATGAGGAAGAATCAACTCCACCACAAGAGGGTGATGATGCATTGAAAAAGTTGTATGATATCATCATTGCTCCGTTTTTACACTTGCTAAATGGTAATGAACTTGTCATTGTCCCTGATGGAGCATCATTCTTGATTCCTTACGCTGCCCTTGTGGACCAGAGTGGCAGGTATTTGTCTGAAACGCTCAGAATACGATTGGCTCCATCTGTGACCAGCTTAATGCTGCTGGCAGAGTGTCCAGAGAACCGCCATGGCACATCTGGTGTACTGCTTGTTGGTGATCCATGGGTGGAAACTGTTCGCTTAGGCCGCAAAAGGTTTGGACAGCTCCCTTGGGCCGAGAAAGAGGTGAAAATGCTTGAAAAAATGCTAAACGTTCAGTCTCTAACAGGAAAGAACGCTACCAAGGAACGAGTATTAAGTAGACTCGAGTCAGTTTCCTTAGTGCACATTGCAGCTCATGGTCGTTCAGAAACCGGTGAAATTCTTTTGTCTCCTAATCATGGTAGTCCCGAAAAACCCAAAGAGCAGGACTTTCTCTTGACAATGGAAGATGTGCTGAAGGCAAAGCTGCGTGCTAAGCTTGTTGTCTTAAGCTGCTGTCACACTGGGAAAGGGAAGATCTGTGCTGAAGGAGTTGTGGGTATTGCACGTGCTTTTCTGGGAGCCGGTGCCCGTTCTGTTATTGCGTCATTGTGGGCAATCGAAGACAAAGCCACTATGGAGTTTATGAGAAACTTCTACGAACATTTGATTGCAGGCCATAGCGCAAGTAAGTCTCTCAATCAAGCCATGAAATTGATGCGGGAGTCTGGTGAATTCAATGAAGTGAGGCAATGGGCGCCGTTCGTGCTGATTGGTGATGACGTGACATTTGATTTCTCATTATTGACCAGTGAAGGTAAGATTGTCACACCGAGTTGAGATAGAATGATGATCACGTGGTTAAGATTCTTAGACGAAAAGTGATTTCTAGTCCTTGATCATTAGACTGGAAATGAAACCGGAGTTTCGTTAACAATTCACTTTTGCGAAACAAACAACTGCCCGAAGAGTACTCTGTTTAATCCAGAGATGAAAGAGTCTGGGATATTTGAACTACAAGTGGAGGCTAAATAACAAGTTTTCACGCAACAATATTCCAGATCGGTGTAGTTCGTTAGCAAGGGAGGGAGGAAGGAGTTAGGTGACTTTGTTTGAACTAGAATTTTTTTCCCAGGCCATTCCTGTGATCACGTTTTTCCTAATTTTTGGTGTAAATATAAGACTATTGACTCAACTTAAGTATTAACTTTTTTCGTTTCCACCCTCCCCCAACCCTTCGAGAGTTCGACAGTCAAATGGTCGTCCACTAATAAACACTGCTTATACTTACCACTGCGCCACCGTTGCTACTAGACAAGCTTTTGTACAATATCTTGTTGCCTCGAACTACAAGTATTTTAATAGATTGATGGGCTCAACATATTGCAGAACCAGTCAAAGTCCAAGATGTCCTCAAGTCGGAGTCCTGCGTTGTGACAAGTTTCATTTCTATTCCTTTCATATTTTTCAGTGAATTTCTCGGAATCCGCCTTCCAGACATCTTGGATTTTGATTGGTTCTGTAGTGGGGTTACGCTCGATTACCAGCCGCTGTTCGGGAAATGAGCCCGTGCGAGAGAGCAGCGGAAATCGAGCCCAACCTCGTCCCCAGGGTCTTCTCGTTTTTCTACCAATGCCATATTTGAAAACAAGAAGACCCTTGGGACGAGGTTGAAATCGAGCCTACAGTGGGGTATGAAAACCATGGAAGCTGCCAAAACTTATAGAACACCGCGAGTCAAAACGCCAACACCTTTTTCTTTCTCTCTTTCAGCTACGTCCCAGCCAAGCACGGGGACGGATCATTAGTCTCTGCTGAGTTTATCCGTCGCTGTCTACACGTTCAAGGGATAAAGCCAAACAGCTAACCAAGACATTAATTTTAGTGTATATAGCAAAATAGAGCGAACGGCTTTCAGAAACGACAGCTCATCTAGATAAACATATTAGAATTAAAGCAATTCCGGCCGTGTATTTTTGATTTCTTCTCTACAAACAGAGAGGAGTAAAAAATTCATTATTTTATCTAATCATGTTTTTTGTCCTTTTTTCAGTTATAAATAATTTTAGTTGGACGCTGCGTATTAAAAAAAGTAAAATTCAAGTTTTTCCTTAGATTATTTGTATGT
>OZ037995.1:38671090-38796090 GCA_964035705.1 Porites rus
TGATCTGTAAGAGCGGAAATATGCAAATGCCGAAATTATGCACAGTGGAGGCAGCGCAATTCAAGCGCTACCATCCTGTCAGTGTTCATTTTTTCGATTCATATTAACAAAAATCAGGCAGTCATTCCGTAATCCCAAAACCTGGTTAAAACAGCAACGTTTAAAGATAGAACTCAATTTTCTGTGGCCCTGGGATGGTGGAAATTAAGCTGGGGTTAATCTGGCCACGGCCTACATAAGACGCGAAAGGAACTATTTAAACATTGAGAGCTGCCAACAAACTGAATAAAACGGAAAAAAAACGGTTCAAAACACTAGAAGCCAGAAAGAATAAATAACACAACCAATCAGGGTTCATACCAAAAAATCCAACCATTTTTCAAGGACGTTTCAAGGACCACATTACATTTTCAAGGACCACCTACTAGGAATATAATTTCTCATATTGTACAAAATGCGTACTATCTGACAAAAATCCACATTCCCAGTCTATTCTAATAAGACTTTAAGGCTTGATCCCTTTGCTTTACCAACTTCTCTGCATTTTTCAGTTCACTTGTCTTAAATTAATGGTTAATTCTTGCATGAATTCGCGAAACAAAAAACGCTTTACGTAAATCACTTTGAGCGTCGCTGAGCTATGATTTATATTGTCGTGGAAAACCAAAAAGCATTAAAAAATTCTTTCCAGGCCATCTCATTCAAAGTTGAAGAAATTTCAAGGAATTTTCAAGGACTTGCATGGAAATTTAAGGACTTTTCAAGGAAAAATGGAATTCAAGGACTTCTCAAGGACTTCCCCTAAAATTCAAGGACTTTTCAAGACTGCGCGAACCCTGCAAATACAAAAGAAAGGAAGGACGGATAAACTTGGAGTAGATTAAAACTGATTGTAAGTACTATTTATACTGGGTTTTCTAGGATATAGGTCTTGAATAAATGAAACATTTAATTAAAATGACGGTTTCACAACCCACAGCCTTCTGATAATCAGTTCTAAAGAACTGTTAAAAAATTAGGAGCAAACGATCATTATTTCAAGTAAACAACATACACATTAAAAATTCTTTGGCCAGTGTTCCTTACTGTTCATTCGTCGTCCGGTCGGTCTCGGGTGTTTTACGACCGTGTTTTTTGCCCATGTCTTGCTGTTGTTGCTGTCCTCGAGGACTGGCCCTCCGATCCTTGTACTGTTTTGTTTTTGGTTTGTTGTACGGCTGATATTGATTTCCTGACGAGTTCGTAGTCTGCCCTGAGGAGCCATATCTGGAAATAAAAGACACACTGTCGTAAATGAATCATGAGTTTACGCAACAGGACGGCAGGAAGATGACGACGGTAAAACGCTTGAGTGTGACAACCGTTACATGGCTATTCCTTGCGTGTTTGTCGTGATCATCACTTGACATTAATGTTTTCTGGTCTTTTACGAAAAGATCTATTTAAGGGAAGGTGAAGTTTGGTGAAAAGTTTTTTCAAACAAAATTATTGTCACGCATGTCACACAAGGTTTGCCGCCTTCTTTCCTCTCCCGTCCTTTATGCGTCCTTTGCAGAGAAATGGTCACATTACAAAAACACTGCTGGATGGCAAACGCCGCAGTGGGGCAAGAAAAACAAAGAGATTACATCATTCAAAAATCAAATATCCTTCAGCTCCCAGTGCATTGTTTGCCCTCCAGCAAGGTGGTTTTTATACCATGTGACCGGTTCTCTGGTCATAACTGGAATAATCACTCTTTTGTTCACAGTCCCTCTATTTATGAGATCCTCGAGCATGTCTATGGAAAGACTAAATAATAGCCATAGCGCCTGTTAAGTTCTTGAATTCTCGGTCCGACGCTGACATAAATTTAACCATTCGCGAATTTCATAGTTTCCTCTGGGGGCGTTCTTTGGGACGTCACGCAACGTGACAGGTGCGTTGCGTGACGAAACAAAAAACGACTGCGTTGGAGGCTACGAATCACACGGCACTGCATATCTTTCTTCTTTTCTTTTGTTACGTTCAAAAACAACACGAACCAGGAAAGAAGCGCAACAAAAGAGAGTGTTAGGGTCTATTTTTTAGGTTTCTTTTCCCTGCTAATCATTCATGTCAACATGAACAAATGTTACCAAACGATTACAATCGAAAAGCGACGCACTATTGCAAATATCAATATTCTTTTATCTTAGCGAGGTGCTCCGGGGGCGGCGGTTATTAGAGTACATACAGTTAAGTGGAGAAATCCTTTTAGACTTAAGCTCGTTCAACTAGTATCTTTTAAACTTAGATATTGTTCTTGAATCAAATAATATTGGAGATCTGTAACAAAGCTATCAACAGTAGTGAAAACTATGGCGCATTCCCTTCAGCTACAGTCTTAGTCAAAATTGTTGGGACACTTTGCTGTCTTCTTGCCCTCCCAATGTTGGTGTGCAAGATTTGGTGAGCTAGCTGCGTTAAATAAAAAAACATTGGGAGGATGGGGCGCCAGAAGTGGAAAAACAGCGTTGGGTGGAAGTGTCCCAACTATTTTTGTCTGACAGTGTGGTTTCAGATTGAGGCAATAATAACAGTCTCTGTCTTTGTTCTTCCTCGAGCTAGTGAATGGGTTGAATGGAAAGCGCCCCCGTGGTCCGAGATCTCGCCTTACCTCTAAATCCTTAGTAAAATTTTAGATGTGTTCATATGAGAGGGCGGGCTGGCTCGGTTCCCGAGATCTCAGTTTTTCCAACCCGGATCTGGGTAAGCGGGCTGGAAATTTTGCCATATGAACACTTCAGCCCGGTTAAAGGGATGAATTCTGGCGGTCCGGATGGCATCGTCTTGCATTACCTGCTGTATTTTCCACATCATAAGCATCCCATTTAACTGCAGTGATACAGCTTTAAGAGTTGCCGAAGCTATGATAGGCGCGAAAGTGATAATTTTTGTGTTTCGCCACGTTTGCTGTTCCCCGAATTTGGCGCCAGAACTCGTCCCCAGGATCTTTGGCCGTATCTCATCTCTGAAACCGGGCTGAATTTTCTCATATGAACCCAAGGGGAAATTTGTCCCGGTAACCTGGCCCGACCAGGCAACCGGGCTCATGTGGAGAGGCCCTAAATGTAACGCTTCCTGCAATACCACCCATAGGATTTCTGTGTATACCGTAAAATTCCGCAAATAAGCCCCGCGGCATATATTTTTCAAAAGCCCTTTTTGAGGGGCTTATTTTTGGAGGGGCTTACCTATGGAGGGAAGTTTGCGTTTTAAAATCGATTGGGCTAGCCTTATAGTTGGAAGTAAATCTAGCGTTTTTGCTTTGTTTTACTTTGTCTTTGAGGGCAATTTTCCAAGTACAAGCCCCTGGAGGCCTTATATTCGGAGCGGACATTTAACGGAGGGTTTTTTGCGCTACCGGTTTGGGGGGCTTATATTTGGAGGGGCTTATACATACAGGGGCTTATTTTCGGAATTTTACTGTATACGCAACTATGAATATACCTTTGATACTGAAAGTTGTACTGGCTCCTCTCGCCTGGAATCTCATATCCAGTTGGAATCGTACCATCGCCGTAAGACACCAACGAGGAACCTTGCATAACAGCCTCGGAGCCGTACATTTCACCTGCCTTAGGAACGCGTCTATCAATATTATACATTCGCCTCTGGTTAGATGGGTACTGTGTTTGTACATGGGCTGGAGGTTGTGGGTATTGTGAAGGGATTGGGTTTTGCTGTCCAACAGCAGTTGCCATAGTAACTCCTCGACCTCCTTGAATGACTACTGGTACCATAGGTCGCATAATTTGCTGTGGGGTGTGGGGTGAGGACGTTTGTTGCTGGTATGGGGAGGTGTGTGATTGTTGCGGAGATTGTGCAGGGATTTGCGAAGACAGCGTCAACTGCTGTTGCTGTAAGAACTGACTTGCAACGACAGGTGACGCAGTCTGGGGAGGGGTGGGTGGTGTTTGAGAACGTGGGTGTTGTTGAATAACGGATGACGTGACATCTTTGGATATGGCACCGTAAGGAAATTGTTGATAAGGCGTTTGTGTTGGAGACACTACGTAACTTTGGTATTGCTGCGGTGAGGCAGTTTGAGGCACCGCTTGCCCGGCATAACCTTGGCCTTGTAATACAGGCCTTATTTGTGACACGCTAGAATGAGCGGGCAGCACAACGTATTGAACTTGACCCGTCATACCAGCTTGCGTGACACTGTTTATATACATAGGTGGGGTTGTAGAACTTGAACTAGGAACGACAGTTTCGGCGTACTGTTGATAAGAGCTTGGATCGAGAGAAGCCTGTTGCCCTGACAACGAAAGCCCGCTAAACTGAGCAGTCACATCTTGATATCCCGGATTTGATGGCGTCACTGACTGTCCAGATCCCCCTGTCCACTGGCTTCCCGGAGTTCCTTCTGCTCCCTAAAGCAGGATAAAAACGTTTGAGAAGTTAACAGAAGTCGCATATGAAGAAAAAGACCTTTATTGTGGTTCGCTTACGCCTACACCAAACGTCGACCTTTTCATGAGACGAACCAAACTTATCGAGTTAAGTTCATGAAAAGTTCGACGTCCGGCTCAGTTAGGTTCGTCTGAAGATCGTCGCCGAGACAAACGCCGACCTTCACACGCCACGAACTAAACTAATAAACAAAAATTTGATGACAATGTATATTTAGCCCCGTTCGGGGAAAATTTTTTTAATATTGCTTTTTGGTGTGATTTAGTTGATTGGTTCGACGAGTCCTAAGTTCGACGTCTGACCCAACAGACGATCTTAAGTTAGTTTAGGTCAACCCACATTAGAGTTTGGTTCGTCTCATTGGCTTTCTCACTGTCTATTGAACCAATTACCTTTGTGAGGGAACTCTTCCAGTCACTCATCGTTGTTGTCATAAGGCTATATTATAAAGTGCTTGTTTGGCTAACTAGATTGATCAATTTATTTGGATAATTGTGTCTAGTTCAGGACACGTTGCTTCGTAATCAAGTGGGAGGGGAACTCCAGAAACCTACAGGCTTTAACTACTTTATACTACAATAAAAACAGCTAAAAAATACTACCCATAACTATCTCGGCGTATCTTTAGCGGAGCTACCAGAGGCTCAAGAGAAGAGATCGATAAGTAGGAGAAAAAATGCAAAAGAGCCAAGAGGTCTCAGGTGCCACAGCGTGGCAACACGGTGGTCCGGGGTTTGAGTTTTGTTCTGACCACTGGCTGAACTTGTTTCCGCAGGGCTTGGTAGTCTCGAGTTCAAATCACATTCTACCAGACAGTGTCTGACGTTCCAACAACCTATGCGATAGTCATCGTCAAAGTCAAAGTGAATTGAAACTTCAGTTAATGGTATTAAACTCTGAGTTTGTTTGCATCAACTGACGTGATACAACTTACTTTGACTCTGGATATGGCTAACGCACATGTTGTTGAAACGTCAATGTCAAAAACAACCCTCCGGACAATGAAACTGTATTTCCTCATGAGGGTGATGCAACTTAACCGAATCATTTCTCCAAATTATAGAGTTTGTGGTAATGTTTAAAAAGGGTAATTTGTCTTTGGGAAAATACCCCTCCCCCGCCTTGCCCTGTTCAATGGTGGGATATACCGAGAATTACGAACACAAACACCTGGGCCACGGTGTGGGCGGAAAAAGAAAAAGAGAGGTAAAAGGTGGTAACCTTCCTAACGTCTTTTCGTATGACTGTAACTAAAACAGCTAACATTTGTTTTTGACGCAGGATACCGACAGTAGCGACGCCAACTCAGGGTAACCAAGGTTGCAGAATTTCAGATCACAAATCACACTTTACTAACTCTTTCATTCATGTTTTGAGTAGTTAAACAGGAAGTGTAAGGAACGAAGGGTGGGGGAAGTGAACAGGGTGAGTTGGTATTCGATAGACACAAGACCGAAACTAATGGCGACCTTTAGATTCGAGGAAGAGGACGACTACGAGTACGAGATTTGACTTGAAGTATTCTCGCGTCTCCTCAAAATGTAGACTTCCCAGAAAGCTTCAGTTTTTACCATTTTTCACTAGAAAAGTTAGCATTGTTATCTGTAGTGAAGAAGGTTACGCGCTCTCCCGATCCCAAAATGATAAAACTTTTAAACTTTGACATCTTGTTTTTGCCACCACGACATTCGCGCGAAAACTCGTAGCAGAATGACGAGGGCTACCACTTTTTTCCGCCAAAATGACGCAGGCTCACGCGCGTATACTACTTAGTATTGAGAGAATCTCGTACTCGTAGTCGTACTCGTCTTAGAATCTAAAGTTTCTCTAACGTAAAGTTGAACCTTCCTTTCGGATACCTCTACCGTAAATCCTCTATTAAGCCCCTATCTCAAATAAGGCCCCCATCTCTAATAATCCCCCCTCCCCCTTATCATTATTCACTGATAAATGGTAGACTGTATGAATCAATCACTACTGTGAGGAGCCTATTGCGACTGTAAAACCTCGTGAGGACTGATCCAGGATGGCTTATTCACCAGCTGGAAGTTCGGATTTTTTTTTTGATCCTTGGCTGGATGACTTCTAAATTCTTGTGCTTGAGCATTTCAGCTTGGCAATCTGGTTCTTTATGGAGGACTGATACCATCTTCTTTGCTTAATCGAATAAACACCCCTCTCAAATAAGCCCCTCTCCTCTAAAAAGTGCTTGAAATAAATAAGCCCCCCCCCCCTCCCCTCCTGGTGGGGCTTAATAGAGGATTTAGGGGATCTTTTTTGGGACTGAAAAAAGTAAATATACGAAACTGCCGACAATTCCTTGTATTTACTTAAACAGTTGGATTAGTGCCCTTGGTTGAGCTTAAAGTCTGTTGGCAGGCTGTACTGCAAACGAAATCGCTCTGAGCCAACATATCAGCTATTATGAACGCAGATCGAGTGTTAGAGCACGAGAACGAAGCTAATGAATTCAAAATATGGCAAGGAATAGAATGAATTGAGGTAAATAGAGAAGCTACCCTGTTCTATAACTGACTTCCTGCACTATCTTATGGCAAAGTCGGCTGACACGGAGGCGCGCGCGCGTGGGAGGAGTACGTACAAGGACGTCCTTTATTTCCCCCGAGTTTCCACGCGCTGTCTTTGCATTCATCCATCCGTAAATAGATATGAAAGACAGATCTTTTTTGCAAAGAAAAAAAAATGCAAGCAATCAGACATTACTGGGGATTTCAAAGGTTAAAAACAACCTTTATTACCTCATTTTCTACTAAAACGCAATTACAAGTGATTGGTTTTTAAGACATCTTTACTGCATACATGTGGCATTCCATGTCTTTCTTGAAACATAGTGCAGATATTGAGATTTTACTGAGATAAAAATTGTTCTCACTCTTTGGTCGCATCCAAATTTACAAAATTAAATTACATTAACGAACCAACCTTATTTTCCAACATCGAAAATGATAACTACCTACTCCTGTGCTCTCTGGCTAAATACTACACTGGCTACTATTTCTCGCTGCCTACTGCAACAAAACCAAAACCTCGTGGTCACGGACAACAAGGTGTTAATATTTTCTAAAGGAAAGTGAATTAAAATCTCTAGATAGAGAATATACGTGCGGTGAAGCTTGAAACTGACTAGGAAAACTTACAGCCTGTTGCTGTGCAAAGGGAGGACGAGCCGTAGACGGCATCACGTACATCGGCTGCGGCACGCCAACATACTGCGGCATCACCATTTGAGCAGGATTCTGTTGCTGCTGCTGCGACTGCTGCTGTTGCTGTGCTATTGAAGAAGACTGCTGTGCACTTTGCACTGCGGCGCGGGCTGAAGATGGTTGAGCGTAGACTGGTGTTGTGCCGGGTTTGACCATTACTTGTTGGTATGTGGGTTGCATTACAAGTGGATTGCCGTCGGCTCCTAGTAAGGGCGTGCCTGTGGAAAGATTACAAAGAAAATCGTCAACTTTTATGCGTGTATTAAAAAACTATTAAAAGGCTAATGATCAAAGTTCCGGAGATCATTTCCCTCAATTGGCCCTTTGTAGTCACGTGCTAGGATACCACTTAGCAACGGCTCGCTGGATGGCAAGCCACCCAAGAGTTTATTCAGATCACAAAGCTTTGAGTGTGATCGGGAGAAGCATTCCTAGGTTAATTCAAACGTCTTCTAGTCCAGTCATTTCGGTTAATTTTCAACATAAAATAATTAGCCTAGGAATGCTTCGCTCGATCGCAATCAAAACTCAGAATGGACGCTGGGATGGGGATCCAGGGAGCCGTTGCTAAGTGGTATCCAAGAACGTGACTAAGTCCTAAGTCCTAAATGACTAAGGGTCCATTGCTGTAAAATTGACCGATATTGAATGGTCCCCTCAACAAAACGGTGGCGGTCACTTTTTCCGAGATCCCACCGATTGATTTTTTATTATGTTTGCTTCTATTTAACGGTCATATCGTCGAGATGTGCCATTAAAGTGCAACATTTACTCACGGCCTTAAGTAGTCTTTTGCCTCCTTTCCTTTGGCACAAGAGGTAGAGGCATTTTGAGGTCAATTTGTCAAGGGATAGATATTTCGCTCTTTCACCTTTTTTTATTTTCTTGAAAAACTCTTAGGTTTGCCACACCACTGTATTTAACGGTAAACGTGTATTAACCGGTCAGTAAGCCACTCCCTAAGGGTGCCGGACTGCTTGATACAGCTTCGCCTGTAACTGAATGGTTGTATGCTACGAAAACGGTTGTTATTAGTAAGGTAAAAAAAAAGCTATGTTGTCTTAATTTTTTTGGAGGAGGCCTTTGGTCGCAAAGGGTACAAATTCAACGTGGCGTTACCTGTAGACGGGTTTATAAGCATAACCCCATGTTGAACAGGATCAGACATGGCCCACATAACTCCACCTGCATCAATACAAGTACACTTATGGATTAAAACAAACCACAAACAAAGACACCGCAACATAGTGTAGGGAATGTTAAGGCGATACAAATCATCATGGTGTAAATATGAAACAATATTTATGTTCATAATGAAGGTTAAATGAAAATGTAATTTAATGCTATCACAGCAACAGTACCAGTTCTGAACATTGTTGTGCAGTATTTTAAAAGTTATTTTTAAAATTTGTCAGTCTTTAAAGTTTCGTTTTCGTTTCTTCTAGTTGGTCAAGGCTGGTCTTGATTTTGTCCTCATGGGTCTTTTTTCTTGTTTTTATCTTATGATTCTACTCCCACTTGAATTTATGCTTTGCTCACAAATTTAGTTACTTCCATTTTTGGAGTATTCTTGGCTTGTCCTCGTCGGGTGTAAGTTTTTCACAGGTGGTCGTGTTTGTGAGGTCAGAGCTGACCTTGGTTCATTAGTCTCGCTGAAGTTTCTGTTTGGGTTTGTTAACCAGGCTCCGGTTGTTCAAAAGCTGGAAGCGCTATCCACCGGATTAATCACTATCCAGTGGATAAATATTAGGGAATCCAATTGCCCTATCCACTGGATAAAGATTTATACGGTGGATAGCGCTATCCACCTTTTAAACAACTGGGACCAGCGTTTTTGTTTTTCATTGGTTTGTAGCATGCTAATCGCAGCCGTTTACATCCAGTTTAACTATAATTACTACCTATGTTCAATCCTGTTAACAACCTGATTTGCTGTAAGACAGATTTTATGTGGGTGGTAAAACGCACAAAATCGCTATTTAACTCGTTTCGCAGCAACGTTGAAAAACAAGCTGCACGTTTTTTAATGCCCGTTTTTCCGTACCTTTCGACACGTGGATCTTCCAAAATTTGTTGAATGGGAAGTGTCCTTGCGTTCGTAATCTTACTTACCAGGCTGTTGAGTTGTAGTGGTACTAGGCGCAGCAGCCATGACTGGAACCACGCCTTGCATTCCTGGAGCTACTGTCTGGACAGGTACCATCTGAACCTCACCAGAAGGAAGGGTATGAGCAACCAAAGGCACGCCCTCGGCTGCCCAGTAAGGCAAAGGTGTCATCACAGTCTGTGAGCTGGGTACATGACGACTTGTTCTCTGGCTTCCATCAGATCCTCGGCGAGATGGGTTGGACACACGCTCAAAGGCGGGAGAGCTGCTTAGATTACTAATACCAGGACTACTGCTTGATCTTAGGAATGGTTTGTTGGTCATAATTCTTATGCCTGGATAAAGACAATAGAGCTTGTTCAGAGATTTTTAGAACACGTTCACGAAATTATACTAGAGGTAACAAATTGTAATTATAATGCTGCGAACAGATGCTGGGCAGTTAAACACCATCTGAGAAACGACGACCTGACCTGCTAATTACGGCCCTTTTATTGTAGCCTGCGAATAAGCTCTCCTATTTGGGCAAGCGAAGCGAGCCTCGCGAGAACACGCGAGCGAGGGGCCGAGGCTTCCTCTGCCCCTCGCGGCTTGGCCGCTCGCTCGCGCGCGCGTTCTCGCGAGACTCGTTTCACTCGCTCAAATAGGAGAGCTTGCTCGCAGGCTACTTTTATTGTGTCAGTAGAGACCTTAAGATTCCAAGACGAAAACGACTATGAGTACGAAATTTTCTCAATACTAAGTAATGCTCGTGCGTGAACCAGTGTCATTTTGGCGGGAAAAAAAGGGCAGCCGTCGTCACTCTACTATGTGTTTTAGGGAGAATATCGTAGTGGCGGAAACAAATGTCAAATGCAAGAAGTTTAATTATTTTGCGATAGCGAGAGGGCTTACTTTTCTGGTGATTAAAAAGTACAGTGAAGCTTTCTGGGGTGTCTATTTTTTTGAAAATAGGTGAAAACATTGTCAGTCAAATCTCGTACTTGTACAGTAGTGCAGTCATTCTCGTACTCGAATCACGAGTTCTTTGTGATTTGGCCAGCTTACAGTCATATGAAAATATTACTTGCAATAATAATAGAGTGGAGCCCAGGGATACTTTCTAAAAACCATCCTGACAAACATAAATGCACATTTTTAACGCCTAAATAGCAACAGGACACCCGCTAAGATTAGTGTGTTGCTCGCCTAAGGGCTCGGCCATTTTACAGTTGTGTGCTGAGTGCCCTGGCCTTTGAATAGAAGCGAGGCTCAAGGTGACCTTGTTTTGTTATAAACCTTTCACAAGGCTCGAAAAAACAATTCATTTCCAGCTTGTCCTTTGGGCAACTAGCATTTCCATTGCCCAGGGCCACTTCTTGCCGTCTTAGTCAATGTATTTGTTAGAGAATGAGTTGTTTGGACACTTGTCTATTGTAGCAAGAAAATCCACTTGCCTCGCACTACCAGGCGGGAGTTTTTTCGAGCACTGCTCCCTGTTTTTCGCCTGTAAACCTTGCTAACATAAGAATAAACACAATTTGCACATAAGAAGCAGGAAGGTTTTTTAACATAATTAGGTCACCTCTACGCTCGCTCCTATTCAAAGCCCACAGCACTAAGCACACGACTGTAAAATGACCTTTGGCTGATGTCATAATATAGGAGGCTTGTTTAGAGACTTATTCTCGAAGGGGACTCATTACTGGAAAAGTTAAGGTAGTTCTTACCAGTCGGCCCTGAAGATGATCGATCAGTATGAGTATCTACTTCCTCTGACTTGGATTTGCCTAATTTACTGATAGGATTTCTCCCTGGAGCTTCTTCTTTGGAAATCTCAGTTTCAACATCATCAATGTCCTCCCTGAAAAACAAAAGTTTTCCCCCTTGTAAATCGGTATCAGGTCGTTTCGCCCGAAAGTTGATTCGCCCAATGGCATTGCACTGAAGACCCACAGGTAGATACCAAGAAGTATATAATAATCACTAATGGTTATCCCAGGTAAGAACTAACGCTCATTTATTCCTGTTCAACAAGAGTTCAGTACATGAAAACACAAATTCTAGTCTCAAAGTCTCAGATTTTAATTTTGTAGCTTTTGACTGCATCGACCAGTCTTCATCAGCAATAAACACTCAGTGTGGTCGCGTGAATTGTTCACGTAAAAATCGCAGGGAGAGTCCATAGCCTCTATCTCTGTTTAACAA
The DNA here is from genome assembly GCA_964035705.1 of Porites rus. Taxonomy (NCBI): domain Eukaryota; kingdom Metazoa; phylum Cnidaria; class Anthozoa; order Scleractinia; family Poritidae; genus Porites; species Porites rus. Next base: position 38,683,049 of record OZ037995.1, read on the forward strand.
TTATTCCTCGAGCCCGAAGGCCAAATGGGCTATCGACTCAGAGGCCATGAGGGCGAGAGGAATAATTGTTTTACTAAAATCCAACTAATTGGTCAAAAAAATCGAGACAAAACAACTTAAAGCAAAATTTTAATCCTTTTTTGTCGCCAAAAATCCGGCGCTTTGCGCTACTAGTGGGCTATAACATATAGCCTAGTAGTAGCTCAACCAATCAGAACGCATTGATGATAGACCACTAGTTGGATTTTACTAATTAGGGTTAGATGCTGGCGTCTGATATGGATGAGAATTTAAGACTAGAATTTATTTTTTGAAGTTTGATTACCAAGGTCAAGAATAAGCATTATGGAGTTCACTACAGTAAGATATCTGCACTGTTACCTTGTTAGAAGTTGTGGTGCTAGCAAATCACCATCTTTTGAAGACTGCGAAGACTGCGACGAAATTGACTGTCACAAAATAGAAGTTAAATAATCAATATTTTGAGAGAATCAAAAATAGCAGATTATGTGAATGAAGGAAAGAATCGATGAAGGCTGTAAGTAATCTTTACACAAAATTTCCTTGAGGTTATCACTTAATTATTTCTCACAACTTTTTCTTTGATGTTGATCACACTTGGGACTAAAGGGTTAACAATTTTAAAGATTTTTTTATTATCATTATACCTTGTACTCACTATCTGTCTTCTCATTGGCTAAGAGTCTAAAGCTAATTTTAGAGATCAGCGCAACCTACAGATTAGTTAGTTATCTGCTAGCAGATAACTGACAAGTCTGTAGGTTGTGCACACAATGCATGATTTTATAACAATATCAATTTATGTTCCTTGTGAAGGTGTTTTTATTGTTATTTTTTTCAAAACAATGAATGTTTATTAGATTCGGTTTTGTGATATCCTAAATAATCTATGTTTCAGTAAGTGTTTTCAGCCTCGACCTTGGCTCGGCTGATAACACTTACCTCGACCTTGATTATTCCGGATATCACAAAAACCTCATCCAATAATTGTTTATTAGCAGCACTGGGAGAGACTTACGTCCTGATTAAATATTCTTTCTCTTGTTTTATGATACTCCTCTTCCCTTTCTTCAATTGATTTTGAACGTTTATCCTCCATAGAATGTATAAGAACTGGACTATCAATCTATGAACACGACAAAATACATACACGTAGCAAACAAAATTTACAAAGTGTTTGCCATAACATGAACATGTTTACACGCTTCCAGTGCCAATTATCAGCTACAAATTTATCCACAATACACACAGCCATCCTCTATTAGCTCTAACACTGCCCCCACTCCTACTAAATTACTCTTGCAACGATGAAATACCATAAATCCTCTATTAAGCCGCCTAGGGCCTTATTTATTTCAAGCCCATTTGAGGGAACACTTAATAGAGATGGGCGGGGGGGGGGGGGGAGCTTATTTCATTTAGAAAAGACGATGGTATCAGTTCTCCATAAAGAACTAGACTACAAAGTGGAGAAGCTCAAGAACAAGAAGGCTGGAGGTCATGCAGCTGAGGTTCAGAATCACATCCAAACTTCCAGTTGGCAAATAAACCATCCTGGATCGGTCTACATGAAGTTTTACAGTTGTGACTGAGTAACACAGTCTCTTATTTATTAGTGAGGTATAATTAGGGGAGGGATAGAGAGGGGGGCTTATTAACTTAATTTTTCCCCTGAAAAAAGGGGGGGGGCGGCTTATTTGAGAGGTGGGGGGGGGGGGGCTTAATAGAGGATTTACGGTAATGTCAGTTTTCTCCTAACACCTCAATAGTAGGCACCCTACCAAAAAAAGTGGCCATAATAATGAAGTGACAGTATTACCGACGTGCCTGTAAGAGGGGGTTTCACTGTATCATAAAATCAATTTTAAACAACATTATTTTACCTTTGGAGGTGTACTATCATCTGAAGGTGTATTTTGTCTTCTGAGAATTAACCTCGGAACAGCACTTTCAGAGTCCTCGGATTCTTCTCTTGGAATTAACTCTAAAAATCTGCTTTCAGGTCTGCAAATAAGCACCAACAGTAACAAGATTTTTTCTGGAAAGTACTGAAAAAAGCAAAACAATTTTTTTTTTGAAATTTCGTTTAGTGAATTACAACTTATTACTAGGTCATGTAGGTATCTACAAAGTACCAGATGGTTTCTTTGACCACTAAGGACACTTGTCCCTTCTTTTTCAGTTAAATTATGCACCCCCAAATTAGAAAAAAGCAGTAACACAAAAATAAGTGTAAGCCTGAACAGCACTTAACCCTAATCAGTAAAATGAGTGCTTAACCCTAGTCAGTAAAATGAGCGCTTACATTAATAAATGAAAGGACTGGTAATTCTGCCAATATTCCAGCAGCAACACCTCACAAACTCATAGCGAACTAAGCAGGCAACATTTTTCATGTAATTGCTATTGATTGGCACCTCCTATACCCTGATTTCTCTCTTCCCTTAGGACACCCTCCACCACACAGGTTATGAAAAAACAAATGGGGGCTGCACAGTAAATTATAGATCACTAAATCAATCAGCAACAAACTGAGTTTCAATTTAGATATAGCAATGATACTCACATTCTAGTGTTTATAGTCTTGTTTATGATGACCGATTTTCCAGTTTGCTGATCAACATTGTGATCCATACCAAAGTATGCTGCCACTCTGTGTACAATCATGCGATGGTATGATGTCATCGGTGGGTAATGAAGGAAGAGGCTGCTGACAAATAGAAATAAAAACATAGCACAACGTTCTGAAAAGGAGAGAGTAACCTTAAAATTGAGGAAAAATAAATGATATCTGAAGCCTTCAGTTTTTTTACAGACTGCTTATACATCCACTTTCTCACATCAATGACGGAAATTGAAACCTCTGTTATGTGGACATGGAAGCCATAAAGAAAACTAGCAGCTCCCATGCTTAGCCTATGCAACAGTGTTTTCACAGATCAGTCATGGCATTGTTTTGAAGTACTCTTCTACACAAAAATCAAAGCATTATTTATTATGTGTGCAAATTTGTAGCATGATATATGAAGAAAAGAAAAATGAACGTAAATGTTATCAAAACATCACAAATATTAATACTATTTTCTGGCCAGTCAGTTGTTAAGAAATGGATAGTGCTATCCACCGGATAAATCACTATCCAGTGAATTATCATTAGGAAAACCAATTGCATTATCCACATGATAGAGACTTAGCTGCAGGATGGCGCTATCCACCTTTTGAACAACTGGAGCCTGGTCTCTAGTTTATTTTTTTCTTATTTCATACTCGAAATTCAAAGTTAACAACTGCGTCGCTGAGTGGAGGTGGGTGCCCGGGATGCCCAGGGGCTTCCACCTATGACACGGCCAGCCCCCTAGACAGAGTTACGCCCCCATGGCTGGCAAACCCGCGCCCTCCAGCCATGAGCCCCCACGCCAATGGAACCAGGCACCTGTCACACTGATTTAAAGGAACAGTATCCTGTTACTGCGCATGCACCAAACTTTGATTTTTGGACAGGATGTCGCGAAATCAAAAGATGCGAGGAGAGTAAGAGAACCTTGAAAAATCCGTTTGCATCGCGCTTGACCGGGTTCAATACGACACTAAAACTTCTCAGGATTACAGATCCAGGATATATTGTTCCTGTTAAGTTTCGATTTGGGCAAAATCTGGATTTTTTGGCGTTACTTTTATTCATGTTGGCCAGAGGACCAAAAGATTGGAAGCACTTTGATGCCGTTTGAAGGCTTATTTCTTGTGCTAGCTTCCATACAAGCTCGGATAATTGTGAAAGGAATACGCAGAAATGAAACGGCAACAATAAAGACTGTAAGAAAGAAACCATTGAGACATCGATGTGACTGAGGAGATCATGTGGAAGGGAGCTTCGTAAAGCAGAATGTTTTGCAACGACGCGTGAGTAAACTTTTTTAAATGAATCTCCCTAACGGCCGACAAAATCAAACAAACAGGTGCTACATGTTTAGAAAAACTAGTGCCATGAAATCATAATATAATTTTTGACTAACCTTTCTGATGATTCATAGCGTTGAGATTGCATTTTTATTTATGTCTTTCAAACGTTTGAGGCTAGAACGCGAGCAAATCAGGCAGATATTACTAGACTTGGAAGAACTGACCTTTGACACGAGTTTCAAATTTTAAAGTGAGCGGAACGAGATTTTCGGGTCGCGAGGCGGCCCAGCTAGCGATAAAATCACGATAAGTCTTCGAACCGCGAGCCAAATTTTTATATAAGACGAAAGACTTCTTCGAAAGTCTAAAATATTACTTGAGAATATAAACAACAAATCTCTGTCGGCAGTGCGGTCCGGAAGGAAATCTTGTCGAGTTAATATGACAGTTCTATTGTCTTTTGAAGAAAAAACAGATGACGCTCGCGCGTGCGCATAATTGGGACACTGTCCCTTTAACAGTGGAAGAATTAAGCGGGGGGAGGGATGGGGGTAAAAGAATGATCCAAAGGCTAAACGAAGAGAATGGCCGCCACGAAAGCACTGTACTGAGAACATGGAGGTGACGCAAGCAAGGCTGACCGCGCTTGAGCCAAATGACCGACCGCTGACCACGCCTGTGCTCCTTGTTGTTAACTCTGTTAAATAAACATTTATTTAACCTCATTAAAATTAATTGATCTAAAAAAACATGTTTGTAAAAAAGCTGTTGCTGGCATGGGCACAAGCAAAATGCTCACTCTAGGTTGCGGGCTCTTGGTGGACCCATATTAAGCAGACACCCTGGGTGAGCCCTAAGCTTAAGGATTGAGTGGAAACCGTTCAAGCAGACATCGGTCAAGATCACTTTGGTGTCTAATAAATACAGGTTTTAATGTATCATGTCAATTTTACAGTAAAAAAAATTATTGGAATGGCAGTAAAAAGAGTACAAAATAATATGACAATCACCTTATACTGTTGGTAACAAGTTTGGCTTGTTAAGAACAGAGTGAGTGAAGTGTTCAACATATACAAAAAATCTACTTACGCTGGGTCTTGGATAAAATTAAGAAAGTCCTGTTCTAGTCTCATTAGAAATTTGCGATCCCTACAAATTGGAAGAAAAAAGAACAGAAGATGAATGAATGAATGGATGAATGAATGCTTAATAACCTCTCCCCTATGGGGCTTTTCAGAGATAATGAACCAATAATTCAAACAAAACATAATATGGCGAAGAATCCCAACTGGCAGGAGGCAAACCAGTTGGCTATTTACAAGCGTGGCCGAGGATTTGAACTCGGGACTACTGAGAACAAATCCAGCTAGTGGTCAGGGCCCAGTTCCTGAAAGGCTGATTAACACTAATCCAGGACTAAAATTTTGTTCCGATTTTTTTATGTTTCTATGCATTGCTTGGAGTAACATTTTGTGTTATCATTACTTCATCTCAGAGTGAAGGCTCAACAGTATTTTGTAAGCTTGAGTTGCATCTTCTTAGACAAGAAAAATGTGCCTAAAATTTGGCTTAATCTCGGATTAGACTTAACCATCTTTCAAGGAACTGACAGGACTTGAACTTGGGGCCTCCAGATTACAGGCCCGGTATTCAAACTGCTTGACCATGCTGCCTCCTTAGTTACTCCATATTTATTAAAGGCGCAAAGTGAAGAACCAATCATTCCCAATCATTCCCATGCAGGGACGTAGCCAGCCCATAGACCTATAGGCCCGGGCCTACAAATTTTTGGTTTGATCACTCTACCGCTTGTCATAAATTAGGTGTTATTGAGGTGAGCCAATTTGGTGAGGTCAGTACATACTAGTCATGCGTGGAATTTTCAGGATGTGTGGAAATGAAAGTCAGCCAGGCCTACAACTTGTTGAAAAGCTGGCTACCCCCTGCGGCATGAATGAAAAATCAAAGTAGTGCTTTAAAGTCATGTTGGTGTCCCTTCAAGTGAAAACTATGTGCAGTTTTCTGTGGCACTGTCTGCAATATTAACACTTATTTAACCCTTTAAACCCTAATATCAAAATTTATGTTCTTATTATTCAAGTGGGGAATAGTGGCCAGGTGTTAAAATATCAATAAAATTCATTTTGAATGGTCATGTCTTGAATTCTTGTGACTACTCTGTTCAGCATTGATATTACACTGAGAAAATTGATGTTGATCATTATTGGGCTAAAGGATTTCGTCTGAGAATGAAATCCTTAAATTTATTCATTTTCCATTTAAATACTTAAATCAAAGTCTACTGAATAAGCAGCATTTCTTTGTGCTTCTGTTAATGCAATGCAAAGTTCTTATAACGTTTCATAAAAAATCGTGTCAGAGGTTTTAAATACTGTATCACTTTCTATTCCTTCAATTTTGGTCTTCTTGAAAATGAGAAAACAGGAGAAAAGTAAAATGCTATTTTTGTAAAGATCAAAGAAGAGAGTGTATGCCCACCTGGGATTTTTTAAAGTCTTTATAATAAAATCATGGAGATCTGTTCCTGTAGAATCTGTATATTCAAAAGAACCATCTGCAAGAATGCAACAAAAAAACAACAACAAAAAAACAATAATAATTAGTAGAGAAAACAAAAGAATTATTCATAGTCAACGTTTTTGTAGGAAAAGTAATGATAATGGGTACTAAAAATCTCTCCAATCTCGACACCATTGCCAAGATGGAAATATGCAAATGTCTTCAACAATCCAAGCCAAAAACACTCTTAGACTGTACCTCTAGAAAGCGAACTCTGTTTAGATGCTCTAGCGAGAGCCTCCAGTCTTGGCGGCAATTCTCCAGCTATTCCACTATCGCTGGAATCAAAACTTGTGTTCTTGTAAGGTGGGGTCCCCTAGCAAAGAAAGAATAATCTGTTACTTAGTAGAAGCTTACAAGAGCCGAGGGTAAATGAAACAGAAACTTATTTTTGGGCTACACTGTACATGTGCTTGCGCTTGTTAACTTGTGATATCTTAAAATACTACTGAATAACAATTATCTATGAAAGCTACAATTGATGCCTGCAGGAATCGTGTGTAGAGAAATGAGTTAAAAATCGAGACTTGCAACAGTCAACTTACTTTTTAAAGACACAATATGGATCATAACAAAATGACAGAATAGCAGAGGATCTAACCTTTCTGCTTTTATTATCACCATTATTAAACCATCTCTCAATGAGCAAACTGACTCTGTTTACAAGTGCTTAAGTTTTTGTGTAAAGAATTTCCTTTACGCTAATAATTTTAGACTCAGAACTATTTAAATACATACGCATAATTTGTTACTTACAGTGCTGTAGATAGTTTTCATAATGGAGTTACCGTGAGAGCAAAACGTCAACAATCTATGCTTTTATTTACAAGTTTCTCTTTCACTAAATCACTGTTGATTATTACTTATATTTTTTGTGCCATATTCTACGGTGCAGTACTTGTTTTCTTCCAAAATCACTCCTTCTCTTCTATAATCCCTGGGTCATTGCATTTCTTCCTCTGGAAAACATTGTGTCACAGAATTGTTTGTGCTCCTTGCAGCCCAACAAAATGCCTACAGTACTTTTGTTTCCAGTTTTTATCCTATGCTTAAAGTGACCCTCAGTCTCTTATGACTGTCTAGTGTTTTGTTCTCTTGATTTAGTGACCCTATACTCTATTGATCACTGGAGATTATGGCACACAACACACTAACATGATTCACTAAGTACCTCAGTGACCTCATCTGGGTAGTGTGGGGGTGGGGGTGAAGGCACAGTTGTCACAGCAGTACTTCGCACAAGAGTTTTGCGAGGATGGTGGTGAGAGGGCTGCAAGAAAAAGGAAAGTTCTGTCATTATCACATTAATGGAGAGCAGTCACATTTTTTGTTTCTAAAGCTTCATAGTTCAGGAACATCAAACAGAAACCTGTGACGACAAATAATGAGTGAATGTAAAAGAAGAGTCTCCAAAAGAAGAGAGTCTACAGATTTCCAGAAGTTGGCATCTCTGATGGAGGGAAATACAGTGTATGATGGTCAATGTTACAGTAAAAAGTAAAAATGATAGACTGCCGAAACCTCCATGCCTGGAAATGCTGTTACAAAGCTCATTTTTAAGATTCAAAGAATTAATTAAAGTCAAAAAAGGTTTGACTACATCATGCCTTTTTTTTGAAAATGCCAGAAATTTGGGTCAGTCGACGCTAAATGGAGAAAAAGAGGGGATGGCAATAGGGGCATAGACTTTTGTCTCCTAAGATGAGACTCTCATCTCTTGTAATGTCGGAGAGTCTCATCTCACAAGAGAGTAGTAGCTTACTTTTCAGTGGTACACATTGTAAAGTGGCACCTGAGAATACACTTATTGAAAAGCTCATATTAAAATGACATCAGTTTTACCTCAGAAACTGAATGAGTGAGAACCGGAATTGACGTACGCGTACTGTGAAAACTCTGCTGCACATGGACCGTACTCAAAGAAGCCTTGGGTTGTGTTGCCATGGTGACAGCTTGAGGCTGCTCAGGGGAATCTGCCTTTGTGCTCTCGTCGCTGGACACCTCAGCAGTGGTAACAACTGGGGTTTTAGATTTCTGAGAAAAGAGATGGACATTATTACCTAGGAACCTTGCCATACAACTGCTCCATAATTACGACCACTTCGTTATTACAACTACTTTCTTCTGGCCTGAACAAAGTCATTCATTTTCTCATTCTTCAAACCTACAAACACCTGATACCTCCTGGTTGAAGTTACTTTGACATGACCAGTCAAATGCCTGGTGTTGCCACAAGGCAAGTGATGAACAATCAAAACTGATAAATCCTAACTTTTTGTAAAGTAGCAAAGAGTTACTTATAATAATTTATTAAGTGTTTGAGTGATTTCTGAGAGATTGTCAGGCAAAAGAAATTACACTTATCATTTCATAATTCAAAAGAGCTAGGCGGGACCCTACTTTTAATGGCCTAAAGATGGTGGTAGTTAACTTTCACCTTGCATTGGCTCATGCATGGTGAGAACACGTTAGCTTAAGGTATTAGATCTGCTATAAACTCTTAAATTTGAAACATTTTTTTCTCACATAATAAAGAATTTTGCAAAATGAAAATTACACAGGTCTATCAAGTGAGAGCTGAGCTTTCAGAAAATTGATATATGAGGTGTTAATTTTCACACCTAAGGTGTTATTCCAGATTTATATTGCAGGCTCAAAAAAATCAAGAATTGCATATTTCTGGAGTTCCCTCGATAGCTAGGAATAAAAAAAAATGGACCTGACTTAAACTTAGATTGTTAATTTACCTGTAAGTTCCCAACAGTGCCTGGCAATTTTTTCCCGAGATATAGAGATGGAATTTTTTGGTAATGCCCTGTAACTTCAGACTGCCGCCAAAAATTCCAAAATGTTCCCCCCTTTGGCAGGAATTAAAGATTTGTTTCCTTAACATTATGTGAATAAACCTGGCAAGTTTCAGCATGGTATAATAAATCCTCATCTTTTACATTAATTTGTTTTCAGTGCGGTCCAACGCAGCCCCAAAATTGCCCAAAATGAAAATGGAAGCAGAACATAAGCAAATTTTGCTATAATTTGTGCTAGCTTACTTGAAACTCATAATGCATTATTGCGTGTCGGGTTGTCAAAATTGCATTATTTCTGTCAACAATGGAAAGTACCTTTTCAAATTTCAGCCCTGTGATTATTAATATTTCCAAAATAACGCTCTTAGATACCAACTTTGGCCTTTATTTTGATGGCTTCTATTTAAAGAAAATGCTTCATTTTTGGAATTTGAGTTCAGGTTAAGAGTACTTTTCAAATAAGCGAATTTATAAGCATGATCAATTTTTCACTTTATAGCAGGTCAAATACCTTAACTTGGCAGTTCAAGCCCTAAGCCACACAACAACATGAAATACTAGACCTCAACAGAAGTATGGGTGCCGTCTTCCTGGTGGTTTGTCATATTTGTACCATTATCAATGGGGAATCTTTCATCCATCATCTGAAAAAACAATGCTGTGGAAAAAGAAAAAAAAAACAGCGTGAAATTAAGACTTAAAAAACTGTCTGGTGTTAGGAACCAGCCAAAAGCAATTGCTGAATGTACCGTTGTATTACACACGTTTTGGAAAATATATTTGTTTGAGGCGAAGCTGTGATTTTGTCGTTTTAAAAAAAATACCTTGCACGTCAAGTTGTTAGTGAAAAAGACGCCTGTTGTAAGCAATATTAACACAATCAACTCCAGTAGTAATATCACGATTCAAGATTTAAATTGCACGGAAAAATACCCAACACCACAATATTTCAAATCGCCACTCCCTATCTAAGAAAAATATACAACTTTCAAACATTTCATTACCCTGCACCACAATATTGCAAATCTCCACATCCCTACCTATGTAAATATTAGTGGCAAAAATTAACAACTTTCAAACATATTTTCATTTATCTTAGAGTAAATGTACATAGACCTAAATACTAGTTGTAATTTAATATTACTGGTCAATCGCAACATTTCATAGGAAAAAGATTATTGGTCAAGTAGTAGTAGGAGTGGTACATTAAGGAGTAGTTTAGCATCCTCCATGGATGGAAAACTAACAATCTTAACGACAGGAAATTAGTTATTCTGATTCTTTAGCAAAGGAACACAAAGAATGAAGGAAACTGTTTAAGAGACCATCCAATAATCATAATCACGTCCGCCAAGTAAGAATGATCAGTGATTTTGTTACAAATAGTTAAGGTGAGTCCTGGGACTCCTCTTGTGAAAAATCATGAGTCCCAGTGCAAAACACAGTGAGTCATAAATTGAAAATGCTTGGGCCTTTATGCAACCAGCCAGTTAGTTGGAAGGCAGACTCCAAAATTATTTATCACAGTTTAACCCATTCGCCCCTGAACCGCCTGTAACCGCCCGTGCGGATCCAGGTCCTTTCTACCCTTTGTGACGTCATCAGTTTTGACGGTCAAGGACAACTTTCTTCGCTAACTTGTGTAGAGTGAAGAGATCTTTCAAACAATACCAGAATGAGCACAATTCAGTCAAGGACACCGGAGAAAGAAGCAAAAAACCACGAGACATTGACCTGAAAATCTCCATGAAAATCTTGTTGCATTACCCACCTACCTTTCCTTTCACCTAATCCTAAGATCCTAAAAGCTTTCCTAAAAACTCTTCCCACCAAATTGAAGCCTACTAAATGCCCAGCAAGAGAAAAAAAAAATGAGGCAAGAAAAGCGAAAAAAGAAGGGAGGAGAGAAAGCGAAAAGTAAAAGTCAAGACTGCTGTGTCACTTTTAAACCCAAAAACTATGTCGAAATTTCGCTTTCTGCACATGCCCGAACTTTGCAAGCTAATATTTTGCATCTGGATCAGAAGGCCGCGAAGTGTACGACCTGTAAACCGGTTTGTGTTAAGTTTTAGTCCTTTATAGCACGACAGTGACCAGAAAACCACTCGACTAGCGTCAAAACGCGTTTTTCGGCAAAATCTCCAGGAGCGAATGGGTTAATATAAATATAAAATTTATAATTTAATTGAAATATAGTCTTTCTACTTAAAGCACAACAAACACTAAAATAAATGCATCATTAACAAACAACAGCCACAGAAATCACACGATTCTTCTACAAAAACCTCTTCAGTTTGATTGATCAATCTTTCTGTCCTATGGGATGCATGCCATGAATGAAAGGAAATGGTATTAACTCCCTAACATAAAATGTTTAAACAGTGAAAAAAAAAATACAAGGAATAAGACATTTTAGTGATGATGTTACCTCACTCACATCTTGATTAAATGAAACTCCTTAAACACCACAGAAGCCAATGTGAGCCACAAGTAAAAATTCTACAACCTTAGAAGATTAATAACATGGCAGTTGCACACTTCTCAAGCAAATAAAATGCTAACAAGTGCTCATAAGTTATAGCACCTGGAAATTTGTTGTAAGACACACACACACAAAAAAACAGGCAACAAAGAGAACATTTTGGTTCAGGTGCAAACACCAACGTGCCTGCCAGCAGGTGATCAGCCACATGGTACAACACTGCATGCCATGCTACACTGTAGGACAGACAAGAAGTGAACCAGAAAAAATATTATTTATTATTTATATATTATTTATGGCTACTTCTTTGTCAGTCTTGTTCCACTGCATTTCAACGTCCTGGCATAGCAGTTTGTACCACATGACTCACCACCTACAAATGGCCTGTTCCTGCTGGTCCAACACAAGAGTGATACACATCAATAACTGACAATAACAATACATTATCAAAGAAATGGTTATGAAAAATACTGAAATGGTCATCAAGAAAATGCTTTCATTGATTTTTTAACAAATTCTCTATTTAGCCTATTTCCTTGATGGATGGCAGAAACTTGGAAAATGTTCACAAACATGGTATGTCAAAGTTTTTGTCACTGAGGTTGATATTTTAGGCAAAAAATTCTGTACGTTGATAACATCTTTTTTGCAAAACAAGAAGTTCTCTTTTCACTTTCTGCCACTCTCTTGGGTTGGGTTTTGTTCCTCCCAGAGAAGAAATGGCTGGATGGGTGTTAGTGGAAATAGGTAATAGCAAACACACCCCTCCAAGTGTCTTTTGTGGGAGGAGTGTGGAATCATTTCCTGAAAAACAGCTGGAAATCAAGCCTAAAAAAACTTTGTGAACAGAAAAAGTGTACATGTACACTGGTGGTAGAACTGCAAGGTGAGTACAGAGGGCTTATTAACTACCTCATTTGCATGCTGTTCTCTTTTTATGGGGTGTTGCCTAACACTATTTCTGATGAAACTGATCACACTACATTCAAACCTGTATATAACGGCCCTGTATATAGCAGTCACCCTGTATCTTACAGTCACCAGAAAACTTCCCAAAATTTTCAGATGCTTTATATTTTCTACAAAGTTGACCTGTATATAGCTGCCACCCTGTATACAAGTGTCACCTTGCCATTTCCCAAAGGTGGCCATTGTACACAGGTATGACTGTAGTAATATAAGCACTCTATTGACACACGTCACTTCTGCTTCTTTCAACGGGATGTACATGAACATGCAAGTTTGGTTATTTGATGTCTTGTGTTTTTTGTCTTTTGGGAACTTGTGCATGTGCTTTGGTTGATGTTCGAGTGAAACCTTTGATACACCTAGCTTATTGTGTAACAAATACATTTTATTTTGCATTGTTTTTTCTTAGTGATGTCTTCTCGGTAGACAGTGGTATAATCTCAGGCATACAGTGTACTCATAGTGAGACTTGCACAGAGCAAACTCCTCCCAAATTTTACATACAGCTGTAAGCAGAAGATAATTACGCTTTATTACACATACACTGGCAGGATGTCAAAAATTTGCATATACTTTTTAGCTATAATGTAGAAGTCTCAAAATAGACAAACAAGGTATGGAATAAGGGGCTATGGTTATTGACAAACCAATAGCTGGTAAGACAGGTCTAAGTATGTTTGGATTGGTCTTAATTCTGCCACTATACCAGAACAAAATGCAAACAAGCATTAACACTTCCCATCAACTGAGGTCCAGACCAGAAAGGAGCAGAGGTAAGGGGTGGGGGGGGGGGGGGGGGGGGCATATAAACTTCCAGTAGTCATGTTTATTTCTTGAACGATCTGTATGCAAATTATTCATGACGTCCACTAAGGCCCAGTTCAGACACCAAACTTCTAATTCATTGAATCAAGTACCTGAAAAGTTTGGCGTCTGAGTCACTTAGGAATGCCTGTTTCAATTTTGCCTAGCCCGGCGGGGAATTGTGTCTTTGGAGCGTCTTTGGAACGGCTTCAATTCAGATGCTGAAATTTTCACGTACCTGACCTAATGCGTAAATTATTATAACCTATTCTGTAAACAGTTTGACCAAAATGAGCATTTTTTGCCATTTGAACTTACTTCAGCTGCTATTATGATCGGTGTCTGAATCAATTCAGCCAGTCTAAATAATTGTTTTAGGTTGGCCTCAATTCGAATTAGGTTTGGCTTATGAAAAGTTCGTTGACTGACCTGGGCCTAACATTTCTAACAAAACGTCTACCTCTTTAAAACCTTACAAATGTATTTTATTACAGCTACATGGTGTAACTTAACCTTAAGTTTGAGTAAGTAATTGTTTTGAGCAGTATGTTTATTTCAAATTGCTACAGCTGCATGATGAGTCACATGACTTGTAGCAAGAAAATCACAAGCCCCAGTCCAAAAACCAAAGATTTCATTGGAGTATTTGTGTGGACCAGGCAGCAAAGAAAGTCCATTTTACAGCATTTCCAGCTAGGAAACATTTTTGGATGAGCAGGATTGATTACAGTTCTATAATTTCAATTCCCCCAAAAAATTCACTAGCCCATCGGGGAAGTAAAGAACAGAATTCACTAGCCTGTAACATACAATTAACCAGCCTTGGGCTATAGGATATGCCTTTTCTCTGCACACCGAGGATATGCAATTTCAATTATCTTGCATCTTTAGGGATTTTATGTGTTGGGAATGCAGGATACAGGAGGCAGGATGCAGGGGTAACTAAATTACTGATTAAGAAAATAAAATGTCAAGTAGTTTTTGTGGAGAGGATTGTCTCCGGCATTAATGGACAACAAACCAAACATCCCAACATGGAACACTGTCACTGCTACAAAATTGTAGGGTGCCAAAATGCTAGCTTCAAGAAAGGACACAATGTTTTCCTGTAAATTTACTGATAACAGATAATACCTTACAAGGTTTACAGCTGGGAGGTTTCACTTGAAAGATCATGCCATGTGACTTAAGGCATAAAACTAAGTTGAAGTGACAACTGTCCTTATAATAATAGATGACTCTGATTTAAATAACAAACCCTTAACAATATCTATATTTATTTTATAAATTAAAAGCTAACTTTCAATATACAGGGATGTAAGTGCTCACTGAGAGTATGTTGACCAATATTATGGTGGCAGTAACCTCATATTAAAGGTACATACACACTACAACTAAATTAAGACATGTTACAAAAAGGCTTGTAAAATCTGATAGATAACTCCTTCAACAAAGTGCTGGAAATAGGACAGTGTACTCTGTCCAATTAATTTTGTAAACAGTGTTAAACATTACCCTGAAAAATGGTGTGACACATTATGTTTGGTTTGAAAAAAAATCTGGGGAGACCTATACCAATATCCTTAGAAGATGTTCAAGAATATATACTACAGAATACTAAAATGCTGTGACGGTCCACAAACTAGACTCTTAGCCTTACCATATATTTTTTCTACAAGTACTTCTGATGTCATTACATTATTTACCTTTAGAACCAAAATAAGTTACATATGTGAAAACCGTAACAACGTACCACAAAAGAGAATGAATATAATCTGCAACTCAGCTAACAAAGTCCCGTTGAAGCAGGCTAGAAATCAAATTAAACTGTGGACGTTAAGTGAGAACAGACTTCAAAATTTTGGACAATCTTTTTTATGTCTGCAGTGAAGAGTGGAAATGATTCAGATAGTCAGATTCTATGTTCTAACATTTTAAATAAGTAATAGAGACATGTCCAACCTTAGGCACAGAATTTTCTAGAAAATAATCTTGGTGGAACAGAATGCTAATATTACCGGTAATGTTCGTTGGTTCGATTTAAAATATTGTGATGGGACGACACATAAATGTACACTTATCTTCTCAAAAAAGCTGTCCATATACCATTATTTTAATAAACACTTGAGAGACCTTCCTGTAGATAAGGACAAATAACCCTTGGAATTTTTATATGATGGCCAATTAAACAGCTTTGAATCTCTTTCACAAAATCCTTTCAATACAACCTCAGATGTGTTTTGAACCAAATCCAACAGCTTTTGGAAGTTTCTGGTAAAATTGTCATCTCTTAAATACAAAATGCTTCTCAGCAAGGAGGCTTAAAATTGCCTCAATACTCTAAGTGCATCAATTATAATACATTTGTACATGTATTTCATGCACATTACATCAAATGACAGCAGAGAGAATTTTCCTACCATACCTAATTATCTTTCAGGAAAACTGCGGCAAGCTATTTGAAAACTCGGTATAAGACTAAGAGGAGACCCAACAATAAAAAAATTACCCTTGTGCTTTTTCTGTCCTTTTTATTCTCTTCCATAAACTAAAATGGTAGAGGCAGTAATAAAAAACTTGTCACAATAACTGACCCCCCTCCCCCCAAAAAGATAAATCTCTGGGTGTATGAACCATTTTATATCTCTTTCATTCTACAGTCTGTACCTTGAGCAATGCTCAAATGAGTATCTTAGAAGTACAGAAATTCAAAACCCAAAGTTGTGCAAAAAAAGAGCCCAAAGTTTTACAAAGAGACCATCAAAGCTTGAAATTACAATATTACTGTAAAATTTTGTTTATAAACCCTTGCATTTTATGGAAACAGGGTCTGTAAGCACTTTTTTCTTATTTATCTCTTGAACACCATGGTTGAGGTGTGTAAAAGGCTAGGGTGGGGAAAATCACACATTTTGGTCTCAAATAAAGTCAAGGTTTCAGAAAGTACAATGCACACTGTTACCATAGTTTTATCAAAAAACCCAATTTAGGTAGCCTACAAATACATTGCTTTGCCAGGAGGGATGTCTGCACCTGAGTGTTAGAAATTCCATACTGATGATGTAAAATCTGTCCAGTAACTGGTCAGGGGCTCTGATTGGTCAATGTAGTAGTTACATTGTTTTTGCTGTCGTTCACGAATAACAGACAAAAGACAAAAGGCCACAATGGTCAAAAGTAAATGCGAAAACCAACTATTCATGGAATATATTCTTCTTTAGAAAAAAAAAATTGAGTTTTGCTGGAGCTCGTTCACAGAAGAACATAAAACATTACAATAATTGATCAGGAGAAACATAAAATCAAAAAAATTTACATCTGGAACCTCATAACTACTGAATTAATTATGTAAACATTGATTTCAGTCATCAGTATGGAATTTCTGTTGCTGAGGAACAGATGCCCCTCCTAGCAAAATGTCCCTAGAAGTGCGGAGAGAGGAGAGACGGCTTTTTTTCTTTCAGGCTACACTCAGGGTTTGTTTCCAAAGAATAAAATTTGACTGCACCATTCTAACTCCACTCCCACATTTCAATACACCATATTCCAAAATGGCAACAATTTTATTATTCTTTTATAGTTATGTTAATTGGCCCTCGATGTCTCGATCGCATCTTGGGAATTCAAAAGAATTGCTAGCTGGAATCGAGGCATCGTGGACTAATTAACATAAATATAAAAGAGTAATAAAGCCTTCGCCATTTTGGAATAAGGTGTATGTGCCTGTATTTGTTGAACTAAGACACATATTTGCTTTTAGGACAAATTGAAACAAATTGGCCAGTTATCTTTTGAAAATAAATAACTGAATTGTTGCAAACTTTAAACATGGCTATTTCCAAATAAGAGCTGGGCCAATCACAAACTAAAAATCTACACTTCAAGTCCTCAACCACAAAACAACCAAATCACTGCTGTTCAAAAGGCATGGAAACCTAATCAGTTTTTGTCTGTGTCAAAACTATAGACAATGTTAATCTCTTATATAAGCATGATTTATAGAGCTTATCTGTACATCCTAACAAAGGATAACTGTACACTACACACTTAAGCTTGCAGTAATTGCATGCAATCAAGAATTTGACAAAATGCAAATGTCCATGAATATTAAATAAGGGGTGGTTTTGATTTCAAGGTGAAGGTTACTTTTCAGTAGAGTTAGCACGCAGAAAATTGATATTGTAAAGGTACAGAATGGGCAGGGAGTGACAAGACCAATGGAAGTAAGCCACACTAGGGCAAAACGGAAGAACACCTTTAGATATGGCAGCCCATTTGATAAACCTTCAAAACTCTAATCAAACACTAGCATACACTGCGTTAATGCAGCCACACATTCAACATAATGTGAATATCTCCACAGGGATTCAAAACCGCCGCCCGACAGGATCTTTTGACTACGAGCAATCAGGAGCAGTACAAACAAAAACTGAATTGATTCGCATTCATAAGAAGTTTGCTTATAATTTCATCTGAGATTTGTGAAATTGGAAAAAATTTTGCAAATTGCATCTTCTGAAAGAAAAATTGCTAGATTATGCCCTATCATTAAGTGTTTATTTTTCATCTCACACGTTGCATTAAGAGACAGAAAACGATGGTTATGGCATAAATAAAGTAATTAGCAGGTTGTGTCCAGAATATTGCCGTTCTAGATATAAAATAGGTCAGACATTTTCACCATTCAGGAAAAGTAGCCTTAGGTTAACCAAAAATTCAGATTTCATTTTGTCATTTACGACAACATTTTAAGTCTTTTGGTTAAGCTTAAGTCAACTTCCAGACAACCATTAAAGACAGTTTGAATTTCTCCATGAAATTAATCTGTTTCACACCAACGTATCAGAATGTTTTTCGACAAAGTGTGGGTAGATTTTAACCGGCTGAGATTTCAAAACAACTGCTCGATCAAAGGCCACGAGAGGAAGTATTCGCCTTTAAAAGCTCGGGATAATAAGATATAAAAATACGGATGTAACTTAAAGGGCTGCAACCTGTTTATTCCAGCTATTGTTTTAGGCTGCTCGCCCTTTAATAATTTTAATCCTAAGCAAAACAAAGTCGTTTCTCCACAGACCTTACCTCAGAAAATATCCAGCTGAAATCCATGTTCAATCATCGTTGCTGCAGAGGGAGAAAACTTGCAATCCTTTAATCATAACGTTATGGATAACAGTGAAGCGACGAGAAAAACGTAAGAAAACTCGCCCAGAAACGCTAAACCAGTCCCGGCGTATTCACGGTCTTAAATCTGAAACGGGAAATAGAAGCAGACGAGATTAGATTTTTTAAACGAACCAACCTAAAGCTAAAAAAGCAATACAATACAAGGAGACCAAAATATAGCCAGGAACCTGCAAACAGGAACAGAAGATTATATATTTTACGTATCGAATAGCGTACAGAGAAGCACAGAGATAAAACATATTGCTGGAAATAAATAGCCAAAGGTAAGCTGAAGCTTTCTTCTGACAGAAAATTCTACCTACAGTCGTTCCTTTTAGAGCCGGATTCAGTCGCAAAATTAACTTTTCTTGTAATCCAGAAGAAAGTTAAATGAAATTAACAAAAGTACAAAGGCAAACTATATGCTCAACTCCTGGAAAATGTTTTTGCTTGAAATGAAATCGACTACTTATAAAAACCTTAATTAATAATTCACTCCACTCAACTACACTCCCTCCAAACATAGACCCAAACAAGATAAAGCCAAAAAAAAACCAAAGTTGGTGAACAACGCCCATAATAAGAAAAAGCGCGATCTAAAACCTTACAAAAGGCCGCCTCAATATGACGCAAACTTCATACAATCGGTGGCGCTCTGCAGATGAAATCGACGACAGATTCCCGGCACCACAGGTAAAAGTTCTCTTCGTCCACGATGATATTTTCGTAACACATTTCAGAGCGTGGGCGAGCTTAATTTGAGTCTAACTAACAAAATCCCGGGAATGCCACTTGCCGGCCACTTTACCTCACCTGAAAAATTACAAGACATGTTTTTCTTTTCGTTCCTAAAAGCGATGGCAGTAGAGGCCGCCGAATAAATGCACCGAAGTGCACTTGGTTTTGTGTCGAGGATTTCTCTGTGAAGAATGGACACGGCTTCTGGGCGCGAATTTGCAACGGAAAATTCAAATGCGCTGCAGCGTCTTCAGTTGGTTTGAAGGAGAAGGCGTCGTCAATTTGGTAATTAAAACAGATATAACTTTGCCCTTAAAACAGTCGAATTGTCATGCCATGAACACAGAGAGAATGTAACAACCGGCCACACGAGCATCATCAATCACCCGCGAGACTTCTGGGTAACTGACGTCACAGGAAACGGTCCAAATGTACCGGAAGTAAAAATTCAAAGAGGACTTCCGCTCTGAAAGCCAGGCAAAAAAATAATTCACATCTAAATTGACGATTTCACATGCGACAACAAAGACATATTTATAGTTTGGCCAGCTCTAGAGTATAGGAAACTGTAATTTTTTCTTCTTCTGCAACCGTTGATAGTAAAAATAGGCGTATTTTATGGAAAATGTTGCTTGGTTTTTTCATTTATAAAATTTCAACTTTGATGACACAATGAAATTGGAAATTTGATATCTACTTGCGTAAAAAAAGTGCTCGACTTTGCTTTTCTTTCCATTTGAAATCGATCGTTCAGGGGTAAATTTTTGCTTTAAATCGTTACAATTTATTCGACTTATATGATGATCACTATATATTTTTTTCTTTAAAACGTACATTTAGGGATATTTTTTGTTAAACGGACTACTTGTTAACTCCTTATTATGTGCATATTTATGGGGGCAAATAAGCCTCTGTGAATACAAGCAAGGTAGAAGTATCTATCTACTCACCACGCCCGTGTATGAATAAAATAAATCTTACTTGAAGTCAAATCTAGTGCGGAACTTCCATCCAAAGATACCAGTTTAATAGAAATTAAAGTAAAAAACGACTCACCTCTAAATGAAAAGATATCAAGTTCGACGAGCCTGTGGCACTATTTCTTGAAGGTTTTTTGCTTCAAAGCAACAAAAAATGACACGCTTGACCGCACACGCAGCAATCTTCCCTTACCTCTGAAGAATCGCAACATGGAATGAAAACCTTAGCAGAAAGAGTTCACTAAGACTTGGACCAAGGGCTTGACGTCATCAGATCTAAACAAAAAGCAAATGTACGCCCACCGGCGGAAAGACAGGATAAAAATGCATACGTACACGTCTTTATGTGGACCAAAAAACTTAAAATTAATTTGACTCGTAAATTATATTCACCAAGCTAGAAGAACTGTTGGAAACAATTGTGCGACGAGCTAGATAAGGCCTATCGCTGACGTCAGCGTTACGTCATCTGAAGTCTGTGTATATAAATACACAATAAAGCCCGTCTATAACGAGTTGAAAGGAAAACATTTTTTTTATCAAAAAAAAGTGCATGTCAATGAAAATGCTCAAAATGAATAATAACCTCTGCCCTAAGGGGCTTGATTTTTTTTGTTGCGAATGTAACACGCTGAAGCGACCCAAATCGGCCTTGGACGAGCCAGGTTTTTTTTCCTTTTTCGTATCGTTTTTTTTGCAAGAAATTAGTGAAACAAAATACTTCCAAATATGAGCTTGCTGATTGATCGCAAACTAAATTTCAAAAGAAATCAATCGGCAGGCGACCATAAATAATTTACGAGGTCTGCTGTTGTTGCATAATTTTCTGAGGACAAAAATCCATTTTAAAATCCTACGCATTTTTACCTCGTTGTACGTCTATTTTTGCCCGATTTAGCCGTGCGTGGGTGGTTTTAATTTGGGAAAGAGGTCGAGCGTCACAAACAGCCATTTTTCCGGGTGGTTTGAACACTGTACCGGGTAAGCGATTGCCAAAAAATATGTAATTTTTTTTTTTTGCGTTTCAGCAAGAATCATGATGCCACGAAGCAGGTGGAAAATGCTCTAGATTGCAAAAAGATGAAACCGCACACAGCTTTTCCTTTAAAAGCATGAAAATAAATATTTTAATCGTGGTTCTCGAAATGTTGGGTGATTTTTCGAGAAAAATCAACGACTCGTTACGTTTTCTTCGTAAAATAGGATTTTCTCCTTTGAAAAGCGAAAAGTATATAGAAGATATTGTTTTTCCCGACATATATTTAAAATTATTTGCAAAACAAAAAGTGTTTTTCGTCTCGTGGAACATTAAGATAATGATTTTTCTCGAGTGACAGACTGTAAAAGATCGGATCTCGTTTTCAGTTTTGTCTCAAATTCTTATAAGAAAGTAAAATTCGAAACTGCAGCAGATTTTCGGCGTCCTTTTCGGGTAATGTAGACAAATAATAATGCTTTTGAGGAATAAAAGATTGCCCAGTTTTAAGCGCTGAAAGTACATAATATTTGATGCAAGCCCAGCCGCGGGGTCTCAGTTCGTGAGATGACATGCTAAACAGCAATGCATATTCTCAAAAATGTTAATCTCTGTAGGTTATTAGCTAAAGAGTGCAACTGAAGATAAGGAGACAAACGCATTAGTCAGCAAAATGCTTAGCAGAAACATTGGTTGACAAGAAACACCAAGCTTTGAAAATTTTTCCACGACATTAGCGGGATGACATTTGTGTAAAATGACATTCAATATGCACCTAACACTGAGGCATTTTAGCTCGCATGCAAAAGCCGCCCGGCTTTAAGTTTTCTATTTACTTTATTTTGTTCATTCCATTTTATTATGTCTGCCGTAAAATTGTCTGCTATACAAGAAACCTCGAAACATAGATTACAATTAACAACAACTGAGCCTCTATTTCTACTAATTTGACTCAGACACAGTCGCAGTGAAAAATAAGTCAAAACTAAAAGATCTCTTCTCTTCAAGTCAACTATGTTATAGCTGTATATCCTTTTTATTACTCGTATGAAATATTTCATATTACAATAGACAGAAAAAGAAGAGGAAAAAGAGACTTTCTATAGATTCGAAGTTGACGTGAAAAATTCAGTGAGTATTAAACTGTACCAGGCTTGTCTAGAGCCTAAGGTCAGTCAGTCCTCCCTATGTGTTTGTTGAAATTCAGTTGAATTTCTTGAATTTTGCATGGCAGCCACTGTCTTTTGCGACTGAAAGCCGCAAATGTTTTATAAATTTTATATTTTATGGGGTGCCTCATTCTTCAGACTCAACGTCATGTGAATGAAAGTTTCGGCATGGAAAACTGGCACTGCATGGAACGTTGCTCGACTTTTCCTCTATCTCTCTTTGTGTCAGTTAGTCAAATTGTTTTCATGGAAACTTGGCTGGGTAAATTTACTAAACTTGTCACGGGTTCTACTCTTATAGAAGCGGCTTTAACTAAATAATTCTGCTAACACTGTATTCCATGAGTGGACAACTACGCACGAAGTTGCCTCGAAAGTGTTTAAGTACAGAAAAATGTGAAGATTCTGCATAACTTTTTTTTCCAACCGCTTTTTTATACTTTCACGTCTGGTTGTTGTACAAAGCGTCTTAGAAGTTATAAACATCTGTAACTTGCAAAATTATTCAGTGTATTCAGAATTGCATGTAGCTATAGAATTTAACAAACCGCCGAACAAATTGACCTTGAAACAGTCGAAGTAACCGAGGTGATAGAACATCGGATTTTGGTGACCTTCGGCCTTGGCAGGCGGAAATTTTGTTACCACTGATGTCTTTCGACAACCATTCTTGTCATGTTTAAAATTTTCCAGATTTATGCTACAACTGTGTCGAACAAAATGCCACGCTTCTTTGCAACATGCAGATGTTAACATCATTCTGTTTTCGATATGCTGTTGAAACGGCCGGTTCAATGGACATGAAGGCCCGCTGTCCCGGGCTTGAAATTGAGCGGAGAACGGTGACAATGACTTCGTTACTCTCCACCTCCAAATTTTCTAAGGATGTATTCGTTGCTTAAGAAGCTTTTGTTTTTGTATGAATAGAAAAGGAAATTCCCTAACGCAGCGAAATCGGACTGAGTCGAACGAATGAGTCCCTTAATTCGGTTTAACTTCGGTGTTTCCTTACTTAGAAAAAGTTGGTTAAACCTTTATTTCTACATTAACTTTATGTTTTAGGTGTTTTAGCGAATCAAATCTTCAGCTCCTTGACCAATCTCTTTAAATTTACATCTATTGTGTTCCCTTTTGTTAGACGCGTTCACTCAGTTTTTCGCATCGCTCAGTTTGGCGAAGAGCCTTCGTACTATTTAACCAAACAAAGCCGACCTATGTAGTATGATATTTAAGTTTGAGTAATCCACTAGCTTTCAAAACGATGCCTGAGTGTTTCAGTCGGCTCTGAAGTTTAAACTCCTGTTACCTATCCTACCTTTAATGGGGGTAAATTTACAATATTGATGTCAGTTGAAAATTGACCTTTTTCAATCGAAGAGCGTTCATGAAGCTTACCGGCCGACTCACGGTCCTCAGAAAATTGGGGCCAACAGGATAAGACCTAGAGTGATTTCAGTGAGTTAGCCGTGTTATAGAACGATAATTCTTTACAATAAAGTACTAATAATAATCAATACTATCCTTTTGTTGTATTTTGGGCTTTAACGAAACATCAAGTAAGTTTTGACAGTGAGTTGACTGAGGCATTTCGTTGAACTACATGTTTAGATTTGTGTTGCTAAAATAAAGTGGCGGTTTTGCTTCCCTGTAGGCTGTGGGGATTGTTATATATTCAAAAATGGTTATTTATGAAAACAATTAATTGTAAAATAGTGAAGATGAAGGAAGTATTCTTTAGAAAGCAAAAGCGCAGCATGGTCCAATGCTCCAGGAAGTAGCATAAACCTGAAAGTTTTATTCAATCCGGCAGCTCGTCAAATGTTCATCATTTTCCGTTTGCCCAGGGCAACGAAATAAGAGTTTACTAAGAAAGCTGTTCGATGAATTGTATTTAATCCCACCTTTTCATTCAAACGAGAAAGTAACTTACGAGATGAAAAACTGACTCTGCACTGACACCGCCGCAGCCCGC
Organism: Porites rus; assembly: GCA_964035705.1. Classification (NCBI taxonomy): domain Eukaryota; kingdom Metazoa; phylum Cnidaria; class Anthozoa; order Scleractinia; family Poritidae; genus Porites; species Porites rus. Next base: position 38,707,613 of record OZ037995.1, read on the forward strand.
GAATTTGGCCCGCTGGAAGAAGGGCAACTGATTAACCGTCATATTTCAACTTCATATCCATTTCTTTGTTCTGCAAGCTCTTTTCTTCTGAACACAACCAAAGCGATAACACAAAGCAATACGTAATGCGACTTGAAATGCTTACTAGAAAAGCCTGCTATCGCAAGATGGTCAGTTTAACTTCCAGTACGGCCAATGAATCCCGTTAATCTCGTTACAGTGTGTTCCCCTTCAAATTGACATGCGAGAAACGTTGGTTGATACTACATCGTAACCGTTAGCAAACGATTCTATTGACTACTGACTATTAAAATTGGGTTTATCTCGTTTTCATAATCAATATCAATGGACAGTTATAGCAAAGGAATGCTTTTACGAATAAAACAGAACTATTGAGACGTTGTCAGCATGATTTCTATGTTGCAAAATGGCGGCCCATGTGATTGCTGATCGAACCTATACACTTCCTCAAGGGCGTTTTGTTACGTTTCAAAACAATTTCTTGTTATATACGCCCTGTTCCCGTCACGAAATGATAAAGGAATATCCAAATTGTTAAATTTATTAGATAATATGTTTTTCATTGTTGTTATAAATGAAATAGGGTTGGTGATTGCAAGACCTCAGCTGAGACCTGTGGCCTTGAGCGGGTGTTTGCTTCACAGGCGAGTCTTTGCTTTTGATCTGACTGCACAAAGTTTGTAGTTCAGAAATTTTTGATGGAATAGCGAGGAACATTAAGAAATAGAGTTAAAGTGCGGGAAAAAGGGAGGCGAAGAGGGCGATAGACTTTTAGGAATATTTTTAAGTCTTTACATAGTCTATTATGATCACATACGAGGACGAATTTTTATCGCCTACTGCAAATGTCGACGGTGAGGTGCTTCAAATATTATGCCGACTGGCTGCGGGATCAAATTATAAACTTTGCGATGATTCGAACGTTCGAAAAAATATTTTAATACTTAAGTTTAGTCCATGTTTACACTGTACATTACTAGAAAACAAAAAGGTTAGATCCGCTCCAGTCTTTGTAATTGTTGGCCATTTTTCCGGTTTTGCCTAGAGGTACTCGGCTTACGGATTACCTCCTCCTTAACTGGTTTCTATGTATAGCTAAAGTTTTGCCAAGAACGTCAGACACAATAACATTTTCCTTACTATGTAAAAGAAAATCAAAACATAACTTCAACTTAGGGCCTTTCCATTCGTCCGTGTTCTTGTGATGGGTAATGTTAAGTAGGAAAATTCCTTGTTTTCTCTAGCAGAGTGGGAACTTCTGGTCGCGCTTAATGGGTCTTTTTGAAAATGAAAATTTGTCATCACTTTTTTAAAAGCTAAAACTTCATTTGATCAGACAATCAGATGGTCAAGTTAACTTTTTAATCTACGATAAATTTCGGCGAAAATCGTCCGTTAGTTTTCAAAGTTTTTTAGTGCTGGACGAGCAAGTTCATAGCGCCGAGAAATTCTTAGCTCAAATACAATTTCTCTTCTTATAAATGTTACAAAATTTGGTAGATGACACCGACAGACAATGCGCTTGTTAAAACTAAAGAAGCCTTCGAAGTTATCCTTAGATCTCTCAAGAACCTGAAAGGATTTCTGAATTTTGTTGCCGATATAATCAGGACCGAGCACAAAGGAAACGATGATCGTCAACTTGTTAAACTCAGGGGCTCCTATGCAACGGCAGTTTTCTCCTTAATACACTGAAAATTCTAAGGCTCTGTAGAGTACAATATACTTTTAGATCTCTAGAAATACATTTTAAGGGGTGCCATCAGTAAAATATGTATCTGTTCCGTTATCCTAGGACAACTGAAATCTTTTCGAAATTACTAGGCTTCAGTATTACTTTCCCGAAAATTTTAGCAGGTGCAATTTAAAGCTGTATGAAGATGAAAATTTTTCTGATTCCTCTTTCTATCAAATTCAAAATTGTTCAGGTTTCCCTTTTTATCGAGGAGGGAAGTAATAAACTTCATGAAATGGAAGGGAATTTCTTAGATAAGCTTCGAAGAAAATCGTACATGACTGGATCATTGAAAAGTTTTAGCCACCCTTCAAGCTTCAAAGGGACAGGGGCACCCAATGATGGTTTCCCTCTAAATACATTGAAAACTCTTTTTAGGGCTGTCCAGAGTACTTTTAGATCTCTAGAGATGCATTCTCAAGTAGCGCTATAAAATTGGTATCGGTTCGGTCATCCTAGCTAGGAGAACTTCAGTCCCCTCGAAATTACCAGGGCTTCAGGATTATTGCGATAAATTTAAGATGCAATTTAACGTATTACGATGGAGAGAAGTTTTCTGATTCCTCTTTCCATCACATTTTTGAATCCGAAAATTTAAGGTTTCTTTTTTGCTACGAAAAATAATCTAACCTAAGGAGTGAAATGTGAAAAATTAAACTTCAGAAAATCGTAGGGAATTTATTGGATGAGCTTCGAAAATGTTACATGAATAGAACGGCCATCTAGAAATTTTTAGACGGTTCTCAAGTAATAGAAAGGTCTAGGCAATATTTGCGTCTCCGAACAGATATTTTACAGAAAACAGTCGTTGGATGCCCCTGAAGGGATTTTAAACAGAAACTAATGCAAACATTGTTACAGAAATTTCTTGATCCCGCGAGCTTTTTGTAGGTTTTAACATTTTATTATGCCATAGGAATTTTCAACGGAATATGTAGGTTATTTTTTTTCTCTTTTTTAGGTAGATATATAACCTTTATAAGCATTATACCTTTGTCTTGTATCACTGAAAAACCCCGCAGGGGAGTGTACGATAAACTTCTTACTTCTAGAAAAAACTAGGCAATATTTGCTTCTTCGAACAGATATTTTACAGAAAACAGTCGTTGCGTGCAGCATTGTAGTTTGACAAACCATTGGGCTTCCATCGAGTTATCTAGATGTTCTTTCTGGATATCTAAAAACTTTAGTATGATACTGAGGTACAAGCAAGATAAAGAAGCCTATTTTCTGTTGGCATGAAACTGAGAATGGCATTCGATATTCCGTCTTAGAAGGATCCAGTTTAGCAGGGAACCTAATACAAGTTCAAGTTAACCCGACTAAGAGATAGAGTTGACAGTTTCAGTTGACATTTTCAAATTCTGAGCTCAAATACAATTATTTCTCTTCTTATAAATGTTACAAAATTTGGTAGATGACACTGATAGACAATGCACTGGGTAAAACTATAGAAGCCTTCAAAGTTATCCTTAGATCTCTCAAGAACCTGAACCCAACTAAGGTTCAGGTTAGATACAGAGAAATCCCTCTAAGAACCTGAACCTGAACCCGACTAAGAGAATGATAGAGTTGACATTTTTAGTTGTTGCCGTTAGTCTAAATTTTCTGTAGAATATATCCTTCAAGTTCAAAGATTAATTTTTTTGGACAAAGTAACGGCCGATGACTGTACCTCATAACGGTAAAAGTGTGTCAACAATTAAGGACTCCGACCTACAGTCCAAGTAAAACTGTTCAAAAAAGATCCTTTGACATAGGGAAAATAAGTGTGGTTTTGAACGTTTTCATACCTTACTTCAATCAACATGACTCAGCCGGGAATGTAGGAAGGGTGATATTTTGGTCTTCTTTCTTTATAATACGTTAGCATTTTACACTACCTTAAGAGAAATTGATTTGCCAACCAATTTAATTTCATTTGAACCTGTTTTTTAGTTGAAATTTTTATTTTATCCCAGACAGAAAAACTATTCATATTGCTGCAAAGAGGGCGTGGGGAAATCAGCTTGTAAAATGGGGCATTATACTAATATCAGGGGCACCCAACGACAGTTTCCTCCTAAATACTTTGAAAACACTTTCTAGGCTGCCCAGAGTACTTTTAGATCTCTAGAAATGTATTTTAAGTGGTGCTAAAAAATTTATATCTGTTCGGTCGTCCTAGGGCAACTTGAGTCTTTTCGATATTACAAGGGCTTCGGTATTATTTTCCCTAAAATTTTAGCTACAATTTAAAGTTCTACGAAAGTGATAGTTTTTCTGATTCCTCTCTGCATCGCATTTTCGATTCCGAAAATTTTAGGTTTCCTTTCTCTACGAAAAATGGCCTGACATGGGGAGTGAAATGGAAAAAATTATACTCCAGAAAATCGTAGGGAATTTAATAATTAAGCTTCGAAAATTGTACCTTAATTGAACGGTCATCTAGAAATTTTTAGCTTTCCTCAAGCTATAGAAAATTCTAGGCATTTTTTGCTTCTCCGAACAGATGTTTCACAGAAAACAGTCGTTGGGTGCCCCTGTAATAGCTTACTTAATTGCAGCAAAAAAGGCCGATGAATCTTTATGCTGCGTACACTGAAGTTTTTGTATATTTCAACCGCAATTTCTAACTTGACTGTATTTTGGCATGAAATCGAAAGATTCTGCATTTCACTAAAATACATATCCTTCTATAAATGTTAAAGAAATTTTACATCTCTGCACCGACAAAAGATACTAGTTTCTAAATGTAGAGATTTCACAACCCTGTAAGTTTTTCTTAAAATTATTCGCGTGTATCTGCTCCGTGTATCTAAACCACAACTACAACGATCAAAGCAGGCCGCGTGACGATTCTCTACAGTTTCCGAGTTTCCAGTGTAAATTGGGAAACATTTGCTTTAATTCATTGATATGTAACTAGAAATCATTGTACTTCTTGAAACAATTTCAGTAATCTAGTTTCAATTTCTTTCCAGGGAAGATAACTTTAAATTCCTGTTTGCAAAACCAATTGCAAAATCGATGGCAAGGATGATGAAAGACTAAAAGCGTGGGCACTTGTAACTTCCCCCTCACGGTTATCTCTTTTCGACTTCCTCAGTTTTCAGGCGCCTTTTTTGGCCCCGCAAAGGTTGCTTTCTCAAAGCCAACCAAAGGTCTGAATAGCAATTACGAATTATATTGAGAAAAACCTTTTGAATTAGCCATGAGACATATACTTCAGTTTCACTTTGTGATGCAATCTCAGATTGGTCGAAGCCCTTCATGATGTGTATCTAATAATCAGTCTTGGTCCAGACGCCGTTTAATTGAAAATTATTTCATAATTCTCTCTCAGGAATTTCCTTTGACATTGTCAGAAATAAAGCTACAAGTGATTTTAACTAAATAATTTCGGCCTTAACATTGAGCCGACTGGTCTAAACCTCGGTTTAGCGTACTGTGCAATATAATAGGGTGGCTCTTTTAAAGCGAGCTCGCTTTTATCGATTAGTGAATTTTTAAAACCTTGCGACTATCAAATGGAATATATTGTGACTTTTCATATTTCAATATATTTCGCAGAATGATTTTTTTTATTGTCAATGTATGCTATCCGTTTATTAAGGTTCAGAAAAACCATACTTTAGACGAAGAAAATTGTACCAAGAACTAACTACATCCACCACGATATGACAAAATTGCTACGAGCAACACTGCTTGCTATTTTAAAATAACTGACTTTGAACTAAATTATGAATTTAATCTTGTAAGATACATCATCTTTAATAGTGTTCGCATTTCGTCTCAGCTTTAGCCCTTAGCGCAGAGGCAAAAGAAATCACTCAGTGAAGTAAGTTCCGCTTCTTCTCTATTATGTCAGCTTGTCACTGAACCCTTTCTTGCGTCATTTCTTCCGTTCACAAATTTGATAGTCATTTACACGCGATATAATGGCAAATTGGATACAAAACAATAGCCGATGACTATACAAGAAATTTTTCTTTACAGCTAACGGTGTGGCACGTTAGTCGAGGTTTTAAATTGTTATACTTCCATACCGAAGGCTGTTTATAATTGCTTCTCCAAAATGGCCGACAGCTATTAACTGGTATGCGACAGAGTGCCAGACTTGTACATGTATTTTACGACTTCATGTTACCTTTTGTCAAAAACTTTACTTTCAGCCACATGAAACACGGAGCCAAAACCTGCCGTGGATGAATTGATTCCTTTCTGTCTGTAAGATCTGCTTATTTTATTAGTTTTCTAAAATCGAACGTTTATGTAATGGATTTCCTTCTCTATCGGGGTACCGAGTAGGACTGAATTGACTTGAAGGATACTAGGTAATCAAACAAAAACTTTATTTCTTTGTCCTTGATGAATCCTGCAAAAGTATCGTAGACATTGCAACTAATTTTGCCGAGGGTTGCTTTACTGTTTGAAGCTGTTTCAAGTGTCTTTTAACCGTTGTTCTGTGAACTATAACTAGATCGTCTTGTTCTGAGAAAACAGCCAACATCTCCCGACGCCAGCCATACTGGTTTCCCCGCGAAATGTCGGCTGTTTTCTGAGGCTAGTCTTGTTCTGAACTGATTCGTTCATCATAGAGTAGGGGACAGACACGAGGATACCCTGCGAGAAACCACTGCTCGCAGGGTAACACGAGGACAGCTGAGTCAGCCCAAAATTTATCTTATATCTAGAAACAAATAGACTCAAAGTATAAATGGTCTCTTTAGTTAAAAAATCGTTATAAAACATGATAAATTTGCTAACTTGAAGTCCGTAGGACCGAAATTACCGCCAAGCAGCTTACATCTAATGGTTTATGTAGCAGAATTAAACAGTTTGCCTAGGTGGGACTAAGGACCATCAAGGTTCCTAAACATAGTGAGGACATAATTCCACCCTTCCTGCTTTATTTTCACTCAGCAAACAGAGTAACTTCCCCTTCCAAAGACCGACGTGCTTGCATTTGAATGTTTGCGGTTTCATCCACAAAAATGAGCAAAGGTTAGAACCGCTTTATGCAGCATATATCATGCATAATAGTTAGCCTGAATTTCAGAGGATTACTAATCGTCTGAAATTCAGGCTACATAATAGCCTACCCCAGGAAAGTACTGCATGCTGATTTAATTTCAGTACACTGTTTCATTCGAGTTGTCACACTGTTTAGCATGTCGTTTATACGGGCTCAAAACTCAGAAACAAATGAACAGCAAATATATAATATCACCTGAAATTGTTGCTCAGTAAGTCGTGGTAGCTTTCATCTGAATGCATGGTCACAGACTCATTTACAGACTCGAATTCCCATTTAAGCACTGTGCATAGCATAATCTAAGTACAAAAAGGCTTCTGGGGCATATCTGGGGCGATGAACACCTATTGTGAACTCAAGCTTTCAATCGACGTAGTTATACTTAAGGATTCGCCGTCTAAAGACTCATCAGAAACACTTTTCAAACATATTAATGGCAAATACTACAGGAAACTACAGTTCAGATTTATAGCTTTCATTTGAATAGTCATATATACTCAGGGATGTCCTACCTCGCAAACAGCGCAGTTTACAGTTAGTCAGCGGAAGGTGTTTACTGCACGATAGCCTTGTGCCGGTGGAATGTTCATATCACTCAGTGTGAAGGCTTAAAAGAGCGCTGCTTAAAATTGCACGCTATAATCATCATAAAAGAGTCTTTAACATAGCTTGCATTTATTGTATGCCTTTCTTTTTAAATTTTCCTACAGGTTTTGGTTGACTCGGTGCCGGATGTGGAGAGACTGAACTCGCAGACTTGAAGGAAGGTTGCCTGTTGCGCAGTTGGTGGATTTGACTATTAGAAAAAAGATTTGAACAGCAGTTGGAAGGAGTAAATATTGCCCAGAAATTTCTAAATTTAGAGAATCGGCTTAGAATTTCTGAATAACTATTCCATACTTACTTAGGGTTTTCGGAGGTTGCGTTTTTCCCATTTTATCACCAAGAAATTGCGATTATGAAAATTTCAGTATAAAGGTAAAACGTCCTCCAGAGTTTTCTAAGGAAACCATGGCTACTCTATGTCCTCGAACTTTCGACCACACCCATCAAAAGGGGCTAATACTTTCGGACGCATGAAACGAACAGGCTACCTAAAACTTTCGAGACTACCAAAGTTCCTCCAAGACATCCGAACAGATAAATATTATTCACAGCAGCGACGAATTAACCAAATTAAACAGGCTTCTAAAGCATAGAGAAAATCATTTGAGATAATTCTTACGTATTTAGAAACATTCGATCGTTGGGTGTCCTTGTTTAATGTCCGGTTGGTGAGTTGTCAATTTTTTAGTGATTTTGTGATATACCATTTGGAAATTGAAAACAATTTTGTTCTTCGTCCCCGGAAATGGACGTGATATTCACCATGTATTTACCGTTAAAAGTTACCCCCCTTGAAAAATTTAAGTAATATGTCCTTAAGTCTTGAAACCCTGTAAGTGATTTGATTAGTCTGTATATGTATACCTATACCCTTTAAAGTTTATTCTAAAATTCCTTCCCTTCTTATGTTTATCCGCCCGTAATTTATTTTACTTCAGCCACGACCTCAACCTCATTCTTTCTTGGTTTAAACTAAAAGTAACAGCGAACGAAGAGTCATAAATCATTAATTAAAAGTTTTGGTCAAGTTAAGATAGTTTCAGTCAGTCTCACTTGATGTACATATTTTCATACTACCTGTAAATGAATATACAGAAACGAGATGAAATATAACACATTTTCTACATCGGGTGATTTCTAGAAAACCTCGGACTATTTGTTTATAATGTTTTTTTTTGTTGTTGTTGTTAAATTTGCTTTTATTGAACTCTTGGGTTAATGTAAAATACTCGGTAAACATGACAAATTCTTTAAACTCTAGGTTTGGGTCACAAAAATTTTTGTGCTGGCATTCATGAGGTTCAGTGACTTGTCTCAAACCTGAACCCGTCCAGGCCGTATGCTCGAGCCTGCGAGGAAACTCTCTCGAAGGCCTCGAGGGCGGGGAAAACGGGGAGAGGGAGGATTCTTTTAGTTACCTTTCCCCTCCACACCTTCCACCACCCAATTCGAGGAATATTAATAGCCCACTAGTAGCGAACAGAGTCGGCTTTGAAAATCAAAACAATGGCGGCTAAATCGCGTTTTGCTAGCTAAAGTTGTTTCGTCTCGATATTTTTGTCCAACTAGTTGGATTTTACTAAAACAATTATTCCTCTCGCCATCATGGCCTCTGAGTCAATAGCCTATTCGGCCTTCGGTCCCATGGGCTATTGACTCAGAGGCCATTTTGGCTCGAGGAATAATTGTTAAATACTATACCAGTTTACCTTTTTATCTCTTTTGCTCTTCTTCCTCATCTACTCAGTGGTCATCAGGGCAATTAGCACGAAAAATCACATAGGCTGAGAGGTATCCTTTTAAAAATCGATAGAAATTATTTCCTTCAATGCTTCTAGAGTTACTACTCCTGTTCCGTACAGCTGGAGGCCCTGGAGCTTTCAAAAATGAAAGACTTTCACTGCAGCTCGCACATCAATAAAAAAAAAAACCATCCTTCCAGATCCTTCGCCCCAAGTTTTTACTTCTGTTTGATGTATAGCACGTGTGTGAAGCTGGAAGTGACTGGATGAGTTACTTCCTTATCTCGCTTCAAGCGATCACTTCCTTGAATAATCGCTTCCTTTGTGGGTAATCTTCTTCGGATAATCAAGGCGCCCACTCCCCGTCATTTCACTCACAACAGAAAATGACTCACAATAATTTGATCGGCAGTGAATTTAACCAGGTTTCAAGAATAACCAGCGGGGACCACTTGACAGCTAATAAACCTACGTTTTTATGACTGAGTTTTTACGACTTTTTGAGTTTGTTTATTGTCAGTTTAAGGAGCATACCACTTTCTTGCTATTTTGAGAAAATACGGTATTTTCCGTGGGCACCATTGTTCTGCTATGAAGTCATGCAACAAAATATGTAAGAACTCCATGGGAAGTGACTAAAGTCAGATGATATTGCTAAGGTGGGCGCACACGGAAAAAATTCAAAATGAACCTGTCTCCTACGCAGCTAGCCGTGCTGTGTCGTGTCACGCAACGGGAGCATTGCGTGACAGGAAGCCGTTGCGTGACAAGAAGGGGACGGAGTGCGTCTCCGTTTGGCGCGTTTTTTTTCACCCTTTTTTGTAATTTAATAGCTTTTATTAATTGTCAGCACTTAAATAGTAAATACAATACAAAAACACTGCGAAAAGTTGACAAATTCCACCTAAAGAAAATACTACAAAACACTATCCAAACAAATTTCGATGTACGTGCACGCTATTTAGATTATATCCACAAAAAAGAAGACAAGAGGGAGGAAAACAAATACAAGTTAATCTTAGCATTAATCACCTTCGTTATAATTAAATTTGTGGAACAGTTCGTGAAAACATCAGTTTCTACAACGCTAATTAGATTTTAGCTTTGAAAGAAAGCCCCATGGTACACACCCACACTTTTACTTTTTGGTTCATTGTTTTGAAAATTGTGTAATTTTTGACAATAACATCTTGATCGTGTTACATGTATTTACAATTCCGCCAGCTACGCAGGCTAGTATCTATAACAATTAACTTTCATTCACGTATAACACAAACAGAATATAAGTGTGAGAAATTTGATTTGTTCCCCATTATAGACCTTGTCACGGTTTTCGACGCCATCTTGACGAGTAGGCAAACGCGTGAGAAATTACAATGATTGTATGAGAATCTAATGTCGAATAATTTCCGTAGAACGGCTGTTCTGAAAACAATATGACTTGTAAACTAAAGCCTTACTCCTAAAGATTCTCCTGAAAAAATTTGAGGGCGTTACATTCACTTGAAGACCTAGAACCACTTTTTTAAATTTTCTATACATTTGTCTGTAAGAAATTCCCGGGAAAATTACACAGGTACGCCCCCAAAAGTTTAAGGACAATCCTTTGCATTGTAGCTTAAGTTTACAATTGATATTTTTTTCAGAACAGACGTTTTACGGAAATTATCCGACATTAGATTCTCATACACAACACTGTAATTTCTCACGCGTTTGCCTACTCGTCAAGATGGCGTCGAAAACCGTGACATGGTCTATTTTTGGTCAGTTCAAGTCGGCTGCGCGGCCATGTACCTTTCACACAAAATATTTTTAATTTAAACGCCACAAATTGTCTATTCTGTAGTTGGAGAGAAAGGTGATTTTACGGTATTGAGGTATAGTTTTGCCTTGATGGGGACCAATCTCAGAAGCCATTTTTTTTCTGTTACCTTACTATGGAAATTAACGCGACTTAAATTACCGCGAATTTAGTGGAAAACGACTTTTCGAACAAAGGAAATTAAAGGGAAATAGAGGGTAAAGGGTTAAAATGAAGGAAAGTGATTTTACGTTCACAAAGGAACAAAACGTTTTGAGACAAAAGAAAAAAAGTTAAACGTATAATTCGAATGGAAACTTTGTTCGTGGTACTCTCAGTACTCTCCCTAAACGAACGAAGGGGGTCAAGTGAAGAAATCTGGCCAGTTCGAGGGTTATACACAGTTTCACTGTTACTCAGTGGCGGATCCCTATCCTAATAAAATATTCCTCTTTATTATATAAACTGCAGTGTTTTACAAGGATTTCTACCACCGAGAAATGTGGTATCTGAACACACGTAAAAATACGATATTTTTACATGTGAAGATATCGATAATTTCACTGACATCAGGTTTGTCTCTTAAATTGTACTTAAATTCGTTGGTGTATCATCGAAACATCTTCGGGTCTTCATCGAAAGTGCTCGGCAATCTTCGGCAATCTTCGGAAATTTTCGGAAAATGTTCGGGAACGTTCGTCTGGTCTTCGGGACAATTTGAAAAATCTTCGGAAATCTTCGGAAGGTGGTCGGAAATCTTCGGAAAATCATCAAAAACGCCGTCATCAGTATGTTTATATAATAAAAAGAATATTACACGGTGGCGAGAAGATATGAATTTTATGTTCTCGTGGCAAGAGCAATATCTCACTCGTTCGCTGCGCTCACTCGAGAGATATTGTTCTTGCCACTCGAACATAAAATTCATATGTTCTCGCCACCGTGTAATATTCTCTATTTCTTAGTTGTCGAGAATGCATTAGGGCGAAAATTATAGAAATAAAATTTCCATTCAATTAAATATTAAAGGCGTAGAATTGAAATTAACGTTTACCAAAATTAACGAGACTTAAAGGCGGAAATTTTTGAAATTTACGTTGAGTGTAAATTTTCTATAAGAAGGTATACATCTGTATTATAATCCAAGCTTACTTTTCGAACGCTTTATAAATAGTTCTTTTAGAATGAAAAAAAATTCAATAAATAAATGGAAATCTAAGAGCTGGTATGAAACGATACAGCCGGCGAACAGACTTACATGACATATCACAGGCACAAACAAAAAAGTGAGTTATTTTTATTTCAAATCTTATGGAAGGTAAATTTTAGGGCTTATTTTGTCAGTATTCCCATACATTTTCTTATGATTCAAATTTAAACGATTCCCTTCGTTTGAGCTGCCTGTGCCTATACCATCGGTTCAGCCGGTTGAGCGAATGAGTTCAAGAAGGACCTCTGAGCCTGGAGTGATAAAATCACAAACTGCCGTTTAAAGAATTTTTTTAAAAATGCAAAGAAGAGAATCGCAACTTATGCAATTGCGAATCTTCAGGCAAAATTTTAGGCTAATTTCTTTTAGGAACTGAAAAGAACCCATTATGGCTCTTGGAACTGAATAAGTCGCGTCAAGACAGGATGAAGCCTTACTCCTCTCTTGTTCAACTGCTATGATCACTTTTGCATTTTCATTTGTTCAATCCGCAGTTTGTGTAAATTTATGAACTCCATACATTCATCACTTTAAAGAATTTTCGCTATGCTCGTAAAACAACTGTTCGCCTTTACGACTACCCCCACCGGGGGCACTACAGTTGCCCTGTGATGATTCTACCCAGACGTAAACCCCCTCCCCCTGGATAGGACATGCAGAACATGGTCGTCATGTGTTTTCCCCGAGTAGCTCATGTGTCATTCCCCACGCGATTGCCACTTCCGATCTGGTATCTCTATCACTCCCACGCACGGGGTTGTCTTAGGCATGTCTTCCTTTTGAGACTGAAATACCATGCAGATCATTTCGCAAGATAATTTTTGGACGTTTCTTCTCCACAGTTGGTCAGGAATGGGACGTAAGCAAAACACGAGGGAAAGTACCTAGATGGCATAGGTTATAATTTTTATGAAAGTTGATTTTCGCCGATTTTTGATAATTTTTGTAGCATGCGTAGCCGGCGGGATCGTTTGCGCGATGAAAGTTTTGAAACAGGAGCTGCGAAGCCTTGCGGAGTATGAGGCATAGTTTTGTCGGCCATTTGCGACATCAGAGGATAGGAAACCTGACAGCTAGGTTTACCATCCTCGGTTTTTTTGGTGGACTGTGATTTTTAATTGACTGCGCCCGTTTCGGATAAAACAGATAAACTGAAATCTAAGTGCGGTACTAAAAAACTTTTTTGAAAGGTCAAATGGAAACAAAATCTCCACAAAATATGACTCGAACACTTTGTTGAACTTCATTTATTTGAACTCGTTATTGTGAGGAAGCTTAAGCATCGACGACGGCGTCGACGGCAACAACGCCACTATTAAAAAGAGTTCGCTTTTTTAAACACTTGGTCGAAGATATTCAACTTTGCTTGAAATTTCAAATGTAGAGGAATTTTCTTGGATTCCTGGAGAAACGAACCCAAGTTTAGAAAGAGAAAGAGAAGTTAGTCGTGTTGTTTTTACGGCCTCCATATAAAACGTCGCTTGAGGGAATTTCACGTCGCAGTCGTGCGGTGACGGCAAAAAATGAACAAAAAAGTGTGCTGCACATGCAAAGTTGTTGCTTTTTTGACGTTCTCGTTGCGAAGGCAGTGCCATCCGAAATAAACAGCCGTGAGACTGCAGGAGTTTTGATTTTGTTTTATATTCTCAATGCACAGTTGCCATCGTTTCAAACTCTATGTGATTATACTTTCAAACCCTAAATGATCCTTCTTGTTTTTTCTTGTACCGTAGATATCTTAGACGTGTCTGCCATCTTTGATTTCACTTCTGAGAAAGCTTGGAGAGAGTAGAAATAGCAACCCCTCACCTCCCCGCCTCAGCTCCATTTCCCCTTTTACTCGCCCCAGCTCCTCGCCTTTTTGGAATTCAACATGGTGGTTTCGCAAGCAGAAACATTCGCACGGCAAAAGAAAACGCCTCTAATGTAAGCTACCCTGGCAAACCATACTTCACATATAACAGGTTGGTTACTTTGATATAACAGTACAGATTTTCAGAAAGCTTCAGCGTGAAAAAAAAAGGCTAATTCATTTGATATGAACATTCCTTGCTGTCGTTGCCCATATAGGGTTCCAGACAAGTCCAATTAGCAACTAAACTCTTTCATCCGGAGCGTTCCTCTAAAATAGAAAACGCGCAAAGTGAGTGTAAGAGGGAAAATTGAAAGATATGATGGAAGGGTCAAATTTTTTTCATATTGTTTAAGACCGTCCGTTTTCAGAGGAAAATTCTCTTGAATTTGTCTCATTGATGATAATTTTTGCATGGAAAACTTGAGGATTTCGCCCACACGTATTGAGATTTCAATTAAAGCAATGCTGACCTCGAATCTTAAGAGGTTAATAGTTTCCCTTGCGGTATCCTTTCAGTGTGTCATCCAACTAACGCGTGCTCTCCTGCGGTCATTAATTACAACACGAGGAAATAGCTTCCAAAATACCTTAGAGGTCGGTAAGCCCAACACTTGAATATAAAATATCTTGTATCAAAATGACCTATTGTAGTTGTCGTAATAACCTCACTCAGGGGAGAACAGCAAGGCAACTGTGTCGTACTGAGGAGTTAGAAAGCAGCCAAGTTATATACGCTGGACGGTAAGAGGGAATTACTGCTTTTACTTTGCTAAGGAAATTGTTACTAGAGAATCATGCAAACTCATCAGTCATGTTAACAGCTAGCAGTATCTCCCCGATTAGTAAGTGACTGTTAATGATTCACACTTTGTATCTAGATTCCATTTTGCTACGCATTTGGTGACGATAATCGATAGGATGAAATCAATGATGCAACAAAAACAAACACTCTTCAAACCCTTGTCAATTTTCAAGATTCTTCCACATAGATTTTCATTGAAAAACTGAAATAATCATTTTTTATCCATTGGTTTATTCTAGTATTTCCTACAGTACAAAACTGAGCTATTCTCAGTTGACAGTCACCTGACACTTATTTTTTGGCTTATTTTCAGAAATTTATTTAGCCCCTTCCACCTTGCATAATTCAAATCTAGTAGGTTAAAAAGACGATGCATGGCTTTTATTTTACGAATGGTCGCCGCACTTTCTTGAGGGATTAAAAACTGATAAAGAGCACAGAATGAAGTTAAAGAATGACGTAATAAAACCTAGCTTACCATATTGTTCATTTACAAAGTAATTATGGATAAACACATAAATAGTAAATAAGTAAATAAATAAATAATGGATTGAATAAATAGAACGTTTGCTGAGCCTACTACATTTTACGAAGGCAATTTTTTTTTAAAAAAAAGGTCGCTCTTATCTTTGAGGTCACTTAACACTAATTGCTGTCAATCTTAGTTTGTCTAGTGGACTTTGAACGTCGGTGTGCTGAAATCTTCAGGCCGGCAAATAATTGGCTTGTTTTACATAATTCTATGGCAAATTGTTTCCCTATGAAAGACAAAACCAAAGGGGTGCTACATTGTAATGCAGCAAATATTTCTTAAATTTCTTGTCTAAATAATGCATTTGAATTTTGGGGCGATGATTTCATTCCAAATCCTAAGGTTGCTCGCTAGACAGCCTGCGAATTCAGCCGTTTTTCAATTCTTATCGCCGATTGTGATTGGGACGTTTCGCGAAACCCAGGACCAAACCTGCTCTGGACGGTGCTCAATTTTCGCCGTCTTGGCCATTCATCTCCAGAAGGACATACTTTTTTTTCTTAATTAAACGTTTCCGGTGTTTGTGCTAAAATTAATAAGCAAGGACTTTGTTCTTGCTTTTAAAAAAAAAATTTATACACCTATCGGCATACCTCCCAGGGGGGTACTCAACAAATGTTAATACGGGGAGGCTCCGCCCCGAGGTCTAACCCCTTACCCTTTACATACCACTTTTCACGAAAAAGGCATCCCTTTCGTATACCTTCTATTGACAAATGGTACCCCTTTCACATACCTTGTTTAGAACTTTGCACCCCTTTTAACTGCTGTAAATGCACTGTCTTTTAAGTAGGAATCAATCACAAAAATAGAACGTTTTCTCGACTTTATAAAGCCATAACATTCATGTGTTAGCCCTTTTAAGCCCTTTCACAGACGCAAATGACAAATTTCTCTACCTTTTTATATACTTCAACTAGTGAAATCCCTAACCTTTCATATACCTGAAGCCTGAAACTGAGATACACCTGGCCACTTTCGGGGGGAGCCTCCACGTATAGGCCATTATAGGGAGTACCCCCCGGGCATACCACGAAAAAATGCCCTAAGGGCTAATACTTATAACAGTGAACACCACCTAGTAGAATTTGGTCTCAAATTCGTTGTGAACGACATGTTAATTCAATCTTGACTGAAAATAATTTCTTTGTTCTAAGAATAACCATGGCCTCCCTACACAATGTGTAAAAATACTTATGATAACAGAATCAACCAGAAAGCAAACCAGCAATGTAAAAGGGCAGCCACTCTTTATAGAACGACAGAAAAGCTTAGTGACTATTGAATTTCCTGACCTTGAACTGAATTTCACTAAGCAGCCTTGCAGTTTACATTTTCTTCAGTTTCTGAGTGTTGCAGGCCACGAATAGTTTTGCGTTTATTTTCTATTTCCTTACGTTTTATATCCGTGTGACGCAGATTTTTACAGGATTTGGATGGAATGAGTTGATCAACTGCAGAATGTCTCTGCACCAAAATGTCTCTAATTATAATCTTTGCGAAATTCAAACAACATAATTTCTTGACTTTGCCCTGATTTTGCCCAGAATCGATCTTATAACTTTTTCGTAATTTGCTGACTTAATCCTGACAGTAACAACCTTAAAAAGCTTGCTCTACGTGTCAACATAAAATCATCATGGGGAAGGATAAACGGTGGTTAAAGACATAACTGAGAAAAGGGTCTTCTAAACGCAAAAAGAGAAATCCTTTTGAACAAGACCCCCTGCAGTTTCAGTGACTTCAAGAGATCCCAAAGAGATTTCGGAATTTCGAGGGTGATCACCCCTTCCATGCATTTCTGCACGTGCTCAAGAAGTAGTTAGTTAATAGGTGTTGAGAACTCGCAAGAAGCACCTAGTTAGTTAGTTGATGACTAGCTCATTGAAATACAAACCATCTCACAGAAATGGTCACACTACACAAAACCGCGAAGTGACCTGTTAATTGAGCATGCGCACAACCAACTCACCGAAGTACAGTGGCAACCAACTCGGCTCTTTTAGTCTCACACGCAACCGTTTTTGTCTGGTCACGCAACGTTCGTCTAAGAGAGAATATGCATTGCGTGACGAGGCAAGAAGACTTTCTCTCTTGTCCTCCTTTGCGGTTTGATCAGCATGGCATAGCTATCAGTCAAAAGTTTAGAGAAACACCGGGCCCATTAAGCGCTAGTCTCCCCCGCAGCCGTTTTACGGATGTCACGCAACTTGTGACTTCCAAAAAACGGCTGCGAGGGAGACTAATTAAGCGCCAGCTTCCCAGAAGTCTGGTGGTACCGTTTTTGGCTTTGTCTGGTAGTTGCATTGGATTTACAAACTGCGAAAAAAATGCCATCACTTTTGGAGTGAAACTTAAGACTTCTTCTTAGTGCAACTTTAGTCCAATTTATCTACTTTTGAAATAAGAAGGAAGCATTATAACCGCCCAGAAACTAATGCTTCCAATCTCCAACCCTCTCTATTCCGCTCTTTTTAGGGATTTGCCTTGACTAACGTGCTAGACAAACGTGCTAGCGTTTGTTTGCTTTAAAATCTTCTAATCTTTTTATCAGCTCAATTGTGTTGTCTGCTTTTTGGTTTGCTATCTGGACTTGTAGTGTTGACTTTATTAAAGAGGTTATTAACAGCAGTTAAGAGGCTAAATAGTTCCGGTCTTAAAAAAAATGGTGTTAAGTCCGCACTGTGGGTTCTGTTTGTTTATAAGCAATTACTATTTGGCACAATCTTTTCTTCTCAAGACTTTTCCCTTGGACTTTGGCCCCTCCCATTAAAAAAAACACCGGATGAGGCTGTATTTAGCATTTGCGGGGATCTTAAGGTTTATCATGTTAGAGCATGCGGCATAAATTATAAAAAGATTCGCAATGCGCAAGTTTGTGTTTTAGCCGACTACCCGGTAGGATCCGGGAGTCGTTGCTTCTGAGCAAACCTGATATATAGTGAAGTGCCAGGGGAATGGGAAAATGTGATATCATCGTCGCTGGAATGTCTCCACTTTTGGCATGACGCGGCATTTACATGTTGGCTAAGATAGCTGTCACGAGGGTTAAAAAAGTGACTTATTTTAGGGAATTTTGATATCTGAACAGGTACTTTATTACAATGAAGTATTACTTTAATGTGTATGAATTGTTCGAGAGATGAATTCAACATTCCTTAGCAAAACTCAAATATTTGACAAAAGACAAAAAGTTTCCGGCCCCGTTGGTCCAAGTTAGTGTTCATCCCAGGGGGGGAAGCGGGGGAGGGGTCACTTGGGTTAATTTTTGCTGGGTATGTGGAGCTGGCCTCTCAGAGCCCCTACCCCATTATAGTCTATTCTGTGGCCAATTATAGACCCCATCTTAGTCACTTTTGGGCAAATATGTAATGTTTGCAATTCCAACTTAGTCACTTCCTATGTTAATTAATTGACCCATTTTTTAGATTAAATGAAGAACACTTTACTTTTCACCCACAGTAAAAACATTCTGATACGTTTACTAACCGTAAATATGAAGAACTGTCTCCCCCCCCCCCCTAAAAAAATGTGCAACCCCATTCTAGTAACCATATTGAAAATGCGACCCCATTATAGTCAATCCAGTCGTGAAAATGAGAGCCCATCCAGCGACACATCCCCATTAGCCTCTTATAAGGAAGTACCACCCCCCCCGGGTGCCCATCCGGATAAGATGGAAACCAACATGGTGTCTCCATACAAAGCTCCATCAATTTGAGCTGAATTCTTGGGGAGGGTCTTTGCACATTTACCTCCTTTCATTTCCAGGATTTTGGACTTTATTTGAACGGCTTTGATTTTTACTTTTGATGGCATGACGGTGAAAACCAGCATGTCTTGACATAAACCGGAAACCGCGCGTGAAAAGTCAAAAGTACATGAAGCGAACATAAATAACAGACTACGCATCAGGTGGTCGATTACAAGAGGTTACAACAGAAAATCATAAAACCGACAGCCCCAAAAAGTGGTCGTTGTCGCTGTGAAAAGTTTGGTGTTTTGGATAGGTGGTCGCAACATGTCGCAACCTCTTCCCTGGTTCTCTCTCCTGGCCTGACCCGCCCAGAGACGTCTCTCTCTCGCTCCGTAGGGACGGGCAAGACAGAACCCTCGGGACGAGGTTGAGGTTATCGCTTATGGTAGGTGGTCGTTGCCGCCGCATCACCCGAGTAAACTGGGCAGCACTTTTAGAAACCACAAGGAAACTGGGTCGAATTAACTTTCGCACAGCCTTCTGGGACTGTTACTAGGTGCAGGGGAAAGCATTGGCCAATAGCTGAACGGCACGTCCCCAGTAACAATCCCAGAAACAATTGCGGGATACATTTCATTTCCAGTTCCCATCTCGTTTCTAAAGTGGCGACCTTATCGAGATCATGGTAGTCTAGATTTTTTAGATTACAATTTCGACAGTTTTCCGCGTAACACGCAGAAGCTCAGGGTAGGTTTATCAAAAGCTGTTCAGTTTCCCCCCTTGAAAAAGCTGGCTTTATATGGTGTTCAGTGTGATTCAGGTGTTTCAGTCCTTTTTAGTTTCAAGCCCGGACACCATTGATGAATATTTCAGCTGGTCACGCGTTAGTTATAGAGCTTATCTGATGGGCTCCTGCTTGCCTTAAATAAAAAGTAACCGATTTTTACTTCAGTTTGCATACTACAAATAACTCACAACCTAAATCAATAAAGCAATAAAACAAGGTACTGAAATTAGGAAGCTGAAGCAACGACGACGACGGCAAGGAAAACGGCAAAAGACTAAACTACTGTGCACGTGCATCACGCTTTTTTGTACATTTCCCCAGTTGCCGTCGTTGTGAAAGTACTGACTCACGTTTGTGGAAGTGAGCAGAAGACAAGGATCTTCTTATTCTTTTTAAAACTAAGATACGGTCCTTTAGAATTGAACTCCAGAAAAATTAACCAATATTTGACAACTTGAACGACATGGAATGAGAGCGATGAATTTTGAAACAGCATGGTTCACTTTTTAATAGACGTTTTCGCCACCTTGGTACCTATTAATGAAGGACCTTTATAGGATGAACTACCAGTTCAAGTCGTTCAAGCCACGATCTTCTTTACCCGGTTTTTATCCCTTTCAAAGTTCACTACTCACTGATACATTTCTCTCTTTTTTTCTCTCGAGTCAATCGTTGCTACACGTGCACTTTGATTTTATCTGTAGTTGACCAACACCCATGTGCATGACTTGCAAGCCCAACTGCTTGACTTGGATGACTGGGATATGATCATCGCTTGCCCAAGGCTCATACTAATTGGACAGCAATGACTCATTAGCATAAAATCCTAATCCTTCGAGTTGTTTGTTTGGCCAGGACAATAGCGATACTCATGCTGTCGTCACCTATTGATATTAATGTGCCAACCAGAAGCGCATTGGTTCTTGAAACAAAAGATGCTTTTGTTTCACTTGTTCCAAATTTGAATAACAAAAAAAGTGTTCGTGAGCAGTGATGTCTCCTGTAGACCTCTTTAGCTTTTGTTTTTGTTTTCCAAAAGACGATCGCAGAGGAATTTGACCCTGTGTGTTTTCCTCGGCATAAATATGTTATGTGTACATATCCCGGGGGGGACTCGGCATATGAAAAGGGTGGGGATGCTAGTCGGAAATTTTGAATTAAACCCCTAATGGAGACCGATCTGGGCGGAGCCCAAACTTTTTTAGACCCCTAAAAGAGACGATGTTAAAACACAGACATTATATATATTTTTATACTTTTTCGCGTGCAACCCTAAACGAGACCTTCACGGCTAAATATGATGGCTTTTTGCCCAGAACACCCTAGGCGAGACCAAAATCCGAAATTTGTACCCCTAAGCGAGACGAAGAGCATCCCACCCCTTTCATATGGGGAGTCCCCCCTCCGGGGTACATATGCAGTGAATAATCCAAAATTTGGAGGAAATGCTGAAATTTTTTCAGTATCATCACGTAACATCTATTGGGAAAACAAAACACACAAAGTAAAGAGGTCTATTCTATTTCATAAATTTCGTTGCAAAGCTGTATTGTCGGTCAAATTATGTAAAACAAGGTGAGCAGCAAAAAAATCACAAATTCATAAAATTACGTAATTCGTTAAATAATACTCAGAAAATTACCAAATTTACTTTTCGAAAATCACGTCAAGTAGTCGAACTACGGAAGGTGTAAAGCTTCTTCATAAAAGATGATTAGCTAAGCTTTTCCGTGAATAAATTACGGAAATGACTAGAAAATTCCAAAGGACAATTTCAAAATGTAACATGTGAAAACCTGCAGAAGTCACTGACAACTAAAAATATTTTTGATAAACATCTGAAAATCAGGAGACATTCAACATCACAATATAAAAAACAACCTTATCCGAAGTAAAATATATATACTGCATGAATATTCGTTGAAAAAACACGAAAAAAACTCAGCAAAGACGTGTGTCATAAACAAACATAAAAGTGATTCACTGGGAATCCTCAGAAGAGGTTAGGGTAAGGTCAATACAGTAAAAACAGGCGTTTAAAAAATGTTCTTGTATTTTGGGGGTAGTTATTAGAAATTTAACCTTCGTAGGTTCCGAAATAAGGTTATTAAATATTATGAAGGGTATGGTTTTACGGTTGCGGTAAGAAAATTTTATAAATTTGGGTTGGGTCCATAAATTTTTTTTTTACAGTATTTTATTTTAAATTGTAAACTTCATTATTAATTTATGCAAGTTCCATGAAGGAAATTATCGTCGGTCCTTTTTATAAACCCTGAGTTTCTGGTGTAGGAATTACAATAATACTTTTCACTTTTAATTAAAGTTTGTTACATTACTATATGGTAATATAGTAACTTACAAATATCACAGTCAATCTCCTTGGTTAAGGGCGTTTATCATAATTTAACTGTAACCCCGCCGATATAAGAACCTGCGTGATCTTACTTGGCTTTACAGGTTCTTATATTTTTGAATATTAGAATATTAAAATGGCGAATTATCTGCTAGCAGGTTCTTAAGCCACCAAGTTCTTACACGCGGAGTTTTATTGTATCTAAACTTTGAATCTGGGAAACGTTATTTAAAACCTGACTTAATTGTTAGTTACACATGTGAGATATGCTTCCCGAATTATATCCGAAACACCAAATAAAATCCTTTTGAAAACAATATTTAAACCCAAAACACTGGAATTTTTTTCACCGCTAGCTATATTTTATAATTTAACAATATAATCAGTTTTTTTGGCACTGATAACTAGATAAAAATTTTAAAAAATACAAAGCTGCGCTTTTAGGAACGGCAGGGAAAATTTAGAAAATTGTCTTGTTTTGCTATGAAGTATACTAAATACATGAACTGCGGGAAACCATCGCCAAGTATTAGAGGTTATTTTCAAGTTGACCACGGATGAATTGACGAGTGGAAAATGAAACTCAAATTGCAACTTCGAGAGCTAAGCTTAATTTTTTGGTTTTAGGGCCTTGTCCACACGAACCCGGACGTTTTGGAAACCGTATATGTTTCACCCGGATTTGGTGTGAACGGAACTTTAAACCACTCTGGAGAGCGGTTTTAAAAAGATGCGGTTTCGGTGAGCGGATTTACTGGTTTCGTGTGAACGACAGGCTGATTCGCGCAAAAAATTTTTTTAAAAAAATATCCGGACTCGTGTCAGACGGGGCCTAAGTCACTTCTCACCTCAGTTTTAGGATTCATGTGAAGCTTTCTTTTCAGGGGCCAGGAAGAGGTAACTGCTTTTAATTTTAACAAACAAACGACAAGAATTGCCGTGGGGCAGCTTTTGGGCCGTGGTAGCTCATTCAGGACCCTTCCACACGAACCCGGATATTTTTGAAACGGTATAAATTTGAACACGAATCGGCTTTCGTTCACACGAAACCAGGCTAGTAAAACCGGTTGCCGAACCCACATCTTTTTAAAACCGCTCCCCGGAGTGGTTTAAAGCCCAGTCCAAATAAATCTGTGTAAACTTAATATGTTTATATAAATATATGCGGTTTCAAAATTCTTCAAATTCGTGTGGACGGGGTATAAGGGCGCTTTAAAAACGACGAAGGCGACAATGACGAGAGCTTCGGTTAAAAAGCAATAGGGTAATTGGGATGAAGATTGAACGAGTAGACGTGAATAGACCTCTTTAGCTTGTATACGAAGGTCTCGGGGGAATTTGCCCTTTTGTTTTTTAATAATTTTGCGTACATGTTCACGTGAATAAGGACGAAATTTGAATGAAACAGTTCTCTGGAGTATCATCACATGACCTACTTTGAGCAAAACAAAACATACAAGCAAAATGGGTCTATTCACTCAGTTTTATTCGTTACCGCCGCTGTCTTCGTAGACAAAGCTCCCAACGTCACAGATTCGATTGCCTGATGGACTGATGTATGGGGAAGGTATCCCGGATTCATTTCTCCAGTCGCCAATGTCACTGACAGACAGAAGAAAAAGATAGAAAAACATAATTCTTATTGTCGTTCAAAGTGTGGAGGAAACAGTTGTGGTTAACTGATCGTAACTAATTTCTCATTCTGTTTCCACAGGGGCACCCAACGTTTTCTTTTTAGTAAAGTGACTGTTCGAAGGAGCAATTGCTGCCTAGAAGTTTTTAAAGCTAGAGACAGGCTTAAAATTTCTTGATAACCGTTTCATTCGTTTATGATATTCCGAAATTTTCCTTTAACTCACCATCGAATTTCGGGGGTTGTGTTTTCCACATTTTGATCACCAATATATCCTGATATATTGCGATTATTGTTACAACGGTCACCTGAAATTTCGATATAAAGACAAAACGTCCCCTATTATTTACTAATGAACAAAGTACGGCTTGTCCATGACTTCGAACTTTCGACTGGACCCAACACGGTACTAACAGTTTAGCTACCTAAACTGTCGAGACGACCAACACAATAGCTTTTTGGACAGCTCCATATCAACCAAAAACACTTCGAGACATCTAAAGCGTAGAGGAAACCATTCGAGACACTCCAGAAGCATTTGGAAACGTTCAGTCGTTGGGTTGCCCCTGATCATGATTTCATTACGTAACTTTCTATGCGGACCACCGAAGTCGGTTTAAACTAATCAATACTTTTTCCTCCCAATCTATTGTTAGGTATACCTTGACCAGAATACCATCAGAACTAGCTTAGTAGCGGTTTTTCATTTAGGAAACCCTCTTTTGTAAAGCTCTTGAGGTTAGGTTACTCGCAAGGAATATAAGATCAGTAAAGCGAAAAAACGTTTCGCTGATACTTAAAAACGGGTGAAACCAAAGAGCATAATACTCGCTTTTACTAGCATAATCCGACCCTTCGAAATCTTTTATTCTTGAATTTGATAATGCGTCATGATGGTTTTTTGACTCGCGTTTTTTTGCGTTTCAAGTGATCAGCTCGTGGCGCTAAGCGAGCAGATGAAGTAGGTCCTTGAAACCTACTTACAAAACACGCTGCATTACAATGAACATGTGAAGTGTAGCAGCTTGCAGACCACGAGAAATGCCTTTAATAACTAATGTAATAATCATCCAGTGTGATATTCATTTCTTGGGCCTGACACATCCGCATGGGCAGAATACCTGATTCTTTTCAGACATTTGTCCATCCGCACTAGATTAAAAGCAATATTACATCAACTTCCTACGACAAAAAAGAAGTATTTAAAACACTAACAACGCTTCTTTTAAAATATCTTTATTCAGTTTCAATATGGTTTCACTATCGATGATTCATTGACAGCTGAATGTATTTCTGTCACTGCAAATCACTGTCCAATTTCGTGTCAGAAATTGTCAAGAGTGACCCTCGTGTCCGATTTGAATTTAAAGTTTGATTTTTTTCAGGCAACATCTCTCCAACGAGAAGCTGTTTTCCAAATAAAATAAAATAAAACAAATAAATAATCAGAAATAAATAAGAGTCCATTTTGTTTATTCTCTCAAATCGACACAACGATTTAATCTGTGAGGACATCTAGCGTGTCAATAAAAAATAACAATGATCACTTCCAACCATAATTTACCATCATCGTCCTTAAGATAAAAAATTCTACATTTTCTGCTGTCTAGAATGAACAAATGACTCGACCGCGATTTCTTGCATGGCCAAATTTTCTAATGTTTGCCCATGAAAACACGCGACGTCGCTTTTATCCCATGAGTCCTTTATTGAGCCGCGCTAGCAAAGATGGCGAGAGGTGAGATTTCCCAGCCAATCACAATGCGTTTCCGCCTCTCTCTCGGTCTTAGTCCTCCCCGAGAAAAGTCTTTTCGGTGGAAGAAGCGCGGGCTCATTTCCCGAACAGCGGCTGGTAATCGAGCCAACTGAACATTCACGAACCCTGGGGACGAGAGGATGGCGAAATCATGCAGTGAATTCTTTTTAAGTCCATTAATATCCCAGTCTTTCGTCGACCTTCTTTGAGACAAAAAGTCCAATAAACGTGTGAAACTCTAGAATGATACAAATTGTTCAATGAGATATTGAAATATAATATTATGGCAATACTATTTGTCTAAGACTGAAAAAGAAGTAAATTAGATGTATAGCTAGCTTACTATCTATCAAATCCCCGGGTGGCTCAGCCGGATGCGAGAGGGACCATCACGGTGTGGACACAAGATAACTGTTTTGTTTATTTAAGATACAAAAAATTAAGGAGCTGCCGATATCAAACCAAACTTCCTACAATGTTGAAAGATATTAGCCATCTCGATCCTTTCATTATTCGCAAACTTAGTAATTTACCAATAAACATGAACTAAAGAACTGAAACTCAAAACACTGAACAAAATCATAAAGCAAAGAGTCATATGACAAAGTCAAATGAAACTGATAAGAGAACCAGTATTGGAATTTTGGTATTCAAATTGTTTACTTTAAGAAGAGCTCATATATTTATATTTTTATCATGGTCTATAACACCCAGAGTCTGAGAAATGGGACGGGATTCTTGAGAAGGTATTCAGTTTATAAACAGTAAATGATTATACAACATGGCATGCAACGTGAAAAGGGATTAAACTGATCGCAAATAAATCAAAGAAAACGCACAGGAGAGCAAGAGGACTTATGTTTCTTTGCTTGTATGCTCGTTTTAGAGCAAGAATAACAAGAAAACTTCGTAGATTTTGCGTGATTCTTTGATGAACCGGAAAACTGATTGATATCTGTATTTTTTCAAGACACTCAAGTAATTTAATGACTGTGAATCGATACGATACTGTCGAGACTGAACTGCAACAATCATGTAGTCAATCGATGATTAAAGCTTATTGTTTGAAAGCAGTTTCGAGCAACACTTCGCAGAACGAAGAGAAACCCATGAGGCACTGTTTCCGCTGATTTCTTTATCACATAAAATGATCTGGCCCTCAACGAACTCGGACAGGGTACGTAAAAATAGTACCATGGAAACTGAAAGAAAAAAGCAAGCCAGTCTTCTCTTCGCCAAGAAGAATATTGTTCGAGGAAATGGGATGTTTTCATGATTAAGCATTCAATATTTGACAAGGAACAAAATCTGTATACGTAGAGTCGCGCAAACGAAACATGAAACGAGCTTCCTCTGACAATGATTGTTTCTATTTTTAGTTTCACTGTTGTCTGATTGGCAAGCACTCGATCAAAAACCTGAATTTTCACTTTCTTCGTCACTTTCGAATACTTTGCTTGCCACGCCCGCGGGGAACTACTGTATAGATCACTCAAGGCAGGCGGTGTGGTATGCTCTGAAGCAGTTACCCTTAGTTTGAATTTCGGACCAAATGTTATTTTTCCGATACCTTAGTATTTCAGACCTGGATCGATTTTTTCAGAGGCAATAACAACAAGAACAATTTGACATGACTATAACAATGTATTACAGTATTGCAAAAGCTACTTGAATTTAACTATTGATTCCTTTTAAAATTAATCTTTAAAATAATTTGAAATATGTTAATCATTGCTTATTTTTAACCATCAGTAGGATTAATTATTCCGGAGACAAGTCTGTCTCTCAATTCAAAGCAAGATGATATAAATGAAATTAATTGGATGTTAGTTAAAAAGTCAGTAGAATTCATTAGATGTTATAATATGGTCTTATGTGATTGTAGTTGTAGAAGAGGCGACGAATGATAAAATATATACCCAATTCCAGACTCCAGATCCATAAAGCGCAATACCTTGCTCTATTTCAGACCAAGAAAGAAAAAACCCAGACCCTTTGGCACCGCACATATCAATAAAGCTTGTATTAGAGTGTACCCCTAGACTGCTGGCTGCTACGTGTAGCGCACTAGGTCAGTACTGCAGGACAGCATTTTTTATCAGGCATTTCTTGGGGGGAGGGAGAAGAGAATCGAAAAGAAGAAAAAGCGAAGGGAGAAAACAGGGCATCTTCTCTTTTCCTCTTCCTTCTCTTTCCTCCCTTCCCCACTTTGCCTGTACAAGACCTACACTCACAGTGTATAGAGTAGACTGAACCAGACGTCTTTTATTGCCTGATAACCAAACCAAATTGATTTTCCACCTAGTACTTATTTGAGCAGTGTTCACGTCGTTAAAGCCAAGCTAAGTTTGTCTTTTGAACCGCTTTGGCACTCCTTGACTATGATATCAAACCAATCATAAAGCAGGCTGTTTTTACAGTACAGATCATTGAGTTGTTCTAACTTTTCGCTCTGGAGTGTTCCCTGAAACAGCCGGTGTGCAGGGAACATTTTAAATCAGGACATTTCTTGAAATCTAAAATAATTTGAAACAAACGCTTGTCAGTAAATGGATATAGCCACCTCATTCTCTCTTGATAATAGAAATGATCTTTGATTGTAAAAATGTGTGTATTGTTAGTTGAAATATCCTTTCCACAAATCATTATCAAGGCAATGTATTAAGATTTACATGATTATTACTTTTATCATGGTTAAATCATTTTGATGATGATATCATCATTATCATTATTACTATATGACGTTCGTTACTTGATAATTATCCGATGTCTATGATAATTGTATAGTATCGCTTGATACACAGATACACAGATGACTAACGCAAAAGTGAATGCCAGAAAATGCTTCAGCTTTTGTCACTTTACATACCGCTATATGCCGCGCAAACAACTTAAAAATCGTGGGACTTACATACACACCAGTAATGGACACACAACGAAACCAGTGATGAATTATGTGTGAACGAAACGCTCTACCGCGAACTTATTTTGAAACAGCCGGTTTTGAGTTTTAAGCAACAAATGCAATCTTTAATGACCGAGAATGGACAACGTTATGCATTTTGGACGTTTCGGCAACTAAACTTGAGGGAATAGAAAGGTCTGAAATACCGCGTTACTCTTTCATAGAAATAAAAAACTAAACAAAAAAATGTGAAAACAAACAAGGTCACAAACAATAGACAAGCCTGTAAAGAAATTTTAATTTTAAACAGAAACTGACAAATGTAACTATCAATAAGCCAACACAACTACGAATTAAACTTGAGCCATACATACCGTACACGATAAATTCCTAGATATTTTTAAAAGATATTCTTTCGTAACAGTGATCAAGACTGAGAAGATTTTACATTATTTTCAAGCCCATCAAACCAAATAAAACTTTGTAGCACCAACCAGAACGTCAGTATTATCAGTTATTTGATTAGAGTTGCATACTTAAAATTGCTGTTAGCCACTCCTCAGTATTATGCGGAAACTGTACCGTTTTCAAGAGGTTTCGAAAGTCAGTGCATTAAAGTCATTCCAGTCTTAAAACCTGATGGCAACCAAGAGGACGTTTTCTCCTGACTTTTACAGTTACTGTGTCTGAAAACTTTATTGGAGTGGACATAAAGTGAAATGTTTACTGCCAATAGCATTTAAGGGAGGTACTCTCGGTGTTATTCAAAGTCACATAATAACAAGGTTGAGCCTTAGCAATTCAAATGATTAATTACATTGTTTGTTCGGTTAAAGAGCCCATGTCCTGTACGTTTCATGCAAAGAACAGCCTATGAACTCATAGTGTACCAAGCAAACTAGCTTCTAAAGCTACAAGCAAATTGTAGGTGTTACTAAAGTTAACTCTAGTTTTCATTCAGGAGGAAAATTCGACTTTTCATTGTTTTTAATATTGATGAAATCAGTGAAGTTGAACTCTTAATTATTACTTGTTGAGAACTCAAATCTCCGTGACGAGCAGGTATATATATCTAGGCCGTGAGAATTTACTGGATCGTTCCACCTTTGCGGCTTGTTTATCCGCTTTCAATACACAAGAACTTGCTTTTAATGCGGACATGTATATTGTGAAAACCGAAATCATAGGTCACTGTTTGGAAAAAACATCTGCCAGTCTGCCACTCATCTCCTGATATTGATTGATTCGCCGTTGCCTCGACAACGGGACTTAGATAATCAGAGATAAGATCGGAAAAAATGTTCTCGAGATCTCCATGTTTTGGTATATTGTTGGATGCTAGGAGTTGAGCGTTAGTTTTTTGCCGAGTTTAAATGTATTTTTGGCTGTGATGAGTAGGTGAGGTGAGGTGAGGTGACAAGAGTTGTTTGGCTCTTATAATTTGACAGAGTGATGGATGGGGAGTGAAATCGGAGAACACCGCGCAGATGGTTAGCCATGTGCTGTAAAACAACATTAGTTTTTAAGCCATCATTCGCTTTCCGTTACTGTCCACTAGGTGGTAAATGAGTTCCTTTTCTTTTTTGTGGCAGAAAATCACGTTTTGAAGGACACTAATTGCCACTATTGGACGTTCTCGAAGAGGGCGTGACAAAAGGGACCAATGAATATACCCCACATTCCGATACACAAGACAACTAAGGCCCCAGCAACCAATCACAGAGTAATTAACAAACCGGAAATAAATAAGCCAAGCGGTGCGCACGTGGAGGCAGTGAGACGTGCAACCTCAGAATTATTTTTTCAGTGTGACTTTTTCATTCATTTGTGTTCTGGGTAGTGTTGTCGGGCAAGCTAAGACAAAATTACATCGGTGAGTAGATCGCGATCTTTCAGGATAATCCAACAGGAAAATGTCATTATTCAGCTCTTTTAACATTCTTTGACGTAAATTGCCGGTTGAATTGAAACCGTATGCGATTTCCAATTCCTAAGAGACCTGAGCGGAATTAAAGGTTGAATATTTACCTTGCCTTTGGTGAGCAGTATTCATTTTTGTGGCTGTTTTAGCGAACGATCCTGTTGCTTTCTTTAGCTCGTCGGAGTCTTCCTGGTCAGGGTAACCTTATGGAATACTGAAGACTGCCATCGGAGATTTTGGAGCGAGTTGGCTTCGCGACAAGATAGCAGGACTTCGTCTACCTAAACCATCAGCACCCGCCATGTCACGCTAAAATGATCAAAGCACCGAGAAAGAGAAAGTGAAATCTTGGCCCTTCTTTCGTGTTCTGAATAAGTGGCATGGCTCAAAAATATGAAGAAGTGGCTATGATTGGAAATGGAGCTTACGGGACCGTCTATAAAGCCCGCGATCTTCAAAACGAAGGACGATTTGTGGCTCTGAAGAGGGTGAGAATAATTGTAAACAGCGAGGAAGGAATGCCACTCTCTACCATCCGCGAAATAGCCCTTCTTAAACAGATCGACAATTTCTCTCATGAGAACATTGTTAGGTAAGCTAAGCGATTTGTTTGATTTCTCTCAAGTGATCTAAAGTAATATTTTAGAGATCTAGAGTTGCTGCTGTACCCAGTCGTCCCGAAAATCTTGCGAAACCCTCGACCCTTCCCCATTACGATATTAATCAAACAAATATTTTTATTTTATTTTATTTTTTGCTTTACGTACACGAATTGTTTGATTAGTTTCACACAGGCTGGCCAATTAAAACTAACTTCTCGAAAAAAATGGAAAGAGTTTAATTTCTGTTCAATTTAGCTATATTGAGACTTTATTAAAATGCATCTTTTGTTTAATCACTGCATTCCTCCAGCCAGCAAACCTGCCGTTTTTCAATACAAATGTGCTAAGTTCACACATTGATTCGCCCGGGGGGCTATTAGTTAAGATTGTATTCATTTTCGTGAAACACAGTTAGAGATTATAAGGGTTTGCTTTACAGGTACCATGCAAGAAAGTAATTTGGCTCCGAATTCTTGTTTATTCACCACATAATTAAGGGCTTTAGCATTTCAATAGAGGGCAATTCAAGCCTTCAAGGAATAGATCACTGTCTCTTCGGTTGGATTTAGAACAAGCTTTTCTTAGTTTGTTTTCCTAACGCTAAAAAGTTTTTCAGATTTACGAAAAAGTGATTGAATAAAACACGAAAAAGACCGGAACTATTTGGCTGCAGGCATGTAAGTTTGTTGATGTCTCTACACCGGAAGTGAATAACATTGGTCTAGAGCCTTCGTGATTGGCTAAACAGTTTCCCGCGACTTGGTATGGAAATTTAAACCTCGTTCTCGCGCGAACAAATGAAGACCGGAATATTCGCACTTTTTTTCTTTAATAAAACGCCGTTTTCAATGCTTAAATATTAAAAACACCTCCTCTGACATCAAAATCAATAGGATTTACAGAAAGCGATGTTTATTTAGCATTTATCCCTCCATTACACCGAAAACACACTGTATCGACAAGCAGTATTTACATTATCCCGACGTGTCGTGTTTCAGAAATTGGATTCGAGATTGATATGTGCTACGACCTTTCATTGCCGCGCAATTTTCTTGTATGAAAAATGGCAAAGACGTCCATCGCATGATTTGATTAAGGATTAAGTTCCCGTTGAGATTACTACTACTTTTGGGAATTGTATATCCAAGAATTTCCAAAAGGGATCGGAATGAGGCAATTTTAGAAACCAGCGAAAAATTGATAGACAGCAAGATGCCTTTCATGAAGCCCTTGTAAAGCCATCCTTCGGTAAGTCGTCAAAATAGTGCCTTGCGGCTCTTAGACATTTTCCCGATACATTATTTAATGTGATCTAAGGCGAGACGGTTTTTTTTGCTCATTTATAAGTCCATTGTTTAATATAAACAAAACCGTAAGGAAAACCGTGACCTTAGAGACATCTAAAAAAGCTATGTTTTGCGCGCGGCTTAAGGAGTTTAAAACTTGACAGATATCCATGCCGAAACTTTCGATGCAAATTATTTACAAATCAGTGACATTGCTAATTACATGTGTAGCAACTTTCTATTTTACATTTTGGCGCGATCACTGATACAAACTGAGGTACGATTAAAATTCGCAAAATCTTTTTAATTAAGTTTTTGTTTCAGATCAGATGACGTATAAATTGGCTTATTCTTTTTCGTTCAGTCGTTGATTTGTTTAGACAAAACACATTGTTGAAAAAATACATGAAGCACCCACTTAACAATAGAACACAGCAGATGACTTTGGCCTTTAGAAAGCTGACGTGATTTCACACGCAAAAGTTAAATTCTTATGTCTCATGGGCAATGACCTTCCAACTTTTAAATCTTTTAATCACGCGAAGTATGATTTCTATTTTTGTTATAACTGAAGAGTGTATGTATTTCCACCACATTTTTGACCGATCTGAATGTGAATAACCACTTTTGTTATGTAAGTGTTAAGTTCTTTTTGTTCCATATCTTTGCATAATTGCTTCTTTTCATGAGGTCTCAGAAAAGCGAATTTTAATTAAAATGTCCTTTGAAGTCAAAGCCAAGCCTTTTAAACTCAACTCCCAAGGGTGGATGGAATGTAATATTTATTCTTAGTGCAACTAAAAGAAAATAACATTGACCTCGAGTTTATGCGGTGTTGGTATGTCTTGATGGCTCCGCCCCAATATTTCTCAAAATATAAATACAATACAACAACTGAATGAGGTGCTGACATTGGGAATGGAGTATTTAGGATGACAAGCTTCTTTTGTATGTGCTACAGTACAGGCACAATACTATAAAGCTGGAACAAATTTTGGCTCTTACTGTAAAATTTATCTCATTAATCAACAAGTTTAAATTAGATGTATGTTGCCCTTAGTGGGTAGTGAAAATACATTTTTGATAACAGATTAGACAGAAAGGTCACTTCTGTTGTTTTTTTTCTCTTTGGACCATACCATTTTACTTTAAGAATATTGTGTTTTGTTCTGCCCAGTAGCCTTTTCTCAAAGCAATTGGTCCTCCACATTCTACTAAAAAGACACAGCAGGATCAAAAGTATTCCTCAACAAATAAGAAAGAAACAAGAGAAACAAGCGATTGCAGTTTTTTCTGCAAGTAATGTAGTTTCCTCTGGCAGCTGTAAGTGTGTTCTGTGAATGGTGTAAATTTAAAGAGATTAAACCAAATTTAGTATAGTTAAACCCCACTTTACGTGCAACGGCATAAAATGAACACCTCATTCTTATGAACAGTTTTCTTTTTCTCCGAGAGAAGAACGCCTTTACAGTTGTACCTTTTCTCTAAATTCACCCCGCTTAATATGGAAACCATTTTGTATGGCCCCCTAAGTGTCCGTATTAAGGGAGTTTGATTGTACTACTAAACCATGTTTGTAAGTATACATTCAGTTAAGAAGTTTATCAATTTATCAATACTCCGAAAGTAGTAATTCTAATAATAACCTGTCTAGAAACCCTCAGACTATAGTTTAACAGCCTTAACACTTATGGTATACCATCTACGACCTGTTGCCCGTATAACCCCCAATGTCAGACTACGTGTCAAACATCTGGTGTTAAAATACATGTATAGAGTTTGACTGGGCTGGATGTTTTGTGTTCAACTCCTCCCAGGAGAATTCAGTATTTTTGCGAGTTGCCTCTGACTGGGTAAATAACCTTCCCAGGCTATGAAGTTCAGTTAGGGCACTAGCCTTCAAATCTAGAGTTCCCAGCTCCCTGCTCTGATCAAAACCTGGAGTTGTTTGTGAGTAGTTATTCTCAGATAACCTACACCATGTTTGTAAATTAACATAAACCCACCAGGTTATTTTCCCACCAGCTGGGATTTTTAACTTGTCATGTTCCAGTGAAAATATTACTTGTTTACACTGTTACGTTTATTATCCAGAAAAGCTCCTTATGGGGTAATTAAGCTTTCCTATTTACATTTTTTTTTGCAGTTTTAAATCCCAGGAGGAAATAGTGAACTGTTTTTTTTTGCTCTGATTGTGAAGACAGCCAGTGTGTGCCTCCAACACAGAGCACTCCTAAATCTAACAGAAACATCAATGATAAAATAACGTGATTATCATATATATATATTCACCAAAAAAATGTAGTATAAAAATTCAGCAACTTCAAATTTGATTCTGATGCTTTGGATGCACTACAGCTGTAAATGCAATGCTTTACTCAACTTCGTACATCAAGTCAACTCGATGTTTTGATTTCATAATTATGTACCATAAGAAGTGCTCTCCAGTTTCCTTGATTAGCTCAGCTGGATTTACCGGTAGTTCTGTATGCAATCAATGAACAAAACCTCTTCAACTATATTTACACATGATGATGTTTTTTAAAGCAGATGTCAAACTGAAACTTCAGGGTGTCTCTTGCAAACACTGGGTCAAAGCTCAGTGTGAAAAGACATTTTGATAAGCAGACAATGAGCTCTTGACTTAATATGGCTGCCTTGACAAAACCCTATATGAACTCTCCACTCCCAAAAGCAATTCCCATAAGTAACCATCTCCACTGTGAACTCTTTCTTTGCTTGCTGAGGGTTTCTGAGCTGACTGCATGTATTTTAATTTTGGCTCCTTTCAGGATTAAGGGGATTATGTGATAAAATTCCTTGTTTCCTTTCAGAGATTGAATTGCTCTTCCATAAAACAGGAAACTGCTGACAAAAGTGAAAACTACGGGAATGTTTGTAAGGTTCAATTTTTTTTCCTGTTACTATAGGTTACTAGATGTATTCCACACCAAATCACCATCACGCCCTGATGAGACCCATTTAACTTTGGTATTTGAACACATTGAGCACGACCTGAATGCATATCTTGAACATTGCCCTCAACCTGGCCTACCAGAGTGGAAAATCAAGGTATGGGGATTATAACAAAATCTAACAAGTAAAGTTCTTATCCCTGCTAATCCTGAGTGTGCAGAGGCCCTTTGGTCTGCTTATCTAAGAAGATTGTAAGGGCCTCTGCTTGGGAAAATTCCTGTGCACGGTACAACCAGTGAAGTTCCCTTCTTTTTTTCCTTAAAATCAAAACCTCAAATCTTCTTTTTTGGTAATTTACCACTGTATCAGGTTTCATACAAAAAATTGCAACCATTTTTCAAGGACTTTTCAAGGACCACCTACTAGGAAATTAAAAGTTCACAGATTGTACAAAAATGCACATTCCCAGTCTACTCTAATAAGGCTTTAAGGCTTGAACTGTTTGCTTCACCAACTTCTCTACATTTTTCAGTTCACTTGTCTTAAATTGATAGTTAAACATAAAACATTGAGGACTTTATGTAAATAACCTTGAAATTCTCTGAGCTATAATTTATATTGTCTTGGACAACCAAAAGCATCAACAACCACTTTTGAGGCAACTACATTCAAAGTTGAAGAAAATTCAAGGACTTCTCAAGAACTTGCACAGGAATTTAAGGATTTTTCAAGGAAAAAGGGAATTCAAGGACTTTTCAAGGACTTCCCCTAAAATTCAAGGACTTTTCGAGACTATTTTTGAACCCTGTGTATGTGTAGGGAGCTTAACCAACCACAAGGACGATGACAACAAAAATGTCACCAAAAAAAAGCTTTGCACATGCGTCACATTAATAAATAATGAAAGAAGACAAATTGCTTTTTCATGATGGTTTCATCGTTCTGCTTACTAATAATGTGTGCTCTCCAATGACTCTACTTCCATGACAGCTTGAAAAAGCAATAAACTTTGGGGTGTGGTCATTGATGGGTACAGACCAAGCCACAAATATCATTGCTATCATAACATTGTGTATTGTGATAAAGAGACACAAAATTAATGGAATACCCCCATTAATGTGTTTTCTGGGCACTCTTCAAGGGGTGAATACACTGTAAACTACAGTCTGATCAAGCTGCTTTTAAAACACCTTTTACTTGTGATAGGATATTACACATCAGCTCTTAAATGGTATAGACTTCTTGCATTCCCATCGGATAGTCCATCGAGACCTGAAGCCACAGAATATCCTGATCTCCAAAACTGGTCAAGTGAAGATCGCTGACTTTGGATTGGCAAGAATTTACAGAGATGCCATGGCTTTGACATCAGTGGTGAGTGACTCAGTCAGGCACACTTCTACCGAGACTCTTGTTATTTTTACTGTTATCCTTTTGTTTTACCTGTATGGGGTTAAATAAATAACAGATGTTAGTACAATAATTATTGTTAGAAGCCTTTTATTCTTACTGGGGGAAGGGCGGGGGGGGAACTCCTGGGAATTCTTGGTGGGGGTGTGCCACCCAGTCCTCCAGATCCTGACCCAGTATTTCAGACTAAAAAATGTAATTATCCACACCCTTTTTCAGACCTGACCCCGGTTGTTCAAATATTGGATAGCCAGTGGATAAGTAATGGGGAAAATAATAGCACTATCCATAGAGATTTATCCACTGGATAGCGCTATGCCGCCTTTGAACTACTGAGGCCTGGCCTTTAGCAGATTAAATTGTGTTATCATGTCTTACATTAGAGTGCAAACACAAAAATTCTTCAAATCCAATTGGAATTTAAATATTTCTCTTTCTTTCTTACTCATTTGGAATTAAAATGATAAATACGTTCATATGCTCCCATAGTTTCCTCAAAAACCATACCTGATTCCAGACCAAAATGGGCAAAGTGTATACCTGTTTTCAGACCAAAACGCATAAAAACCCTACCTGATTCGGCAGCACATACCTATATAGCTTATATAAGGGAGTACTCACCGGGCTTTCTTAGCACAAATTATATCCTGTGGTGTTACTATTCAAAGAAATCTCTTAACTGAGATTTTGCAAAGGTACTATTCATTTCTTAGGATTTCACAATGAGATTCCCTCAATTAAGTACATTTATCAATATATTCCTAAGGGAAATGCATGGATATCAGTGTGGGTTGTTTGGGAATTAAAGGTTAAAGAAGCATGTTTGCTTATGTTTAAGGTTGTGACATTGTGGTACAGAGCTCCTGAAGTGCTTCTTCATTCCAGTTATGCCACAGCTGTGGATATTTGGAGCATTGGGTGTATCATGGCTGAACTTTATAACAGAAAACCATTGTTTGAGGGAAAATCAGAAGTGGATCAACTCAACAGAATTTTTAGGTGAGTATTAAACTGGCATACACACTCTAAAAAATAAAAGGGCCAATCAGAGTCTGCATAACATGAGCAAATCCCATAGTCATAATTTATTAATAAAGGGACATACTAAGTTTCAATATTTCTGGGTTTTGAGGTAAACAAATCTGAATTTTATTTCATAAATGGAGGATATTAGATGCCTGCGCGTGCATGGATACGAGTTGATCACTAGAAGATAAAATTTGTATCCACAAGCGGGCACATAATATTCTGTTTATTATATAAGGATAAAAATTGTATCTTCACTGGATACCAAATTTTCGTCACTGGAAAAATCCTGGTATTTCATCGGTCTCTATAATTATAATAAATAGATATGTCCCAGTTTCTTTAAATAATTAATATATTCTTCAAAATGTGTCAGTTAATAAAATGCTAAGAGGACTGAGTGAAGTCCAATTCTGTCTGTAATCATATTTGGGATGAAACAAATCGGACTCCTGTTGTTTCGATTTGTTTAATCATGAATACAACTACAGACAGAATTGGACTCCACTCAGTTGGACGAAACAAAGTTTTGTTACCAATTAATTATCACTATAACAAAATTTGTGATGTTTTAGCCCTCAACACAAGACAACACAAGAAATTCTATGAGTTTTCTTACATGCTGTGAAAAAAAGCCATTCAAGTGTGCATGTGCGATGGTGCATACTGTCCAATTTCTTAGGCATGACGTGTACCATCCTTTTACACTGTCGGGGGGGGGGGGGGGTACTGCCATATATGGGCTATATATGTATGTGCTGCTGTGAAGGATATAGTTTTCAAGCAGTTTACTCTAGGATAGGGTATATAAATCAGAGTGTTTGAGTCTAGAATAGGGTATCATTTTTCAGGAAACTGATCAGTTGGTTGAAGATTTTATCTAGTCTAGGGATTGTGGTATAAGGTTTTGTTTTGTTTTGGCTAGACTAATGTGCTAGTGACCTCAGTAGTTTTTTCTGGAAAACAGCCACTCTAGGATAGGGAAGATTTGGGGAGTTTACTCTAGTATAGGGTAGCAAAATTGAGCTGAACTAGCTCTGGTATAGGTTAAGGGTTCCAGGGTCCCAGCAGCACATCCCCACTCAAAAATTCCTAAAGTACCCCCCCCCCCCCCCTAACACTGTCCTATTAGTGCTGAAATCAGGACAGTTGATAGCCAATCAGATTTGAGAATTTTGTTATAGTTATGAGTAATGCTGTAATGGCTCGAATGGTTCTACCGGGCATGAGAAATTAGAACACAGGGGTCAGTAGGTATGAGATCTAAGTTTCTGCATGACAATCACACCCTAGGCAAGACACTTCGTAGGTATAGATATGTACTTTAGTAAGTCATTTATTTCAAACTGGAAAACTAACTTTCACTGATTTAATATTTTTCAGTGTTATAGGTACCCCTCCACAAGGTGATTGGCCAGCCAATGTTACTTTACCAAGATCATCCTTCTCAAGATATGCTCCTTTTTCTCTGTCTGAACTAATACCAGAGATGTGTGAAAGTGGAACTCACTTACTCAAGGTCAGTATTATTTCTGTTGCCAAAAATCATTGAGAGAATTAAGTAAATGATCATCAGTGGTGAACTGCCATCTTTTTTTGCACACTGTCTTAGCAAATCCAGGTAAAACTGTCTGAAGTTAGTATAAGAAAACGGCTGATATTTTGCCATGCCACCAATGGTTTCCTACAAAATGATGTGTGAATAATGACTACAGAAATTCCATGCTCTATATATGACATATATTATGCCACTACATTTTATTTTGTGACATGCCATAAAGTTGCTTCAACCGATCAATCAAAATTAATCTATCACATCACTATTTGTGACATGTCACAAATACTTGCTTCAACCAATCAAAAGCACTGTCCAGATCTGGGTAGTAAGCATCATCAGTATGGAATTTGTACACTTTCTTAAAAGTTACTTAGAGGGGAAACCAGTGGAGGCATCATGAAATGTCGCTTCTTTTCTCAGGCTATAAAACTAATCTTTAGTACATGTATGCTCTTTTTTTTTCAGAAAATGCTCACATTCAGTCCAAACAAGAGAATTGTTGCCAAACAAGCCATTCAACATGAGTATTTTGAGGAGTTTCACGATGGTAATAAGGAAAACACACAAGGCAGTAGTCCAAACATATCCAACCAAAAGGAAAATACCTCTGCTTTCTGAACCAATGAGGGATGCAATGTACAACATTGCAGTCGTTACAATGTCCTTTTAACACTGTGTGAGTGCATTGCAAGAAGTATGTTGCATTGCATGTGGGTGTGTTTCATTGAAGTACATGTATGTAGCCATTGAATTGTATTCATGTGAATTGCATTATAGAATACAGCTTTAATGCATTGCATGCAATTGCATGTTTGGTGTGCATGTTAACAGTATTATTGATGCAAGTCCATTTTCATGGACATAATTGTTTTGCACTATCAATGTATTCAAATTTTGCAAGTCCAGCAAGTTTACATTGATGTGTTTCAAAATGTTTACTTCTGCTGTTCTACTGTAGAAAAATATTTTGATTAGATCAAGAAACACCAATGGTAAGAGATTCTTTCCAAACCATTCATAAACATTTTAAATTTGTTACTGTTAATGATTTCAAGTATTAAATAATATTAATTAATACTTTTACTCCCAGAGTGAATGATGACGTTTTGTACTAAAGGTGGTTCTAACTTTTGAGTTTGTGGACAAAAATATATAGATCCTTCCGTGGGTTTTTAAACTTTTGATTTGTAAACACTTGCAACTTTGAGGAGCTATTAATATCTTCCTAGTTTTTTTAGCAAACACTGTCAAATTTGGCAATTTTATTAATTTAAAGGCGCTCTTTGTGGCCTAGTCAATGGATTTCCCCTAACTTGTCCATGTCAAAAGTTGGAAAAAACTCTGGAAAGGTCTATGTACGGTGTGAGTAGTTTCTCATGATTTGTTGTTAAAAAAGTACTGAATGAATATTATTTTTAAATTTTTTGTCCAATAACTCAAAGAAAAATTAAACCAATAATTTAGACAAGAAATAGTCTAATAATTTAGAGAAAATCTCCTCTTTGGGATTGAAAGGGTTAAGGTGAGTTTTTACTAGGGCCAAAAGGGCAATATAAAATTAATGTAACCTGCAGTAAATAAACAAAGTAGATTTATTGTTAAAAGTTAAGCAATTAGAAAAAAAGGGTAAAAAACTAAAATAGACAATTTAATGCACAGTATTGATATATGGCCAACCTCCTGAAATTAGGACAACAGTTGTAACTGGGTCAAGTTTCTGAATTTAGGAGGTAGAGTGGAACCCCAATTATATAGCGATCCTCCATATAATGATACTATGTCCCCACAGAAGTTACAGTAAAATGTATGGGACAGATCCCTGATATAATGATCTTCGATAGAGTGATATCCTGAGATAACAATGAGAATTTAGCAGACCGCATATAAAATCTTTCCGGATAATAATGATATTATCAGTACACAGTCCACTTTGAATTTAATACAAAAACATTACAGTAATCGAGTGTTCTTCAATGATTCTGTCAACAGTTTTGCACGATGATATATGAAAATGATACTGTGCTCTAAGTCTCTTTATCAACTTAATATCCTCCTTGTCATTCAATTCTATTAGGTTTACCCCAATATAACAATATTTTCGGTTATTTTACGGCCATATTGTTATATTGGGAGTTTCGATATAATGAACTGCTTCCTTGGTATTTAACAATTTTTCCTCGAGCCTGAATGGGCTCTGAGTCAATGGCCCATGAGGCTGAAGGCTGAATGGACTATTGACTCAGAGGCCATGAGGGCAAGAGGAATAATTGTTTCAGTAAAAAGAATATCGAGACAAAACAACTAAGAGCAAGACTTTAATCCTTTTTTGCCGCCAAAAATTCGGCGCTTTTCGCTACAAGTGGGCTATGACATATAGCCTAGTAGTAGCTAAACCAATCAGAATGCAGCATTGATAATAGATCACTATAGTTGGATTTTACTAATTTGTTATAATGGGGTTCCACTGTATAGATTGTCTGAAGTTAGTGGGAATGGGGAAAGAGGGGTCTGTATTATGGTCAGCAGGGTCCATTAGGAAAGGTCTGACTATAAACACATAAAATTTTCATAAAAAATGTAGCAACCAAAACAATAAATGAAGAAAATCCATTGCTCTTTTGAGTATTTAAGTGTCTCATAAAAGAAGTGATTATTTATTTGAGGAAAAACGAATCTCTTGAATTGACTTTCAAAATTCAATGCTAAACCAGTAATGTTTCGGATTTGGTAATAATGATTGGTTTTAATTTTGTGGTGTCAATGATAACTGGCAATGACCACAGTACATGGAGTGTCTTGGAATTTTTCTTAGGTAGCTCTTCTTCTTTGAACAAGCAAAAATATGATATGTTTTGATGTCAGATGAACAATAAGTTTTATCAATAAACTTTCTTGAAAAACACTATTTTTATATAGTACCAAAAGCATTGTTAGTATTTTGCTGCAAAAGGATAGATTAGGATATATAATGTTAGTGTATGCTACTGGGCACAGCACCTGTAAAACAGTTAACAGTAAGATGTACATGGGCTGTTGCTCCTCTAGACTACTGCTGCCTTAGAAATTATCCCAGGCCTATTGTGGCAAAGATACACAAAAACATTAAGTTACAGTTCTGTTGGCAAGCTTGTATCAACATCAGTAATCTTCCTAAAAATATAATGATGGTCTAGCCTATGTTGAACAAACAACTGGAAGTCTGTAATGGAACACAAACTGACTTAGAATGAATTCTTGTAGTCATGCTGACAGAATAAGACAACTAAGTAGTGTCAGACAGCATATTAAGCATTCTTGTGACAATTAAGCATAGCAGACAAGGCTGCTGAACTTTCAGTCTGGGAAGTTTTATTGGTTCTAGCTTAAACATGATGAAGCAAATAGTTATTCCTTTTTACTCTGGAAAAATATTAAAATGACTCTTCTAATTAAAAGACTGTTCCATTTAAATGTTCATTTTTTAAATCTATAAAAGTAATGGGAAGTTCTTCAGTTTTCACTCACTGTGTACTTAATTATGCCATCTCCACGAACAATTTGCCATGTTCTAAATGAGTGGGAATATGGACATGATTTACGACCAGAAGATACTGGAGATGATTTGAAGGGACAGTGCAAAGCTGAACAAAGTTGATGCACTAGAACTGTTTTATTCCAATCTGCA
Source organism: Porites rus (assembly GCA_964035705.1). Taxonomy (NCBI): domain Eukaryota; kingdom Metazoa; phylum Cnidaria; class Anthozoa; order Scleractinia; family Poritidae; genus Porites; species Porites rus. The sequence continues at coordinate 38,750,451 of OZ037995.1, forward strand.
ATTATTGTCTCAGCAATGCACCTAACCTTCACAATAAATTATTACAGAATCCCTAAGACCCTGGAGCACCAGGCACATAATTTAACACTCTCTTTCAGTCAGAATAAACTTGCGAGTGTCCTTGGCAGTCGGCTTGCAGCTGCCTGCAATGTTTTTGCTGTTCAATGGTCGCAAATCACGCTGCTTGTCTAGAACATGGCAAATTAAAAAAAAAAAAAAATAGGCAGTCCTTTGTATGTACTGCACATTTGAAAGTCAGGTTTCAAAGTTTTCCTAAAGTGTGATCATCTATATGTGTGAGAGTTGTCACCGTGTTCAAAAATGTAATCTTTTGTATCAAAAGGTTCTTGTAACCTGTATTTTGGTGTGAAAAAACATTTTAGCACTATTTTACTTTTGGGAGTGTTCTCAATGTAGAGTACTATAGTCAATCTGAGTGTGTTTTACAACTAAACATTATTCATGGCATGTATTTCAGTACTGCCAAAAAACTGTTTGTGTAAGGTACAAGTTCAATAAAAATTAAAATTTTTAAGATGCTGAAAAGTTTTGTGCCTTACTTTAGACATAAGCAGAACAAAGCCAGGGCTCTCTAAGATTTCAAGTAGCTGGTAAAGTAATTATGTTAGTAAGTGGGGGAATTGAACAGTAAGGAAGTTCTTTTGGTTCCATATTTCTTTTGAAAGAAGCAGGGGTTCATGTACATAGTAGGTAGCTTAAGCACTGACGGCGACAGCTACAAAAACATCACTATAAAAAAGTGAATTTGAGCTGCCTCGAACTTTATTGCACTTTATCCATCTCATTTAATTTGTCTGATGTTGGCAATTTTTTTGAAGTTGAATTCTAAAGGACTGTATTGAAGTTCTGGAAAAGAACTGTGTTCCCATCCTCGACAAATCATGAAATAAGTCATTTTCATGTTGTAGTGGCTGCAAAGAAATGTACAAAAGAGTGTGATGCATGTGCAAAGTCATTGTTTTGCCAATTTAAACCTATTGCTTTTTTGCCGTTCTCGTTGAAGTCACTGTCATTGTTGCTTAAGCTCCCTATTAGCTGGAGGAAATCCCCAGCCCCCTGCCCTCAGTGACAGCCCTGAAAGCATGCTTACTTTTTCCCTTATTAAAATAACATTATTTCCCAGGGTACTTGCTATAATAACCTGAGATCAGGCTCTACTTTTGTTTCCCTTGGTTCATAAAATGGAGAATGTATGGAAGCTGCTAAACTTGGGCCTGATCTCAGGTTATTGCTTTAACCCTTTAAGCCCCAAGATCCACATACAAATTCTCCAGACTGATCTCCATACATTTCTTTTAAGAACAGTTGAGGAATTTGGTTTAAGATCATAGTGTTATCCCTTTCGTAATCAATTTAGTAATTCTTATATCCTTTACTCTTGATGATCTGCTGATGTTGTCAGGAGAAAATTAATGTTGGTCACTTTTGGGACCTAAAGGGATAATGGCCTGTACGAGGTGGCTCTGCCAGAAAGGGGTACCTTCGTTAGGCTGTATATACTGGTTAAATGGAAGGATTTCACAAGTTAGAGTATAAGAGCAGGGAAATGTGTCATATTTATAGGTACCTAAAAGGCCCTCCATTAGAATATTGCTTGACATTATTCTTTCCTGGTAATACTTCAATGATATGCTAATGTAATATTCCAAGGTAAAAATGAAGCAATTTTTTAAAACATTTGACAAAAATCAATAAGATACATGTACATTCCAAGGGATAAGAAAACCGATCAGTGTTTTAAGGTTTTAGGTACGTGAGGTATCCTTAGGGTGGGGCCTCTCCCCCAAAACTTCATTGAGTACCCCTCTATGCGTGATAATATCCCTGTAACAGCAAATACCTGTGTGTGTCAAATTTCACTTGACCAGATTGTTATCCTGGCAGTTTTGACTTTTTCCTTCATCTTTTGCCTCTTTGGTAACTGAGCTAACATGGCTGGCACTTTGGTTTAAAAGTTCACCACAATTGTCTTGGGACTCTGTATTGTCTTGCACACATGCAGGATTGTCGACTGTTGTACTATGAGTATCGTCTTTACTGACAGTTCTACCTTCTGGTTCAGTTGCTTCATTATTTACTTTGCCATCTTCAATTTTGGAATTTTTTTGGGATTTGTGGATTTGCTCATTTACTTCGTGAATGTTGTACTTTCTCAGTTTGAAGAAATCTTTCACCACACTCATGCAACAGACATTCTAGTGAAAAAAGCAAAAATCACAATATTTTTTGTGACAACATCAAGAGACCGACAAAAAGGATCAGAAAAAAGAAAAAAAAAATGTTGTGTAGAAAGGGCTAAGGAAGTGTTAAACTTTGGGTAACTTTTGTAGGGTTAGGGTTGAGGTTTAAGCCTTATTACACACTTAATGGGAAAGTCAGTTACTTTTGGTACAAAAAGCCAAAAACGTAAGGTTACTTTCTGGGATCATTACATTGGGGGGCTATTTCTCTGCTAGCTCGTACTTTTGAAGGGACCAATAATTTCGTGGGCCCTGGTACTTTCAGGCTAAATTAATATAAAGGTCAAAATTTAATTTAATTTTACTATTAATGAGCTATTACTTTCACTGGGAAGGCTGTTACTATTAGTTGGGTATTCGTTGTGAAAGTGTACACTTTATAGAAATATTCTTTGAAAGGTCGATTTCTCAAAAAATTGATAATTCACTAAAATGTTCTGGAACTAAAGAAAGTTAAGGGATTGAGGCATTATGATCCTATTGTTGTCGGATATTATTATTTCATTAACAGTGATAAAAAAATGACCTGACTGCATGTTGCTTTACGTTAGCACATTAGCGCATGGAAATGGTAAGTTCTTCTACTTCTAAAAATAATGTTCTTAACAATTCCTTATTAAGAGCTTATGTCACTCATCAATGCAGGAAGAACAAGTTTTTTCCTTTACAGAATGACCTGTTTGTAAGTTCTTAGAATAATAATAATATTATTACAAAAATTAATTATTAATGATATCATTATTATTTTAATGAAGCATGCACTTGATATAGGACAGGAGTTTTATGAAATACACTAGAATCATTTTGACCAATAAAAATAGTGTCGGCATAGTGTTGAATATTTACCTTGATGATCTCCACACAGATTGCTAGATCAGGGTTATTAAGGTCAACTTTATGACCCTTTCCAGCACTCATTACAAGACCTGCTAGCATTGCTATGGTTTCATCTCTTTCCACATTACTGTTGTTCCTGGATCTGTAGATAATGCAAAACTGCAAACCAGCACAGTGTTCAGATGACGTTCACTTATAAATTGCTGCAATAATATTATCGACCTTAGGTGAAAAAAACACTAACACTGTGGGTGTCAAAAATGGCAAACAGAAGTTGAGTTTTCCCTCTTTCGGTGCTCTGACTTTGCACTACAGGGAGGCAGCAGGAAGCAGGAGGCAGCGTGGCCAAGTGGTTAGAGCACTGAACTTGCAATTCGGAGGCCCCAAGTTCAAGTCCCGCTCTGACCACGAGCTGGATTTGTTCACGGTAGTCCTGAGTTTCATGCTTGTAAATAGCCAACTGGTTTGCCTCTGGCCAGTTGGGATTCTTAACCCTGTTAAGTTCAATTTGAATTATTTGTCTATCTGGCTCTTGGGTGACAAGTCCGGCCGCAACGCAGGCTAGTTTCCAATACTATGAAATTCTGAAGGTTCAAAGCAGTCACAAAGGGGCAAGGGATGAAGATTAAAAGAGCTACTGTGAGCAAAAGCCCCAGCTAGTTCCTCAGTTAAATCAAATGTATGAAAAAACAAACAAACAAACAAAACTTAAGGAGGCCTGTCTGTTTTATCCAGTAACTGATGCCTACTAAATAACCTTTTTGTGAATTTAGTAACAAATACTCTTCTTACCTTTGATGGCTTAGCATCTTCAGCAAAAAATGTTGACTTGAACAATTCTGATGAAAGCTTTTTTATATCCTCATTGGTAGCATGGCAAGAGCCAGCTATGGGAAGAAACCTTTGACAATGTCTGAAAAAGGAGAAAGAGTTATTGATAACAGTTAAAAACCAAACAGAAATCTGGAATGCTTATTCTCACAATTAAGTGAATGACTAATTTCACTCAAAATTTAATGTTTCAGCAATGTTAGCTGGAATCAAATGTCAAACTTGCTTTTATATTGTTTTAAATTGTTCACAGAAGCAAATTTATTATTTTAAGATGTGTAATTCCTCTCAGCCTTAATTAATATCTATCCATCCCTAATTTTCTCCAACCCAAAGCACAATCTCTGGACAATGACCTGTGAGTGACTTAAAGTCACGTCTAACAATAATTATTAATAATAATTATTAACATAGCTAATTTTTAAGGGGAGAGGGGTTTCCATGCACTGCTTTGTTTTTAAATTCATGTTAGAGCACATTTTAAAAAGGTTTGTGGACCTCCAGAATACTCTAATTTTGTGCCATATTGTTCTAAAAATAAACTGGTCAGTGAAATTGCTGTGACATGGGTAAAAGGTAGTTGTTAGGTCCGGGCTTATGGGCTCCTTATTAGGGGTTTTCACGTGACGTCACCAAAATCCAGACTAAGAAACTATCAATTCTTTTGAGTTTCTACTTTCATGAGGTATTACAACACCTAAAAACCTTTATTTACACAAATTTTGAGCTCCAAAGGGTTGTTCGTTTTGTGATAGAAGAAACTTGAATTTCCAGGTTTTTGTGTGAAGTGGCAGCTGAGAAAGCTCTTATGTGGGTTAAAATCATTACTGATTTTTTGAGATTTTGCTATTTTAAACATTCTTTGTCTTAAAATAAATATTACTTTAATCTTTATGCATTCCTCAAGTGTTGAATTCATGCATATAACTCAGATTTTTTTCTTTTGGTTTCCGGTTGCCATATTTGTGCCCCGCAAAGGGACACCAACATGGCGTCTCCATACAAAGCTGTCTAAATCTGGTGAAAATGTTTTTCCGAATATCTTGCTTATGAATTATTGCACAGACCTGATTCTTGGCAAGGCTTTTTGTATATTTATCTTCTTTCATTTCCCAGACGCTGAACTTTCTGTTTTGACTGGTTTGCATTTATATTTTTGATGGAGTGACAAAGAAAACACAGAATATAACACAATACAGTATGCCCCTGCTCCATCTGTTACTTTTTTCTTCCAAGAATAAAAATCCAACAATATTATTGTTTGACATTACCTAGTTTTCTTACATCCAGTCTTCAGCATGTCCATTAAAATAGTATGCACCAAATCTGTTGGGTCCTTTGAATCTGGCAGGTTTGTTTTGATAAATATAACATTATTTGCTCCACTTAAAACAGCCTGAAATCTTTTTTCTTGAACTGTTCCCTTTAATTCCTCAACCTCCTTAGCTAGGGCATTTTCTACATCATCATCATCGTCATCATCACTTGAATTATTAGGATGATCCCCCTGCCGATTGTGCTCAGGTCCATATAACTGATCTGCATACTGAAAGTTATTATCATAATAAACAGAATTACAATGAAGGCCATTTCCGAGTTGCCCCAGGCCTCTGTTTCAAAGCAAGGCTTTAAGTGCCAAAGCTACTGATATGAAAATGATTTTTTATTCCCATGCAAATGAAACTCATTTTCACAACAAACAGTTTGCATTTAGCCTCATTTTGGAGCTCAGAAATGGCCTACTGCAAACTTCTGTTTGAAAGCCCTGGGTGTATACAAGGATTTCTGAGGGCTTGTAAAATAGATGACAAAAAAGTGTTTCAAAACAAGCTATATAGTAGTAGTGATCAAAATACTTTTTGAATGTACTCCTTTTTAACGCTCTAAAACATTGTTAAAAAAATCAAATTTATTTAATTTAAATACAAGATAGAGAGGGGCTTATATCTGGGGGGGGGGGGGGGGGTGACTTAACCTCATGAGTTGACAATTGGATTTTCATGCTTTCTTGAAAAGTCATCCTCCAAAAATTTTGTGGAGCATCAATCTGTAGGGTTCATTTCCAAGTTAGATAGCAAACTAAATCTAAAATGATGTGTAGCCATTTGACCTTTGATTAGTAAACATGTGAATTGTGAACTTGATGTTACAGGTCAAAATTAAATTCAGGTTAAATGTTTTTAGCCTAGGTTGATTCTCAATTGTATATCAAAGTGGGTACGGAGATATGCAGATACACACTTACTATTATTGAAAAGATATTTACTTTGCGGATACCCGGATACATAGTGTCTGAGTATCAGCGCATCCACCTTTCTTTAGCGGCTGCTTTTAAGTGGCAGGGTATTCTGCAGTAAGCCGGTTTTGTACCACGTAAATGACCAGCTGCAAAGGGCCCATTGTCACCACATCATCTAGATCAATGTAGCATATTGACTGGCCAGTCACGTCGAAGAAAGGAAGGAATAGCCCATTTTACAGTTATGGGTGGAAATGAGGCTGGAGTTGACATTGTTTTGATACAACCCCTCCAGCTTGCTCTTAACTTAAGTAGTATTTTTCAAGCATAATTTCCATTAAAAAGGGAAGGAGGTTTGTATCAAAATAAGGTCAACATCAGCCTCAGATTCACAAAAAGGCTAGGATACTAAGTCTACAACTGTAAAATGGTGGCTAATCCGCGGTGTAAAAATCTGTGAAACTCACGAGTGACGTAAAACAATTAATACAAAGAAGCCCCTGAGAAGTCAACACAATAGAGCCAAGGAAAATAATAGCTAGAAAACAAAGACAAACTTTAGAGGTTTTTTCACCGAAGTTGACCCAAAATGGTCTATTTCGGAGTTGAGCCCCAAAACTTAAAAGACAAAGCACCTCGTCCTGGGCCTGGTATTGAGTAGGTCACTTCCTACACTTTAACAGCATAAAAATGAAATAAAACTTTACCTCGTTGAGGAGGTTGTACGCTTCTCGGACGCACAATTTCTCCCGTTGGTTACACGTGACAAGTACTCCTTTCATTCCTGGCGCAAGAAGTTCTTGTCCTTTTTTCTGAAAAATGCGCAAATAAATGAGGCTTCAAACTGGTTTTCAAGAAGAAAAAGTTATTACTTTTAAACCAAGTGAGTAATGGACTAACCCTTCTTTTTTGTCCCACGTAAAATGCTTTCGAACGCTTGCGCTTTCCACTGATTTCGTTGTCCGCCATTTTTTTTACTACCCTTGGTCCCAGTAAGGTCCCAGTCAGTTCAACTAACGAGGAGGAGGTCTGGCGCGAAAATGACACTGACGATTCTTCGCGATTCTTTGGAAAAAAAAAAAGCAAATAAATGTTTAGTTTGTATGAGCTTTTTTCAGGTCTGTTCAGGGTGTGGATCAACCCCTGATAAAAATAAAAAAATAAAAATAACAAATGAACGCAAAAAAAACCAAAAACATTCGTATAACATCAAACTGACATAAAGAACATTAGATCAACGAGGGATTTCATCTATTGGCCTCACCTAGGTGGCTACTAATGTATATTACCTAGCCTACGTTGGAGCCTTCAGTCCCGAGATCGCAATTTTGCCCAAGCAAGAACACACAGTCATCCAATACAATGTCCTTATTTAATTGTTGAGTTTTTTTTACCCCACAAATTTTCTTAATCTCAAAAGAATTTCCAAGAAGTCCAATGGCAAATTCGATATTAAAACTAACGCTTGGGTTAAAAAGACAAATTATCTTTATTCCGACACAGAAGCAATGAAGCCTGTTCACGGCACACAGGTAGCCCGGCTTGGGCTACCTGTGGTTCCAGGCTAAAGATGAAAACGAGAGAGAGGAGAGGGAGAGAGTTCCAGTTCCAGTGCCCCCGTTTTTTCTTCACTTTTTTCACTAGCCACGGCTTCCAGCCATCTGAACGCTTAGAGTAGTCTCTTATTGTTTTTTGCGCACACGAGAGGCGAGAAAGCCGCAATTCGCGATGAACAAGAGCGCCGAAAGAGGGTCGCTGTTTGTAATCGCGCTTGCTGGGATAAGAACTGGACCGTCTTTTAAGAGAAAAAGAGGATTGCAAGCAGTATTATAGAACACTTAGAACACGCCAGGAAAAATGAAGCCATAAAATGAACTAAAAGTTATTGGGTCATGTAGTGACTCTCGACCGAATGAGCGCACGAGAAATTCGTAGAAGTCTTTAGTGACGAATTCGATTAAGCAATTATGATGTTAATTAAGACGACTTCTGTATTGTGACTTAGAAGGCTCGGGTAAAAATGACTTCTCCTGATTCTGACACAGAGGCGGAATTTGTGCAGTTTGTTTGTTTCCGCACCGATGGACCTGTTCCAGTAGACTTATTTCAACAGTCCTGGATACCATTTGCTGAAGAGTTCTTCGCTCGTGGTATAAAAACAATGATCTTGTCCGAGAAGCTACCATTAAGCGGTGATCTAAGTCCTTACAAATTCATTGCAAAAAGTTACTGGGCCTCGACAACAGCGGTCAAACTAACTTTTGAAAAGGGCTTACCATCTCCCTCCAGCAAAGGTCACATAACAGCCTCTCAGGTAAATATGGTTTATATCATTTTAACGGGGCTGCATCACGAGAATATTGCTCAGGTCGATTCTGTGCTTAGGGCCTCTTCATACGAGCCCGGTTTCGGAGATCTCGCGCGCCTTACCTCTAAATCGTTTATAAAAGTTTCGATGTGTTCATATGAGAGGGCGGGCTGGCTCGGTTACCGAGATCTCGGTAATCGGGCTGGAAATTTTGCCACACTTCAGCCCGGTTACTGGGATGAAAACGGGATGAATTCTTGCGAAATCTCGGCTGTTTTCTCAAGGAACTTATAAGTTTTATAAATTCATTTTATTTTCAGATGTGAAGTGATGGTAGCGGGAAAAAAGTAAAATTCTTGAACACTTAGGGTCAACGATAGGGATTTGTGTTAAACGTTTTTAGGATGACATTTTGCTTCATTTTTCAGGGTGGGATATTTAAGCTCGTGCACACGGCCAAAGGAGAAACAAACGCCAAGCACAATGTCGTCTACAAAGTTGGTTTCAAAGCATTTACAATGATTCCGATGCTAGAAGAATCTCTTACAAAGGAGAAAGTCCTAGATTACGCTGACTATCTTCACGGTCTTAAGGGCTTTGAAACATTAGCGGTCTATAAATTACATGAATGTTCTGGGCCGATTAAAGAATGGCATTATGACTGGGTAATTGAAGCATTTTATAATTCCGTTAGCGTGACAGAGGAGTCAATACTAAAAGACTTGATAAACTGCCCCATGGTGGACAAAACGTGGGAGTTGAGCATACATAAGGACTACATACAAATGACGGCTTAAAATATTAATTGTTTTTCTTTAAAAAGTTTGACGTCTTTATGGCACAAGAATTAAACAACAGTTAATTTGATGAACCCCTTGGGAGATGATTTTATCGAAATAAACTTTACTGGTAACTGTTGCGTTCTATTGGGAAATCCGGTTTTTGCAATTGAACGCGAAATCCGAAAACGGATTTCACCTCCGAGAAAACAGTCCTCAGGGCCGAAATTTCAATTAAGAAATCCAAATCCGGATTTCATGGATTTCCTTTTGACCATTCGATTAGGAAATCCGAAAAAGGATTTGCAAACAATTCCTGTGAACAGCGAACTTCTTTTTGCTAATTAAGGTGGCTCGATACAGTTTTTCAAGGCCAATACCTCCCAAGTTTGAGCATAAACTACGTCGCCATAAACAAAGTTTTGGAAAAATTGCCACCACAGTTGTAGTAGATAAAGATGAAAATTTTTTATGATCAGGGTTGCAACGGCATCGGAGTTGTCATAGCAACGAAATGACGCTATTACCTATTTTACTTGCAGCAGTATATCTCGGCAGTGGGAACTGTTGTTCCAGAAGCGTTCACGGGAGCTTTTTCCTCCAATAGCCGCCTCGATGTTCGTGAAGTTTAAGCGAAATCTGTACGAGCGTTATCGAGATATTTTGGGATAAAGATTTTGTGGTTGGAAACACAGTAAAAAATGGACAATATTGTTTTTTGGCCGTTATCTGTAGAAAATGAAGCGCTTTTTACATGTAATTTCACCTCATAGTAGTTTAAATCTTTTTAAAAACGTGTGTAAAAGACCGTGGAGATAGCTCCAGCCGATTGCTAGAAAGAAGGATTTGATTAGTATGTATCGAGGCGCTCTTGTTAGCGGTTTTTGAACATTTTGGTCTACTTTAACAAATTAGCGAATAATTTTTAAACCGCTCGATAGATTTTTTTAAAAATTTAAAATTCTTGAGATTAACCTTCCTTTTATATGACCTTTTAGTGTCAAGGTTATTGATATATTGTAAGGCAGTAAAATAAGGGCTACAATTCGCCCAAATTTTGGCAGAAATTTTGTGTTTACAAATGTGAGCCTCTCATTATTCAGGGTATTGTCTCCAAGTTTCATATTTTTGCGCATAACAATAGCTAGCATTTTTGCATATGTCAAATGCATTGTTAGTTACTGTTGTTCACGTGAAAATGAAACTTGGAGACAATGCCTTGAATAATGAGAGGCTTTCACTTGTAATAACGAAACTTCCGATAAAAAAAGTAACGAATTGTAGCCCTTATTTTACTGTTTTACAATGTATCAATAACCTTGAAACTAGAAGGTCATATAAAAGAAAGGTTAATCTCAAGAATCTTAAATTTTTAAAAAAATCTATCGAGCGGTTTAAAAACTATTCGCTAATTTGTTAAAGAAGACCAAAATGTTTACAAAACCGCTAACAAGAGCGCTTCGATGCATGCTAATAAAACCCTTCTTTCTAGCAATCGGCTGGAGCTATCTCCATGATCTTTCACACACGTTTTTAAAAAGATTCAAACTACTATGAGGTGAAATTGCATGTAAAAAGCACTTCATTTTCTACAGATAACGGCCAAAAAACAATATTGTCCATTTTTGAGCTATTTTGAAAAAATAGCTCATATGTCAGTGGTGTGAGCGTATGTATCTTTGTGGCTTTGTATGTTTGTGGCTTTGTATCTTTGTGGCTTTGTATGTTGGGATGTTTGTTGCAAGAGCCAATTAGGTTGAAGGTACTATGAGTTGATGCTTAGGAACCAATGAGATCTTGGCATCTATTTAAACATGGCATTGGTAAAGGTCGAACAAGGGCACTTTGAGACCGCCATCTTGATCCTTCACAATTTTTTCGTCTTTTATTACGGGTACAGGTGTTTGGAAGCATTACATAAAATATCTTCATGACTCAAACGCTGTGAACAGTGATGCAACTGTTTAAGGGTTCATATTTAAGTGTGGATGCTGCTTCGAGGCATTTCTGACCTAATTCGGCTATCGGTACAACGCACGTCAGTGACGTCAGTGTGAGTTCTGTTTCATCTGCTACAACTGGGTAGAGTATAAAAGATCATATATTTTCAAATCTCTTCCAATGAAGCAATAATTGATATTTAGATATAGACTTTTATTCGAAAGTATGCGCCCTATAAAATGTGGTTTAGAAGTTTAAAAGGCAGCTTATTTTTTTGAAAGCTGTATCGAGTATTGTTAATCCTGTAAACAAGCTTTAAAAAATATTATTCTCTTGCTTACAAAGTTCAACCGACCTTTTTCGTTCTATTTAGTAAAGATGCGTAACTTAAGTAGAAACAGTGGCGTTAGGGAATAAAATTGGAGGAAGCTAGTTGACACAATAATCATGATATTAGTAGAAATATATTTCGGCAGTTTGATAATTTTCTTGGAAGTTAATAAATGTTAGGCTATCAACCTTGACCTTGCATGAAACATAATTTAATTGCAGAGTTGTAGTAAAGCCGAGGTGACACATGCAAATTGTGTGCATGAGTTATTTTTATAATTCTGTTTACTAGATTACTGTGTGATAACTCGAATTCCCTCACGTACAAACGACGAAAGGGGGCAAAGTCCGACACTTTCACGTGCCAGCTGTGTGACTGTACATCACATGCAGATTGGCTTTTCACAATAATAATAGTAACTTGGACGTATGAAGACCTGTTTCATTTAGTAACCAATGCCTTAAAAAAGGCTCTTGTTTTTAAGGAAGCAATAGCTTTTAAAACATGACGAAATAAGTTGTCGGAGTTAAAGACCGTTTCACAAAATTTTGTTAATAAATGTTAGGTTATCAACCTTGACGTTGCATGAAACATAATTTAATTGCAGATGTTATAATGAAGCCGAGGTGATTTCTTAAAATCGTTTGAGAAAATTTTGTAGTGAAGAATTTGCCTTTTTTTAACGTACGAATTGTAAAAGGGCCAAAGACCAACATCTTGACGTGCAAATTGTGTGCGTGAGTTATTTTTATAATTCTGTTTACTCAGCTAGTTTACTGTGTGATAACTCGAATTTCCTCACGTACGAACGACGAAAGGGGGCAAAGTCCAACACTTTCACGAGCCAGCTGTGTGACTGTACATCTCATGCAGATTTGCTTTTCACAATGATAAATAGTAACTTGGACGTATGAAGACCTGTTTCGTTTTGTAACCAATGCCTTAAAAAAGGCTCTTGTCTTTTGAGAAGCAATAGCTTTTAAAACATGAAGAAATAAGTTGTCGGAGTTAAAGACTGTTTCACTGAGTAGAATCGCACGTGAAAACCTCGTGAATTATGATGATGCAACCATCTACCACAATGATAAAAATCCTGGTATTTCGTAACTATTCAGTATTCGATGAGTCACATTTTGGCTTAAGAAACTCCGAGGAAACCTTAGAGTTTTCCTTCTAATCAACGTTTGGTGAGTAGAAATTTATTTCACTTTAAGGATTTGTTTAACTTGTACCAGATGTAACAGGGAAAGACAGAGGAAAGTGAATATATAGGTTGAGGATCGACTCAGCTGAGCGTTTCGCGTTTTCATTTTGTACCGCAATACGCAATTTCGCACAAAAACCTAATCTACATTTAGGATGAAAGAGATAGATTGATCACTCTTGGTAAGGTTACACCGAAGCATTAAAGTTACACTGAAGCATTCAAAATAGCTCATGCACGTTTAACGTGCCTATGTTTTACTGTGTTTCTAACCACAAACACTTCATCCCAAAATATCTCAATAACGCTCTTACAGATTTCGCTTAAACTTCACGAACATTGAGGCGGTCATTCGAGGAAAAAGCTCCCGTGAACGCTTCTGGAACAACAGTTCCCACTGCCGAGATATACTGCTGCAAGTGAAATAGGTAATAGCGTCATTTCGTTGCTATGACAACTCCGATACCGTTGCAACCCTGATCATAACAAATTTTCATCTTTATCTAATACAACTGTGGTGGCAATTTTTCCAAAACTTTGTTTATAGCGACGTAGTTTATGCTTAAACTTGGGAGGTATTGGCCCTGAAAAACTATATCGAACCACCTTAAGCGTGTGCGTGCAAGACCGATGTTCGTAAGGACAGTTTTTCAAAAATTTTTCGAATTTCCTAATCGAACTGTAAAATCAAAAACAAATATCTCAGCGTTACAATTCTATTGCGGAGTTCGCGTTCTATTACAAATGTGAAATCCGGCGGATTTTGAAATCTAAATCCAGATTTCTCAACTAGCACCATCATGAACTTCTTGTTGGAAATGAGACAAATTGCAAGCTAAGAAAGACAAATAATTTGCTTCTGGCCACTCCTAGTTTTACTAGTGCTGAATTGCACGCGGGTAATTAGAATTGAGCGTATTTCCTCTCGCCATTGACTATTTCGGCAAGCAATTCTGAACAGCCTTTAAGACGTGCCATAAACACAGAAAGAGTGCCTGAATAATTCCTACTTCCCTTTCCCTTTAAACGTCTTCAATGCAGCTCAGGAACTCACTAGGGACACCTTGGGCTCATTATTATCCAATTTTTTAAAGGGTATGCACGAAGTACAACGACCAGTGATACCAACAGGTTTACGTTTTCGAGATGTTTATAACTGGATAAAAGTATTTATTTCTTTATTTCATTTTACTTGTTTAGCTTCGCCTATTACTGAACAATGAATAATAAATGCTTATTAGGCAGGGGTGCCACAACAGCGTTGAGCCAATTACAGTGGTCCCAGCGTAAGTAAAGTGTTCACTCACTCACATATTTTAATGACGGGGGGGTCCGAAGGATATTTTTTGGGGTCTGACATTTTGGCCAAAAGGGATTTTTTTGGGTCTATGAAAGACGCCGGGATTTTTTTGGGTCGCGAAAACAACAGAGGGATTTTTTCGGGTATTGTAGTTTTCATCAGCTCAAATCAAAAATAACATAAGCGCAATTTATCGTTGTGTTTTTTACCAAAACCAAAGTTGAAGTTGGCATGTTTTAGCTTTCCAGAAGATAAATAATAAAATTTGCTGATGCAAAAACACTGAGGGATTTTTTGGGGTATGCTAAAAAAAGTAGGGATCTTTTTGGGTAGACAAATTCTGAAGTTGGGATTTTTTTGGGTATAAAATATGAACCTCTGTCGGACCCCCCCCGTCATTAAAATATGTGAGTGGGGCCCCTGGGGTGGCAAGGAGACTGCGAACAAATCAAAAATAACAAATGGGCTCTGAATCAAACCTTAAGGCAGCGTGCAAACGGACGCAACAACTCCCAACATCGGTTGCGCCAACAATGTTGGGAGTTGTTGCGTGCGTGTTGGCAGTGGTGTGCAAACGGATGCAACAACTCCCAACAATGTTGGGACCTGCAGTGCATCATGGGAAGGATACAACCCATAAGTCTTTGTAAACCATGCGTAATGAACGTGCATGACCCCAACAATGCTGGAAGAGCTGTGCAAACGGATCCAACATTGTTGCGCTACGCTTCGGCGATCACGGAACAAAAGAAGTGTTGGGAGTTGTTGGCTGAAAAGTTTGGCCAGGTTCAAACTTTGCGCAACAACACGCAACAACATACAACAGAGTGTGCAAACGGACGTAACATGTAACATCCAACGATGTTGGGAGTTGTTGGTCAACAATGTTGCGTCCGTTTGCACGCAGCCTAAGCTTGTTTCAGTGATGTTTAATAATATCTGTAACATGAAAATAGAAAAAAGGAAACCTTTAGAAATTTGAACCAAACTTTAGGGTTCTATAAGAGCCCGTAAAAACAAAAAAAATCCCCCCGTTGAAAAACTTTCGTCACGTGCCGCCTGACCCGACTGACTGCCCCTGGGTCTCCACAGGATGCCTCCCTTCCCTGGCCTTATTCTATAACCTCGTCCCCAGGGCTTTTCCACCCATTTTTTAAGGGAAAAGCCCTGGGGACGAGGTTTCCTAATCCCTACCCTCATGTCCCTCACCGTTAGCCTTAGTTTAACCCTAACCCCAACCCCAAACCCTAACCCTAACCCTAGCCCTAAAACAGCATTCTTCTTTAAAAAAATATCGACCCCGGCCCCGACCCCGACCCCGCGTTTTACTGACACCCGGCTCTTAGAGTGTCAGGTTAGTCAGGTCGAGTAAAGGGAGCGGCGGAAAATCGGCTTAAATCCTAAAACGCGATATACCAAAAACAACCATAGATAACTGAACAGCCAACATTTGGCGACGCCACCACTTGTTTCCCCGTCATTTTCATTGTAGATGGCTACAATAGAAGAAAAGGTTTGCTGGTAATAAAGCAGGCAATAGCGTGACGGGTAACGGGGCCACAGTATTGGCCACTCCAGAAAATACCATAACATACCATAATGCTCCTTGTTTGTCACCCCAAAATTTTGCATAAGCATTGTTTTCAGTTTCTCTTGCGGCCATTTAAGAGAAACTGAAAACAATGCTTATGCAAATGTTTGCAGTAACAAACAAAGACCATTATGGTATGTTATGGTATTTTTTGGAGTGGTCAATTTCTCGTTACGCCGTTACGCGTTTTACTACACTACCGTCATTTCGCGTTTTAGCGTCTCATTAAGGGTTGATTTCCACTGTCGCGCAATTTTTACGAGCGTACGTGCGTAAAATTTACCTTCGCGAACGAAATAGAGGCAATGTATGAAAGGTCGCTCGTAAGCGTAAAAGCTAAACCTCGCTCTACTTCATGTTTAATCTTAACACTTTACATCTTGCCCCTATCTCATTTATATGATTAAACTTTGCGTGCGGTAACGTTTGTAGCTAAAAACGCGTCAGTGGAAATCAACCTTTAGAGAGAGGGTTTGAGAGGGGACTGCTAAGTGGTACGGTTAAGTTTGACACTAACCACAGGTAGCCCAAGCGCACTATGTTTGGGTTCGGGCTTCAGAGGTCATTTGGTCGGAATATACTAGAATTATTAGTGTATTATCTTTCTCTCCATCAAGTACTGAACACTATAGTGTTCAGTACTCGATGGAGAGAAAGTCGACTAAACGGCGTTTAAACCGGCCGTAGGACACAGAGTGGCTATGAACTGAAGGTAAGGGAGCTTTCTGAATCAATATTTCGCGTGATCATGATTTTTTTTTTCTTAGCGTTGTAGATTCGAATACATGTGACAAAATTCGAACATTAAGGGCCCGAATCACATGTAATATTGCAAGAAATATCGACCTTCGTTATCTTAAAGGCTACTAGTACAGATAGATAAACAAGAAGACTTCATATCTTTAAGATTTTTGCGTTTATTTAGCATCAGATAATACACTAATAATTCTAGTATATTCCGACCAAATGACCTCTGAAGGCCGAACCCACACATAGTGCGCTTGGGCTGCCTGTGCACTAACCCGTAACCCTAGAACAGCATTCTTAAAAAAAAAAAAAGACTCTGACCCCGACCCCACGTTTTTACCCTCAGCGTTACCCTTACCGTCACCCTAACCCTAACCCTAACCCTAACCCTAACCCTCGCCCTTACCCTCATTTTAACAAAGCAGAAACAACAAACAAAAACAACAATAGCCTTTTATAAATTTGGAAAATCGATCTTGTACCGTCACGGTGTGTTTGCAGTTATGGATGAGGCAAAAGAAGTGACGGATATCTTTGCCCTATCCTCAGCAGCCCATTATTTGAAATGCTTTAATTTGTTCCAAAAGAAATCTGGACAGCTTGAAAAGAATGCTGAGATATTGCAAGAACACATCCCGCCGATAATTCAAAGAATGATTCCCGATAGCGTTGGGCAAACGTTGAACATTCTAAGTGGGGACGGGAAGATCGACATGATAATACTCAAAATAATCGAGGAAGAGCTACGAAAGAGCAACCACGACCGCCATATGAAGATCTTCAACCGAGCTATTGAGCCTAACGAATATATGTGCGACCTCTACAAAGCAGTCGTCGAAAATCTACCCAGTTCACCAGACGATCGCAACACAAAATTTGAGATCCGTCAGCAAACCTTTGAGGAGTATCAGGGAAGCCACAAAGGAGCAACTAAGTTCGACATCATACATTTCGTTCACAGCATCTACTATGTTGACATTGAACAAACTTTACTGTACTGTTTTGAAAAAGAGCTTAGCGACAAAGGTTATGTTATTTGCATTGTTGACTTCGAAGGAATCATATCACCAATCTTTTTAAAGCAGATCAAATTATGGCCCGTTGAAGACGCGGTTAGAAAGGGACACGAAACCGCTGAAAAACTAATCACGATCGCTGATGAAAACGGCTGGAAACATGAAGTGTATACCCATGAATATGAACTCGATGTCACAGATGTGTTTGATCCGCGCTCAACCGAAGGAAACCTTTTGCTGGATTTCCTGACGCAAACAGTAAATTATCGTGAGGTAGCTGACAAAAAACTAGTGAGAGAAACGTTGGCTTTGATAAAAGACTTGTCCATTGAAAGAGATGGAAAGAACTTTGGAGAAAAGAAAGAATCGCTGGTTATCATGTACAAGTAACTTCACTTGACAAGCGTGGAAAAGCATATATAAATCGAATTATCGAACGATTGCCTACACACACCTTTACGAACCCCAGTCTCTCGGGCGATGTTACATTATTTGGTTTATCAACGAAAAAAAACAGGAACAGAGACAGGAAAGATGATAAATATTTTCTTGCGAGCAGGAGAAGAGGTCAATAAAGGTCATACTCAGGGTCGTGTCGGTGATCCCTACCAAAAAAATAAAATAATGGGGAGTTCAAAAAACTATGACGGCGACGAAGGCGAAAGAGGCACTTAAAAAATGACTTTGCTTTCTTCGAAACTTCAAGGCGATTATCTCTACTCGCTTACTGTATACGCGAACTCTTAAGAATATCCAAGTTCAAAAGAGAAATTAGTCGTTTGTTTACGTTCTCACTAAAATGTGAAATTTGGTAATTTCACGTCGTGGTCGTGCAGTGACGGCAAGGAAATGAAACAAAAAGTGTACCGCACTTGCAGAGCTGTTGATTTGCGATTCTTAACCCGTATACAATTGCGTGCTTTTTTGATGTTCTCTTCGTCGTCGCCTTCGCGACATCTTAAACGCCCATATGTTTTTTTTTCTAATCGACCTCGGGATTAAGTGGCTCTTCTTTAACGTCGCATAAATATGCGGACGACTTCACCATATTAGATTGATCATAATTACACCTATGTGGAGGGATTAAGACTGTTCGAGCGAGTTGGTAAGACAGTTAGAATGGTGAAAGAACAGTTGACGTTATCAGCTTAGAAGAGTTAAAACAAATATTAAATTACGAAATCATTCATTGCAATAAATATATTTATTACAGGTGGAGTAAAATTGATATGGAATTCACATACCACAATAACTTTCTGCGCACATTCAAATTATTTGGTAAAATAAACCCAGAACAATATACATTACCGTTAGAATTCATTGTAACAAATAAATTTATTAAAAGTGAGAAACGAAATTAAAACATGCATTGTTGACCAAGCGTGATGGCTGGATATTGGCCTCGCTTTTTTTGCGTTTTGATTGACCTTGATTTCGTCTCGGTCCTACCCTGGATCAGAGGCTTTTCACGCGCGGTTTCCGGTTTCGGTCAAGTCTTAAAAAGTGACCTGCGCGAAAAGCATGCGTTCATGACAAGCGTGATGGCTAGATATTGGCTAAGTTATTTTTGCGTTTTCACAGACCGAGATACCCTGGGTACCAGAGGTTTTTCCTCGCGGCTTCACCGCTCGTGTCCTCGGCCTGCGGCCGACGAAGCTCGTAGTCGCACGCAAGAATAAACCTCTGGTACCCAGGGTGTCTCGGTCCATGAAAACGCAAAAAAAAAAAAAAAAAAAAAACTTGGCCAATACCCAGCCATCACAACGCATGCTTTTCGCGCTTGACTTGACCGGAAACCGGGAACCGCGCATGAAAAACCTCAGGCACACAGGGTAGGACCGAGACGAGGTCAAGGTCAATCAAAACGCAAAAAAGCGAGGCCAATGTCCTACCATCTTGATCGAACAAGCGTGGTTAATAAAGGATATATGATAAGGTCAAAAGGAGAACTTTTTCCAGTGGCACCAATGCGGAAGGCAGCCAATCAGAAGACAGGATTCGCTTCATCTTGTTTTCATGCATTAAGGATCAAAGGAAAACTCTAGCGTGATGAAGGTTTGTACATTGGATACTCCGTCAGACCAGTGGAGCACTCACCATTTGATATGGAGATGATTTTCATTCTCATGCAAATCAAACTCATTTTTACAAGAAAGGTTGTGCACTTGGCCTCACTTTGAAAGTGAGGGTTTTTGGAACTCGGAAGCTCATAAAGCTCACTACACCGCAGTATAGTGAGTGTCTGCGTGTAAAGTTAATAAAATTACAGAAAAAGGTCCACAAATGTGTCAATTATTTGAAACTGTTTAAAGGTAACAAGGCAGTGTCCCCTATCAGTTGTCTTTCTTTCGGCTGTACTAAGTCAACTGTGAGAAGTAATAGGGAGTTTAAACAAAGGCATTTTTGAGCGACGCACGACAACCTTTCCCTTACAATATGCCGTGACTCTACCAAATTTGTAGTGCCAACTGTCTTTATTCTAAAGAGACGATTCGCCGGAAAATTTGGGCGAAACCACTGCCCAAGAAGGCACAAAGTCCAGTTCCGGTTGAAGTGCATCGCTCAAACAACTCTCTGCTTTAGCTCACTAATAACGAGTTTTCAACACACGTTTTAGCTCTAATAATATTCATACAGGCTTCCAGAGTTTCTAACAGCAGCTAGGTTACAATGTATAGACTACTCAAAATAATAATAGCAATTATTGTCCGTAAGTAAAAATAAATAGATTACGCTTTGTGTTTTCTGGTCACTTTCTTCTTCAGCTCCTCCTTGTATGATAAAATATCTCCCTTCCATGGAGTGATAGTCTTTTTCTCGCAGATCCAAATTTCTTTTGCAACCTAGGGAAAATGAACGGAGCAAAAATCTTACATTAGGGAAAGCTGATGGGGTGTACAGCAGTTTTGTTGGTAATATTAGGGACCTTAACATGAGAGGACAGCGACGGCAGCGAAAAAGTCGCGCTCTTTTAATCTTCTTTGCGATTATTGTAACTCACTCTTCCTTCGTCAAATGCACGCGTACCCTCCTGAGAACAATTCCCAAGTTCAGAAAGAGAAATAAAATTTCGTCGTCTATCGTTTACGTCCTCCATAAAACGTGAAAATAGGCATTTTCAAGTCGTAGTCGTGCAGCGACAACAAAGAAATGTACAAAAAAGCGTGCTGTACGTGAAAAGTTGTTGTTTTCACTTCCTTGTTGTCGTCGCCGTCAACGGATGTTAGGGTCCCTATTTTTAACTGCTATGCATACTTATTACTACAACAGACACATTAGGGCCCTTTATGCGAGAAAATAAGCGGCGGCTTACATAAGCCGCGAACTGCTGGTATAAATGGTACAAAATCTACGTTCAGGGAATTTGCCTTTTGTCTTCTCAGAAATTATGCATACATATGCACGCGGATGCATAGGATGACATTTGAGAGAAACAGTTGTCTGGGGTACTATCTCGTAGACTGAAACGGGGAAACAAAACTTACAAGCTAAAAAGGTGATCTATTCACCAAGTTTTGAGACGATTATGCGATCAAAACGTATTGTACACATAACAGCGCATTGAACCAGTGAACAGTTTATAATTATTTTCACCTGATTGATCAGCCTGAAATCGTGACTAACAAGCACCAGTCCTCCTTCAAAGTCATTGATGGCATCAGCCAGTGCGTCAATCGTCTCCATATCCAAATGATTTGTAGGTTCATCAAGTAACAAGAGATGAGGTGCCTGGAAGGCTAACCATGCAAACACCACACGACAGCGCTGACCATCGGATAAGTTCTGCATTGGACAGATCTGTTTTCAATTAAAATAAAGCACAAGTTAGAATTTACAAGGTAGCAGGTTCAGACGCCAACGATAATACGCCTGTATTGGTGACATTACCTTTCAAGTCATCAGAAGTCAAAGTGACCTTGAAAATTAAGTGCCCGTATTTTGGGCTCTCTGTGCTTGCATTTTTACTTGGGTTCCATGAATGCAGCTTATGTTTGCATTTAATGCTACTTAACATTAATGACAGGTTTAGCATCTCTGTTCAAAAGGCAGATGACTAAAAAGAACAATCCCTACTCTTCCTCCCCTCCCCTCCTCCCTAAGCACACAGAAGCTTTACTAGTGTGACTGTAAGTTATAATACAGGGAAAGAAAATTCAGTCCCATGGAAAAAACTGAACAGGCAGACACAAAAAAATGGGAGAGCCATTGATTGTTTGCATGTTTGCCTAAATCCTCAGGGACGGCTTCTAGTATACTGTAGCTGTAAGCTCTCATTCAAGGCGGCTCCGTTTTTATTACAAATGCAATGAACTATGACAAACTTTGTGTCATAACTTTTTTGGTTTTAACGTGATGGCTATAGTAACTTAAAAAAGTACTCCAGCTGTCATTTGGCAATACTTAAATTTATCACATCTAGCATAAAATTTTGCTAATATTTTTTTACTGAAATTTCTGGTATTAGCTTTTACTGATATAGTAAGTATTCCAAATAAATATCAGGGAAAAAACCAGATAATTTCATATTATTGATGAATGATGGCTGTAGTTCTTCTCAAAGTTTCATAGCCATTACATTAAAACCGAGAAAAGGATATGACAAAAAGCAATGCGCCTGTAATAACAATGTAGTCACCCTAAACCAAACAAAGATGTGGTGTTTATCAATCTACAATTAGCATTGGAAAAAGAGGACAGCTTGACGTCGCCAACAAGAACTGAACCCAAACGACGCGGAACTGGTCAAAAACTGATCCATGAGACACTCGCTTCATATTCGTGTCCAGTTTACTAACAGGATCGGCAACAAAGAAAGCTTTATCGAAGTGACAGATCAACAAAATTTTTAGAGCTTGGCCATAAAACAACAGACACCTAGACATATAAAGAGAATGAATAATAAAAAACCCCTGTAGTAGCAGAAGGGGATCAAATTCATCGCCTTACATTCTATTTTCCTCTTTTTCCCATGGATGATAGTGGCACTCTCATTAATCTTTGTTATTATTTCCACAACCAAGTACCATCTTCTTTCCTCCTTGTTAATGATGAACTTACGCAACAGGACAGGAGAGGAAAGAAGACAGCAAACCTTGTATGACAAGTGTGACAATAATTTTGTTTGAAATAACGTTACGCCAAACTTCACTTTCCTTTAAACATTAATGTTAAGTGAGGATAACATGCAAGAAATAACCCTGTCACGTTCGTTCACAAGCGCTTTGCCATCCTCTTCTTTCTAACGTCCTGTTGCGTAAACTCACTAATATTACCCTATACACAACTGTTGTTTACCAGTCAGTCCATATCTATCTATATTACATTGTACACACCTGTTGTTTACCAGTCAGTCCATATCTATCTATATTACATTGTACACACCTGTTGTTTACCAGTCAGTCCATATCTTCCTATTGATTTCCTCATGTCCTCTACCTCCTTAATGTGAGGAAAACATTTCATCATGAATTCTAGTGCTGACTTGTCCAGCTCCAACATGTCTTGGAGATGCTGCCAGAAATTCCAGAAAAAAATGGTCATATTATTGAAGCATGATATTTAGTTGCTTGGTAATAAATTGCTATTTTTTAGTGCATTTGATTGGCTTAAAAAATCTTCCACCTAACTATGGTAACTCATCAGAAGTAGAGCATTTTCAAAGTAATGATATTGGCAGTCTTTACACCAGGCCGTTACGTAAGACTTAAGAGCTGCTAAGTTTTACTTAACTGAAGATATGTGTGTAAAGGCCAAAGTAGAATCTCAAGTTCTTTTACTCTGCATTTCATTAAGGTTGGAAAGTTGAAACGATTCAAGAAAAGTTTCAAGTGACTTGAAAACCATAATTAAAACCGAATTTGCGACGTTGTGGTTTCTTGAGCTTTGAGAAGGGCAAAGCATGTCAATCAATCTTAATTATGTTGCGTGGGAAAATAGCCTTAAGTTAACCTGAAATAAAAAGGATAGGTTGTATGTGAAACTTCCTTTTACTTGAAGAATTTAACATTAATTACTTGTCTTGAAATATTTCTTAGCCTATTTAGGCTCTAGTGTAAAGACTACCATTATTTTGCCTTAGCCACATGTTGCCCCATCATTGACAATATGGTGCAAGGCATTAATTTCTGCAGCAATACTAAGCAAGGGAAACAGCAAGAAATGTGCCTCTTTTTTTTCTCAGCTACGTAACAGCAACTTTCATTTTCTTTAAGACTTGCGCTTACAGTGTACATGTATTCATTTTAATAAACACACAAGTCATAATGTCTTAGCAGTGACAAAACCAATAGCATTCCACTGATCAAGGGCTAAGCCCGAATGGTTTAGACATTGAATGACAACTTAGCACTTTAAATAACCTTTGATCATTTTTTTTTCTATGCCTTGCAATAGCTTCAACTATTTATTACTCTGGATATGATTCAAAGCTATTCTCTAAGAAAAACTGTTCAAAGAGAGCTCTGAAACTGTAAAATCTAGGGTGCCCAGCATATGAATTGTATGAAAAAGCTAAATTTTCTAATTGCCTGAGAGCAAAATGTTTGGCGCCGGGGCCACCGTGCTTCGCTAGAGCACTGCAGCCCTGTGATTGAGTTAGTCGTAAGCTCATATTTGTGTTTGATCAAACCTGGTGGTAACGGCATATTTTGAGGTGATTATGCCTTCGTATAAGCCCATCAGAAGGTGTCAGTGTTCCATCAAGCAGTTTCAGTAGTGTGGACTTGCCAGCTCCATTGGGACCCACCAAAGCCACTCTGGACTCCAAATCAATTCCAAAGTCCAGATTATCATATATTGCAGGCTAAATAGAGAATGAAATGCTACGGATCAGTTTGGGAATGAACAGTTCTAAAGAGATGACTTTGAGCTCAACGAATAAAAACAGAAAACATGTTTTACAAGGTTAACGATATTTAGGTTCATGTATATTTTCAGTATTATTAGACAGTGCACTGCACTTCAGCAATTAAAAAGCACTTAAATCTGTACAGAATGACAGTTTAAAATGTACCAATTAAGGCACTGTACATTTAGCAACATTATGATTCCTAATGTTACGGTCAAATAACTTCGGCATATACCCTTGCAGACAAAGCAGGGCATTTGCTGAGTGTTTTTCCCAATAATATTAAATTATTATTTTATATTGACATGATAAATAAATTACATGAATTTCATAAATTTGAACTACGGGATGTAGAAATAAATGCAGAGAAGGTGATCACAAGAACACAACGCGATAAGAATGTGACATACACAGTGTCTGCTCAAAGCAACTAAAAGAACTATAATAATAATAATAATAATACTAATACTACTACTACTACTACTACTACTAATAATAATAATAACACACTTTATTTAAAGAGGGTAGCACGGAATAGTTACAGAAACTAGTAAACTTGTGGCCCTCTATCTAAATCAAAATTACAAAAAGCAGAAGATTCAAAATATACAAAGTCTAAGTACTAAATAAATAAAACTAAGGAAATAATTATAGCAGTTTTACATCAATATGAATGAGTATAACCTTATCTTTTCCATATTTAAAGCTCATTGCCTGAACCTGGACAACAGGTGGCGCAAGTTTTCCACAGTCAGGGAAATAGAATGTTAGAACCTGGGTAAATAATAATAAAAAATTATTACAAAACAAGACTACTAATTAGTTTCTGAACTGAATCATAAAACCTCTGACCGGCCATTAACCCTTAAAATCCCAAGGATGACCAAGATCAATTTTCTCCCAACAATTTATATGTTACAGGTCAAAATTAAATTCAACTTAACATTTTTTAAGCGAGGTTGATTCTCTATTTCCTTTGTCTCCTTGTTTGCCCTAATTGTTCAGGAGTTGGGGCTAACAACAAAGGAAATTGAGAATCAACCCAAGTTAAAAATTCTAAATTGAATATAATTTTGACCTGTACCATCCAGTGATTTTGTTACCTCTGCATCCTGGATCCCTGATGCATAAAAATAACCCAAGACGCAAAATAATTCATGGCATGCATCCCGTAGGATGCAAAGAACGATCAATCGATTTGAAGATTTTTTGCTACAATATCTAGTTTGTGTGATTTCTGCACATGGCTGTTGCTTAAAGATCCATATTTATTTTAGTCTTTTTTGTGCTTTAAATATATGAAGGACTATATCTTAATTTCAGTAAACTGTATAGTTTTGGCTTCTGTCTCCAGATTAACTGTCTGGTTACATAAAGGCCCATAAGCATTTTCAGTTAAGGACTCCTTGTTTTTGTGAACTGGGACTCATTGGTTATGAACAGCGACTCATGATGATGAGTCCCGGGACTCACCACAACTATTTGTAACAAAAATCACTGAACATCTATACATAATCATGAGATTAGCTGATAAGAATTTAAAAAAAATAATAAATACTTTGATCTTTGATCAATCTTTGATCAAGTAATTCTTTAAGAAATGTATGGATTTGCCATTTTCACATCTTTTGTAATACACCTTTTCTTCTGCCCCCTTTATTTTGCATATTCTTCCTTTTGTATTTCTCCTGGGCCCAGTTCCTTTAAAAATGGTTAACTTTAACCCATGATTTAGCCAAATTTTAAGCAAGGTTTTAGGGATCAGTTTCAGCCATCATTTTGCCGTAAGCGAGAAGTTAAGTGATAATGTTAGCTTAGGGAAGGGGGTAGGTGGGCAGTTTCCCAGAAACCTAAATATTTACCATAATGCCAATGAATATGTTGAAGGGCTTGAGTTGAGTGTTGCTGTGGACTGATGTTTTACATTGTACAAAATGGTAACAGATTTCACTTAAAACATCAGATACTTTCAATGAGAAACAAGTTACATGTATGAGGTGAGGGAACCATAATATCACGTGAAACACTAGCCTGTAAGCAACATCTCACGACTTGTCTCGTCTGTACATACATGTTGTGCGTTGCAATTTACAAAACAAATTTTCTTGTGCAAAAACTCCTTTAACCTAAACTTTTAAACCCTAAGATGATCAGCATTGAATTTCATCTGACTTGTAATATCTTTGCTTTATAAAACAGTGTAGTCATGAAAATTAAGGAAATGATCCCGTAAGATGAATTTCATTGATACAAAAACAACTTCTAATCAAATTAATTTCTATAGGAAACACCTGGAGACAACTGATGAGAATTGAAATCTTGATATCAGGGTTTACAGAGTAAAAAAATAGTAGGTATGGAAATGTTCTTACCTTGTCCCTTGCGACCTTCTCTGTGAGTCCATTAGCCACCATTTTACTCAGTACTTTTTCTTTACTTTGTGCTTGCCTTGCCAGCTTGGCACTTCCGTGACCAAACCTAGCAATGTAGTCCTGTGATTACGAATAAAACAAATCTGTTATATTGTGTCCCTGGGAAAACATTTTTTTGCAATTGATAGCACTAATTATAATGCATGTTTACATCGGGCAAGCAAATTTCACTTCCATCAAGCCCAATTATGAAATAATAAATTGTAAAAATTTGTAAATTGCTTTTTACCCACGAATCACTTAAGAGTTCAGATGAACTCGTTTAAATTTGTCTGTGTTCCATATCGAATTGGAATTTGGAAGTGCTGGTTTTTGAGGAGAGGAGAAAACCGGAGTACCCAGAGAAAAACCTCTCGGAGCAAGGGAGAGAACCAACAACAAACTCAACCCTGCACATATGGTGTCGACGCCGGAAAAAAGTAAAGTTGCCAAGCCTTGCATAAATGAATTCTCATGACAGTCGAATTTAAAGGAATGCCCACGAACACAATAATAAGAGCAAATAAGAAGAACTTTGCTTACAAACGAGACTTGGTGGTGAAATGTGCTTGTCTGATTGTTTTTGAAGGGTTGTCACTAAGATTGCTAGTTGCAGGGTAAATACAACAAGTAGGCGAAGCCCCATATTAGGCCATAACAATTTGGTTGTATTGACAGGATGGTATCGGACAGGATAATGTCCAACCATTATGGCAGTCAAAAAGTTGTTACCTTGTAATAAATAAATTTAAAAAACAAGATTAAACTTATGATTTTGACAGTTCTTTAGTTTCATAACCTTCTGTTTGGCTTCTAGGGAAAATAATGCTACAACTACATGCAACACTCACCTTCATGTGTTTGATTTGATCTTGTTCTCGGGCATACTGTTTCATCTGGTTCTCCTCAATTTCTGCTCTTGTCTTGACGTAGGAATCATAATTACCCTTCAGTAAAAGATAGCAATCACAACTTAATAAGTAATATGGGCATAGCTTAGATTTGTACACAATTTATATAGCTGTATTAAAGGGAAAGATTCAATTACTTTAGATCATTTAGCACAGTTATCATACAGCAGTTTACTGACACTCCCCTGGTGGGGCTTTTTAGTGACAAATTTGCAATACAAATAACTTTAAAAAAGGGTTTACAATTCACCTTCTGAGCGTCAGATTTCACGTGTAGTTTCACGTGACTTTTGATGACCTTTGTTGTAAACAAGCCCGCAAAGTTCGGACATCTGTTCTCTCTCACATACAGTACATGTACGAACTACGAGTCGCTGCTTCGAGTTAGCGTTAACTTATATATTTTCCTTCCCTTTCACTGTTTGAAAATCGAATAGTTTAAGGTTCAAAATGTCAAAGCGGAAGATCTGGAGTGACTTTAACCGCCTCGAGTGTGGTAAAACAGAAAAAATATTCGCCGGAACATGGAGTTTCACAAGCGCGTAGAAATCTCCTCTTCAGTTGAAAGAATGGTTTTGCAAGGTGGATCTAAACTTGAAGAAAATGAAACTAATGATGCAGACACATTTATAATTCATTATACGGCAGTGTGCTTACATTTTCGCCCCGACCGTCTTTTATACGCTTAAATATAAGCAAGCTTATGCTTATCTTGGCTGAAGTATAGTACACTGCCTCCTTTTGTCTCTACACGATTAAATACAAATCCAGTGTATGTTCACAAAAGCCTGCACTTTTTTGCTACAGACATCTTGATTCAACCTCAGTAAGTAAATGCCATCAACATAACCGTCATCAAAAGTGTCGAGTCCCTGTTTGCCGTAATATACAAATTGAAAAGGAAAATGTCAAACAACAAATAGCAAACGGTCGTTGTTGCGAAAATGGATTGGGAATTAATAGCGTGTGATCGCGTGTGATCATGAATTTTGAAATGTGAATTATGTATGTATCATGAAATTTGCCTACATCACCGGTTTTATCTCTTTCGAGGTGAAGTTCCAATAGTAACACCATTTAAGCTGCTGAGACCGGAATTTCCATTGCAAGCACTCCTCGTTCCTGCCGTAACTTCTGCCATGTTCTTGGCCTTAAAATCGCTCTTATTCTTCTGCTCAGACATTTTTGAACCTTAAACGTTTCGAGTCTCAAACAGCGAAAGGGAAATAACATTTATACACTAACGCAAACTTGAAATAGCGAGTGTAGTTCGTACAAGTACAGTATGTGGCAGAGAACGAATGTCCGAACTTTGCGGGTTTGTTTACAACAAAGGTCGTCAAAAGTCACGTGAAACTACACGTGAAATCTGACGCTCAGAAGGTGAATTCAACTAAAAAGGAAAGAATGCGGTAAAAAAATACAATAAAACATGCCTATTTAAAAGTTAATTATATAATAAAATCCTATCACTACAAGCTATAATAACATGCATAATTATTTTAAAGTTAAAAATAAAATAGAATTTTATACTACAATTACATGCTACTTAAATTAAGTCAGTAATCAATATATTTTTCAGGTAAAATTTTAAAGAAGAAATTGATTTTGAGGTTTTAAGAGTACTGTCTAGATTGTTCCAAATGTGCACCATGTGGTAATTAAAAAGTTCTCTGACCGGCATTTGATTTATTTACAGTTGAGATAACTATACAAGATCTGACAAGAAAATGGGCGGAATATTTAAACTGGCACACTGACAGATGACACTATGGCTGAAATTAAATAGTCACTAAGGATGATTTTTGCTTACCCCATAATACACAAGCTTTCCCTTGTGCATATGAATGATATTTGTGCACACGCCATTAAGAAAATCCTGAGAGTGAGAAATCATCACTAATATCCTCTTGTAACTGCAAAGAACCACAAAGAAGAAAAGCACTTTCGATGATGCAGCCATGCAGATAAAAGATGAGAAGACTATTAGCGAATCATCCATCAGACTTTGCAAATACAGTAATGGTACCCTATAAAGCTCATAGATAGCTTGATACTTTAATTAGTAGCTCCCCTTGGGGCTTTTCAGTCACTATTTACATGATCAGCTCAAAAAAAAAATATTACACTAAAATCACTGCTCTGAAAGAAACTGATCCATAATTCAGTTTTGTTAATTAACTTGTTGTCATCTTAGTTGTTGCAGATGTTAACCCTTTAAGCCCCAATATCCACATACAAATTCTCCAAACTGATCTCTACACATTTCCTTAAAGAATGAGTTGAGAGAATTTGATAAAAGATCAAAATACTTTCTCTTAGGTGATCATTCAATTAATTCTCATAACCTCATCTCATGATAATGTATGGATATCTTTAGGAGAAAATTGCTGTTGGTCACTATTGGGACTTAAAGGGTTGACAGGTCTAAGAATAAATGATTGTTGACCAGCAGCTGTTTAAAACAGTGGTATTTGAAGGGTATCATACTTGCGGGTCACCAGGCTATGGAGCGAGGATTGTTTGGGAAGTTTGTCACATAAACAGCTACATGTAGAGAGGTTGTTAAACACACTTATTATGCCCTAACCTGTTGAGCTGGGGAAATTAAGTGGGTTGACATGATGGAATTCCCTAGAATTTGAAACAATTTTATTCGTAAGTACAACATAGATGACAAATAAAATTAAACCATCAGACCTTTTCAGCTCCTCTTCCAACCAAACACAAGCATCCAAATCCAAGTGGTTTGTGGGTTCATCCAATAACAGAAGAGTTGGTTTTACAAACAGGGCTCTTGCTAACGCTATTCTCATGCGCCAACCTCCAGAGAAATCTTTGGTTTTAGTCTGTTGCATTAACGGAGTGAAGCCTAAACCACTCAGGATTTCAGCACCCCGGGTCTCCGCCTTGTCTGCATCAAGCTCGTCAAGTCTTTCAAAGACATCTAATAACCTACAAGAAATTAATAACGATTTAAGTACCATAATACAGGGCCGTCACTGTAGGGCCATGGAGGCATGCAAAGAAAGTCGTGTCTGATAGCCCTGGGCTACTGGACTTTGCAATTGGGCCAGTGAATTCGGTTCTTTACTTGCCCGAAGGGCAAGTGAAGTTTTTGGGGAAATTTAAATTACAGAAGAACTGTAATCAATGCTGCTCATCAAAAATTTTTGGGGGCTACTTAAAAGACTCTTGGGCTAGTACATACTAGCAACAACTTGCCCGAATGGCAAGCTGTAAAACTGACTTTCTTTGCACCCTGCATGGGCCGGGTATTTTCTCTGGTTACTCTTATTATGACCCTCAGCTAATTTCATGGGATACAAAAGGAAAAAGAAACAAAAGAACCTCCTCACTGTTCATTTCCTTGCCTACTTATTGCATACAGTACCTGGCAACCTAAAATCACAGTTACAGCCCTTATGACATAACACTACAGTAATGTTGATCTTTCCTCACAGTCACTTCAATATTTATTTTCTTATCACAACCAGCAGACATGGCTCTTTTAAAATCTTCCTGATAACTCTACAGATAAAGGATGCACCTTGGGGGAAGCAGTGAAAAAAGCCTAGAAAGATTTCTGATCTACTGGCTATGATTATGTTTGCTTTTAAACCAAAGGAATTTAACAGAGGACTAAGGAGTGTTCTCATCATATCAGAAGGAATGATTGTTGCAGAGTTGTGCTCTAGCAGAGCCCGGTGGTCCAGGGTACCTAACTTTTGCCCTCAGGCGACTAGAAAATCTCAGATTTTTCATACAAATCATATGCTGGGTACCCTAGATTTTACATTTTCAGAGCACTGGGCTTCCTTCAACTTTCCTTAGAGCACAGCCTTGTTGTTGTCTTTCGTTATCAAAAACATATAACAATATTGTAGACACGAAAGTTGATTCACGCGTCTCAAAACTCGAATGAATCAAGTTTTGAGGATCTGCTCACTTATTTAAGTTTATCAATCTATGGGCTCCTAGAAATTTGGCTTTGGCTTTTATTTAAGGAGCCCCTCAAGCTTCCAGAACATTTTCTTTGGCAGCAGCCTAAATGAACCAAAATAAACCTAATACACATTAAAATACAATATTAGTAGTAGGGTGGTGAGTGCTTATCTTTTAAGAAGCTGATAATGTTAGCAATAAACATGCATTTATACCTCTCACTTCCTTCATCTCCAAGTTTTGTGAGTTCAGCAGCCTCTGCTTCAAGCCTCATCCTCTCCTCATCAACCTCCATAACGCATTGAAGAGCTGTCTTATCAGATGCTTCTATCTCATTTTTGAGATGAAAAATGTCAATGTGGGAAGGAATTGGGATATCTCTGTTGCCTATTGTTTCAAGCATAGTTGATTTACCTACACAGAAAAATAACAAATCAGTCCAAAACTGATAGCAAAGGCAATGGTATTTAGAAAATAGCAAAGAGCGGCATGCCATGAAAACCAATCTTTAAAGGCAACATATCATGCATGTAAAGGTCAAAATGATACATGTATTTACCATGCTTAACACCCACAACCATAATTATATTTTCTTTTTACATACAGTTGCCTCCCAATAACTCGAACCCTCGCAACTTGAACCTCGTGTTAACTTGAACCAAAATCGATTTCCCCTGGATTTCCTTCATACATTTACTGTAATTTTACCCTTGGTGACTCGAACCTCCCGCTAACTCGAGGTAATTTTTGTTTCCCTTCAGGTCATTTCTATATGATTTTACCCTGAATAACGCAAAACCACGCTCAAAGTGCTTGAAAAAAAAAATACGGTGTACTGCAGTCTGAAACATTGTATTTATTTCAAAACAACCGTCTATTCTATGTCTTTTTTGGTCAGTCTTTTCTGTCTGTTATCTATTCCTGTCTATTGATCAAGTTTTGTTGCTTAATTCCTTTTTCTAAATATAATTATCTCTTGCTGCCTTTGAAGTGAAGTGTTGATAAAACTTGCAATACTTTCCCATGCCATTTCCTCATTAATTTTATGGTTGTATTTACTTTGAACTCCCAATAGCTTGAACTCCTGATAACTCAAACTTTTTGCAATTTCCCTGAAAGATTCAAGTTATCAGGAGTCGACTGTAAATATAAAATAAAAATTCTGTGGTGGAAAGCTAGGAAAATCCTACAGGTGAATGAGAAAACATACAAATACATTTTAGCTATATATCTAGCTGCTACTGTCAAATACATTGTAACATGGTGAAGCTACACCAAATGGAATAATTAATCAAAAAAGTGCTGTCGTCTTATAATATGTAAGCCTAAGTACGTAAGCAATTTTATTTTGATATTCTAACGAAACACACTGCTAAATTAAAGGCTATTTTGGTCATTATATTGTAAGTGAGTAAGTACAAATTGAGAACAAAGTGCTTTCGTTTATGGATCGAAACCCCTACGCTTTAAAAGAGAGGAAATTAAAAGTAAGCTGAAGTTAAGGGAAAGAATTTAGTTTAATTCGTTCGGTCTATAATAAATTCAGCTTAACAAGCTCGGAGGGAAAAAAGTTCCCTCAAAAAATTTTTTTGGACTAACAGGAAGCTAGTGGACAAGTATAATACATCATTGTTCTCTACAGAGACGTTTACACGTACATCCTTATTCTACAAGACCAGAAACATTTGAAAAATTAAGAAATTTCCCGCGTAAAAATAATTTGAGAATGTTTATATAAAGTAAAATCACTTTATTATTAAGACACGTTTGTATTCGAAATTCGAATCTACTTACCACAACCATTAAGGCCCAATAAACCATATCTTCGACCACAATTCAACTCCAATTTTGTATCTGTTAAGAGTTCAACACCGTGGAAAGTTATGGAAAAGTTTTCGATCTTCAGATCTCGAGACTGGAAGTGTGAAGCCAAAACGCCGGTACAGGAACGACTCGACAAATCCAACTTCACGGCGCCATTTTCCGTCCCTCGCGAATCTTCTACACCATTTTCTGTTGTTTCTGCCGCAGGTTTCGGCTTTCCTCTTGCTTGAGCTGCGGCTTTCTTTTTTGCTTGACGTTTCTTTGCCGCTTCTGAAGGCATACTTCTCGTCTTACCCCAAAAATTTTAACAGGAATTTTCAATATCGTTCTCCACGACAGCAAAAGAAATTTGACACGATTGCGCCACAGAGAGAGGAAGGAAAACATGTGCTTGTTCCCAGGCTGTCTTGGACAAATTTGGTCATAAGTATAAATTTTGGAGACTGGGGCTGATTGCTCTTGCTACCTTGTTTCCATGACTACTCGTCGGGAGAAAGGGATTTTCAAAATGGCGGTGGCCCGCACAAGAGCGATGGTTTCGGAGAGTTTTGATAGCTTTGTGGCTCCTGTGATCCAAAAATCCGTTCCTAATCACCTCTTGGAAACAAGTAAGAATATTAGAAAATAAAAGGAAATGATCCTAGTCTTCCTAGGACAAATTTTGTTGTGATTTTTACGGTGATATTTTTGACACTTAAACTTTGTTTCTGTAGAAATTTATGCCAAAGTTGGACAAAACTCGATTGTGCAAGCCAGACCGTCAGTGATTCACTTTGCTGGATTTCAAGTTGGTAAAAAAACTACCCGAACCCTTGTAAGTAACATATTTTGTATATTTTTTAGTTTAATTTGCATTTTATACAGTTATAGATACAGATTTCTTTTGTTGCTTGCAATTTTACATTGAAAGCTTAGCCCTGATCAGCGAGAATATTCCTGATTTTTTTCCTCTATTTTCATTTGCCCTTAGAGATTAGCAAATGTTTCTGATGAAAGCCAAAGAATGCACATCCTTCCACCATCAACAAAGTATTTTTACATCAAATACACAAAAAAGGTAAGCTTATTAATCAGCTTAGATAATTTTATTTACTTATCTTTCAATATTAAGCATGGCTGTGTTATTCATTGTTATATTTTAGAAAAAATAATATTTTTGTTAGGTTTACTGTATATAGGCCTGTAATAACCAATAAGAACTACGCCTAGCGGAGCTGTTGTTGCACTTTGAGGTTTTGATTTTTGATCATTTTGTCTTTGTTATCTCGTAGGAAAAGCTTGTTCCAGGAATGTTTATTGAAGTGGTTGTTGAGTTTACCCCAGATGAATGGAGATACTATTATGACTGCATTCGAATTCACACCAAGGTACAGATTAAATAAACCTCGTCTTGAATGAGTGCAATACAGTTTGCTGCCATTATAATTCTGATGCTGTAGTTTCCAAATGTAATACATGTACAATGAATTTTGTTGTCCAGGCCCCAGTTGTTCAAATATTGGATAGTACTAATCCACCGGATAAATCACCATCCAGTAGCTGAGTATTTTAGGGAAACCAATTGCATTATCTACTGTATAAATTATATCCAATGGATAGCACTATCCAATGTTTAAACAACCAGGACCTGATTTTCAGGAACAATGCATTTTTTTTCTGTTTTAGTCATGCCAAGAA
Source organism: Porites rus (assembly GCA_964035705.1). Classification (NCBI taxonomy): domain Eukaryota; kingdom Metazoa; phylum Cnidaria; class Anthozoa; order Scleractinia; family Poritidae; genus Porites; species Porites rus. The sequence goes on from OZ037995.1 coordinate 38,785,451, forward strand.
TCAGTGAAAGAGTCCAGATGGGAATTAAACCTAAAAAAAAAAGTGAAAATTAAAAAATTAAACCTTGTGCTGACCTACAGCATCAGCCCAACTTGCATTCATAAATCAAGAATTGTATAGTTTTAATAATATGCATCATTGTATAAGTAAAGGGTGTTATTCTCGACATAGCGAAGTGATATTGTGGTCTCTGTGTTACTGTTGTTGTTTAAGGCAGAGGAAAACCTCATCATTCCTATTCATGCTTATCCTGTGATGAATACAGACGGCTTTCCCAGAGAAGTTCACTTTCCTTTGGTTCCGCTGGGTGAAAAGTAAGATAAAAAGCAGAAATATACTGTACAGTTATGATGTCTACGTATGACATTGATTGTTAATTAAATGCCTATAAGAATTTCATAAGGATAACATTTTAATCAAGAGCAAGCCATCAGGGAGAGCTATGAAGGTCCTTTTCCCAACAAAACTACAGTTATTTTGTAGGTCAATTTTGTCAAAATTAAATTCAGGCTGAAATTTTTCAATTTTGGTTCATTCTCAGCTTCCTTTGTCTCAGTTAACCCTAATCATAAAATTGTTAAAGAGTTTTGAGGTAACAAGGCAAACTGAAAAGTACACTAGGTTACAAAATTTTGACTTGAATTTTACTTACTTGACTTATAATGGATACCAGTGCATGTATAATATACAAGACTGGGATTTGGCTGTTGTGTTTACAGTAACATTATGTATTTCTTTTCCAGGATCACCCATGTGATTCCTCTCAAGTGCAGTATTCCTGTTGATTTTGAGTTTACATTGAGTCATGTACAGACACACCCTGCTTTTTTAGTGGATCCTATGTCAGGTAACACAGTATTGTACCACTCAGTTAGAAGTTGAACTTGTGTTATGACTGTATCTTTTGGGATCCATGATGAAAAATCTATGCTCTACAAATAATATTATTGAGCATAGCAAAAGTTACCCTGTGAGCAGAGGCTACATTTTCGCTGTTTGAGCTGTCATGTGAAAAGTAGCCTCTGCTGACAACTGTTCAAATCTGTCCAGAAATCTGGACGAATAAATTAAAAAACCCGGGTTTTTTCCCTGTTCTTGACTGGTTTAGAGCATTGCATGAGTCTTGTGTGAGCCTTGCTCAGCAGATCAGAGTTATCGCAATTTTTTTATTCCAGTGAAACTCGTGCCATTTGACAACACACCTGACGATTAATTTGCTTGCGAATCGCGATGACAAATTTTGCGCATACACAATAGAAAATTGAACAGTTGTCAGCAGAGGCTACTTTTTTGCACGCCAGCTCACCCAGCGAAAATGTAGCCTCTGCTTGCAGGGTAAGCAAAAGTTGTTATCATGATATAAGTTTGCGGGCTTCCTTTAGCTAAAGTAAAATTAATTTATGTGTAAGTGGCGTATCTAGGGAAGGGCCCCTGCAAGTCCCCTTATTTTTGACTACATCTAAGGTATTGTAGTTCATTTGGCCTGTAAGGATCCCCACCTTTCTCAACTCAACCTCTGGATCTGCTGTTGATTTATGTTAGCCAAATGTTAAAAGCTGTGTTACTATCCTTGAGGTAAACTAAAGGTGCAATGTTTCTTTATCACATCTATATACTGCTGTATACGTATATGAATAATGATATATTGTTAATATTTGCTGTGGTGGACTTGAAACTGGTCAATTATCCTGGCAGACACCTTATAAACAGTAGTTAATTACAAAAATGTCTGCATGTTTTATTAAATTGCAACTATTCTTTCAAATAATTATGTGTGCTATATTATTATTATTTTGTAGATCTTTTAACTGATTTATGTCAAGCCCATACATTCTTTTTTAATTTTTTAGGAATTGTGAGAGGTAATAGTGAGGTGGAAATTAAAGTGACTTTCGCACCCATGGATTTTTCTACAGCTCATATGAAACTTCAGGTGAGATTACTTAATGGATAATCATTGCATGAATTCACTGTTGATAGCTATTGTTTGTAAGATGGAACTCAAAACCTAAGAAGAGCACAAACATTCATTCTACTGACTAATAATGGCTGCCATTTTTGGCTATTAATTATTCTAATTTTAAATTGCACCATATTCAAGTTTCCTCTTAAAAAAATGACAATTCATGCCATTTGTTGGGCTTTAATTTAGACTGGTGCACCCATTCTTTAAGACTTAAATTGTCTGTTGAATGAGCATTTGCAAGCTTTTTACTGTTATTTCTTACTGTAGTTAATGGTATCCCAATTCAATATGGCTCCTCTTGTCTGCTCTTTTACTGGAACATCAGAACCTGGACTAACAAAGAGGTTTGTTCATCTTTGGCCTATATGCCACACTGTTTATGCCCACTGATGAATATTCTTGTTCTTACAGGTTTCTTATAGTTTCTGGAGATATTTTTCCTAAAAAGTTCAGTTCACATTTGGTGATTTTTTTTTTCATTCTTGGTATCCACTTTATACTTGTAATGTAAAATGTATCAAAGAGAATTTGTCCCTGTTCCTTTATCACTAATGAGTCTGAACTATTGACATGCTAAATTTTTGTTTTTTTAGGCCACTGAAAGCACATGTACACTTGCATTATGACCAGTAATTTCAAACCAATGGGCTTTTTAGGGTTAGGAGAGCTGCTTAATGACTCAGGCCATTATGACTGCCTGTTTTATTTCTATGTCCATCTCAGTTATACCTGTAAGTTTTATGAGACATGTCATGTTGGTCATCTGACTCTCACTCTAATATCCCGCTACTTTTGGCCAAGGAATATGTTGTCATTGTTTTAGAGTTTTCAGGTTTAATCAGTATATGGTACCTAAAAATGTCATTTACTGATCACATAGCAGAGTGATACAAATGCAAAGTAGTGGTAATATTACTTTTGTCACCCATTGCATTGTTCTAGAAAATCCATTTCCACCTTGTGGAGGGTCTTTGGAAATTTTGAGGGGGAGCGGAGACCTTAAGGCCAAAATCCTAAGGGAATTATTATTTTTTAATGTGAAATTTCCAGGAGGGGTGAGGGGGGAGATTCAAATTAAAAACCCTGTTTGGGAGAGCTTTTTTTGGAACAACTCCATTTTTTTATTTAATGAATACCCTTGAAATTATTGCATTTTACAGATTAAAATCCAAGGAGTGGACTGAGGAATTGCCCCCTCTTCCACCCAGTGGAGTGTTGGATCCACTTTTGATTGATCCTCTTGGTAGAACAAGACTAAAGAAACTAAAAACTAGACCGTGGACTCCAGGAGAAAATAAAACACAGGTGGGCAGAATAAAAGCAAATGTGTTTTACAGGCCATCATGTCCTTTTGCAGTCATATTTGTGGTCATCTATACCTGGGGGTACTCCGTATAATGACCTTTACATGTATGGGGAGGCTCTGCCCAAAAGGGGTATCTTTTTCAGGCTTCAGGTATGTGAAAGGGTAGGGAAATCTGTCAGTCTGTAAAAAGGCCCAGAAGGGTTAAAAAAATGAATTTTATGGCTGTGAAAAAGTTGGGAAAACATTCTGGTTTATGGTTTAGTCATCTTTTAAGAAAATGTATTTACACAAGTGGTTAAAACTAGGTACATTCAAACCTCTTTAATACGAACACCAAAGGGAAAGAACCAAGTGTCCACTTTACAGAGGTGTCCGTATTATAGAGGTAGGGAATGTATGATTTTTGGAATTTCTCGGACCAAACGAACTGTCCGTGATAGAGAGGTGTCCATATTACAGAGGTGTCTGTAAGGAGAGGTTACACTGTATATACGTGAAAGGTGTACAATTTGTCAATAGAGGGTATATGAAAGGGGTACCTCTTCAGTCAAGAATGGTATATAAAAAGGTTAGGGGTTGGACCTCAGGGCAGAGCCTCCCCGTATGAAACTTTGTCAAATATTCCTCCTTCCTGTGGCATCTGTATCACTTGCAGTCACAAACACAACCCACAAAATACTCTGCAGACCCTGTCTTTGTTGTCTATCAACTGAGCTTTTCCTGTGGTAGTTACACTGTACATTGTACATTATCAAGAGAGAATAAGCTAGATTATTCTCTCTTGACATTATACATCACGACGTTTTTTCTTAGGGTACTCCGGTTTCCTCTTCTCCTCCAAAACCAACATTTACAAATTCCAATTCGACCAGGAATCAGAACCACTTAGTGGATGTGCTACAACTAACTCATTATTTATTTATTTATTCAATGTCATGAAGCCAGTCCATAGTAAATACTATTTACCATTGATGAATCATGGCCCTTTTTTTACTTTTTTATCCACAGGAAGTGGTCAAAGATGGATTGAGATTTCCTGCTGTGGGTCTTGATAATCCATCAACAGTGTCATGTATTTTGCTGCAACAACCAGGAAAACTGAAGGCTAAACAAATAAGAGAAGGTAAGGAGAAGGCAAAGAGTTTGGCAGCCATCACAGTTTGTTGGCTTTGTGATAAAGCGAGTGAAATTCAAGAGCTATAATGTTTTTCTTTGCAGCTGTTCAGGTGCAAAAAGATGTAACTGGCAGCACAAAACAGATGAAAGTAAGTGCAGAAATCTTCCTTAATGCAGGGTTCGAATGGGTCATAAAACCTGGAAAATAATGAAATTAAGAATTTCATTTTCCAGGCCTGGAAAACCATGAAGTTTAATTGTTGATTGTGGAAAGTCATGAACAATTAAAATTATGTTTGTTAAATTATTTACTACAGACGTCAAAGCAAGGACAATGTAAGATAGAGATGTCGAGTAATAATGCGGATGGCAGGCATTTTGGTGGACACCAGTGTTTGGGTCTGTTTAACTGGGTTTGGTAAAACAAAATTCCCTAAACAAGGAAAGTTTTGAAAATTTTTGAGAGCTGACAGCCTAACCTAAGGATGTTGAAAACTTTGAAAGGTCATGCAAAGTAACTCTACAGGGGCATAGCCAGGATTTTTTCAGAGGTGTGCACAATTTTCCAAATCCCCGTGCAAACCCCTCTTCCCTGCCCCTCCCACCTCCTGCCCAAACTCCAAAATCTGTACCTTGATTCAAGGCAAGGTTGTGAACCCAAAAAGGCGGCAAAGAGTTTTACAACTTACTTGAAAGTATAGTGTAATACTCTTTGTCTCGCTTTTGGGTTCAATGACCAAAACAGGTCAATGGCTTATCATTAATTGCGCCAACAAACTAGTGGTCGGACTTTTACTTACAAATTAGTGATAATGCTGCCGTCATGTACCTAACTTTCGCCCGTGATCAACACTACAGCAGTCTCATGTGGTTCATTCTTAAACTGTTTTTCTTTGCTTTCATAAGAAAATTGATGCAATTACAAAACGTTCCAGCTTTTTATTTTTGTTTGTTTTGAGTCTTTCAGTTACTCAGTACAGAATCAAAATTTCCTTACCAAGTGTATAGTGACGGAATTTTGATTCACCGCTGTGGTTAATTGACAGAGAATGATGTAGACTTAGGCAAGCCTACAAGATTATAGACTGACCTTTTACAGTGTACAGTAGTTATGGAATTTTGATATGTGATGAATTTGAGCCGGCTACAACACCTTTGATGTTAGCCGATCACCCATTTTGACAGCTGTTAAAGGGAAAGGACAGGAGGGGTCATTTGATTAAGAAAATACTTTCTCAGACTTATTAATAATTCATAAAGAAAATACAAAGGAAATTGATGTTTAATGAGTGTTTGGAAATCAGATGAAAATGTGCTCATTTTTGCATCCTTAATTCCTCCTTCTAAAATCCTTTTGTTTGAGAAGTAGTATCAAGTAATATCAAGCACAGTGTTTCATCACCAGATGAAACACCTTGAAGTTCGTCGAAAATACTCCGCTGCGCGTCGTATGTTCAACTCTCTTCTCATCTCATGCTTGATATATTAAGTCATTATTGAACTTTTCCTCTTAACGTAACTGGTTCTTCTGCACAAGAAAATAATGGTATTGCATTAAACAGGAACAGTTGTGAGTGAACAAGCCCTCTGGGAATATTTGTTAAGTATTTTAATTATCTACTCTTTAATTTTATTGCAAAGGAAACGAAGTTTGAATATGAAGTCCATCAAAACATACAGGAGGAAAGACAAAACCAGCTTAGATGGTAAGTTACAAAGTCCTCTGCTAAGATTTTACATGTTTGTAAGAAATTTTTAGGAACCTTACGATCCGACGACGGTGACGGAGATGGCAACAAGAACGTCAAAATGGCAATAGGTTTTAATAAGCAAAACAACAACATAGCCTGCGAGTAAGCTCCCCAATTATGGCGAGCGAGGTGAGTAGCGAGAGAACGCGCGAGCGACTCTCGCGTGACTTCTCGAGATTTCTCCAAATGGAGTGCTGGTCAGTGCTTGCTCACAGGCTAAACAACAACTCATCACACTAGTTTGTACATTTCTTTAAGGTCACAGCAAGACTACGACGTGAAAATGCCTAATTTCACATTTTATGGAGGACGTACACCGAACCACAACGAGTTTTTCTTTCTCTTTCTGAACTTGGATGTGGTTCTTAGCAGTTCAACTCCAGAAGAGTTCGCTAACATTTGACAAAGTAATGGAGTTGAAATAATCAAAGCAAAGTTTTCGCTGCCGTCACCTTCCTCAGATCTGAGGTCCCTTTTGACAAGTTGCTAAACTGCTGATGGTTTTATCATTTTTTGCCCACCAGATTATTTTTTGCTGTTGCCCCTTAAAAGTTCAAATGAATAAATATTTTCATGTACTGTGTCATGCTGGTTTATATGGTAGTTCGTGTTGTTTGTATCAGGTGCGTGAGGTTAGGTGAAGATCCAATCTCAGATGCTACCAGAAAACAAATCTGTGAGACAAGAACCTTTACTGAACAAGAATATAGGGTAAATACAATTTGATATCTTTTAAGTTACTTGCCAAAGTGAAACTTGTTGGTAGACTGATGAACGTGTGCTCACACTAGAGACTTTCACTAATGTGTCACACTAACATACAGTGCAGATCAGTTTACATCAAACTTTTGAGGTAATAAATCATGTACCTTAATCGATGTCTTCAAGAACTCTAAGTTAAGCTAGTTTTATACACCTGCGTTAAGCCACGTGTTCACTTGGACCAAGAGAAAATGCGTTCGGACTGCTTTGAGCGTTACGACAACTTTCGTACAGTCCGAAAATCTGCTACCTGGTGGAGCGCCGTAAAAGGAGACGCAATCCAAATGCAGCGCGCTTATTTTCGAAATGTAATTCAAGTTATTTTTCTTAGATAACGAAAGCTTAATGTAAATATCTTCTCTTTATTTTCTTATGGAGCTTAAACAACCACGATGATGAGGGTAACGAAAACGTCTAAGAAAAAAAAATGGTCATGTGAGATAATCACATAACCATCACACTTTTACTTTGTATTCTTTGACCCACACTGCACGACTACGACGTGAAACTTCCTTATGCGGGGTTTTATGGAGGACGTGAACGTACGACGACGAATTTTCCTTCTTCTTTTTGAACTTGGAAATAGCTTTTAAGAATTCACCTCCAGGAAAAGTCGCCTAAAAATTGAGACAATTTGAGCGAGGCCTAATAAACTTGATAAAGTTTAAAGAACGGAAATTAGTTTTATAGTGATGCCTTACCTGTCTTCATCGTCGTGGTTTCTTTAACTCCCAATATTTTAATATTTGATACTTAATTCGCGTCAATATGGGTTTGTTTCTAATTTAACTTGTCCTTATGAATTTTACAGCTTAAACGCGGTGATCCAGTGACAGAAGTGGAATATGATCGATCGTGCGTTGGCTGTGAGATGAGGAGAATACACAGACGCGCTAATGAAGTAAGTTATATTTTGAGTAGCCTGCCGGCAAGCTATCCCCTTCGAGTGGCGACAGGAGCCGACAGCGAAGTGAGCCGCGCGAGAACACGCAGTGTAACTTCTCACGATATCCCCCAATTGAAAAGCTTGCTCGCAGGCTGTATTTTTGAGGGAGTTAGTACTATACTGGTAAAACTTTTGTCGAAACTTTCACCCGGCATTTATGCTTATGTTTTGTTGTTGTTGTTGTTGTTTTCACATTTTGTTTAGCCTGTTCAAGGCGTTCAGAGCTCGGCTAAAAAATTGACGAGGGAAAAATAAAGCGGAGACTAGAGCGAAAAACCTGGGCTCTCTCCCCTCGCTTTGCTTTTGAGCTCTACGAGTATGATTTGACTCACTTCCTACCATATGAACGCCTTCATTAGGCAACATTTTGTGTGCTGGAAACATTCCAACGTCTACTAAATGCCTATATAAAAATTGCCATTTTGACATAAAATGTGATTCTAACATAATGCCAAAGATGGGATTATGATAGCCTGCGAAAACAGCCGTTTCTCCCCGCTCTCTGAGTCGCAGACGTTCCTCCCGCGTGAAACGTCCCCAGCGGGGAAGAGCGAGGAGAAACGACTGTTTTCGCAGGCTAGGATTGTGATGGTGTTAGATTTATTCCTTTTAAGGTGAGACGGAACATGGACGAAGACTACCTTATCTTTCTTGTTGTCCCTAAATAATGTACATTTTTGTTCAATGCTTTCACAGATAGCAGAACACGAGCCCAGATTCGATCTTCTTGTGAACGATGAGTGGAGCAAAAGACACATGGTGATACAGAAGTTTGTTCAAGCAGGAAGAAAGGTAAAACATGCCAGCATATGCCATCACTCTTCGCATTAACTTCATCTGGGTCGGTTAATTTTCAGTCTTCCCTTGCATTATTTTTCCCACTAACCTGATGGACGCCCCATGCAGGTTCTAACCACAGTATTTTTTTAAAACGCTTTTCAGGGGCTTTTTCATCTGAGAAGTACATTATTTTTTTACATTAACACACAGGGTTTTTTTTAAACTTTCGAACATGCGTTTTGTCGGTTGTTCAACAGGCCCGGATTGTTCAAACGTTGGATAGCACTATCTAGTGGATAAGTATTAGGAAATCCAATTGCACTATCCACGGGATAGCGATTCATATATCCGGTGGATAGCGCTGTCCACCTTTTGAACAACTGGGGCCAACATCCTTAGCTTTTCACAGCTATCCATTCTCGACCTGCTCAATAGTTGCCGACCGTGGCCTAGGATCAGCTGGTTACGGGTCAGACAGGAAAGAAGAAACATTTACAAAAATCAAAACTTGATTAAACTTTAACTTTACCAATTGTATTTTTTTGTCTGCTGTGCTTGTTTTTTCTCATGCAATATTTGTGAGATGCAAAAGTCACTGCGATTGCAGCTGCACGAGCGCGCGAAATCTATCGCGCGCGCAGTAGAAACTTGTGCTGCAATTATGATGTCATAGGTTTTGCTTGTGAATTCACCGAGCCGAAAGCATTTAAGAGGCACAAAACTTACTTTGTTTGAACAGCAGCTTTGCGTTTTATATGGTCTTTTTTGCGCTTTCAGACTGAGCCCTGCAGAATTGTTTTTAGGATTCAATGAGACTCAGTTTTTCCCCCACAGTATGCAAAGACAACTGTGTGACTTAAATGCATTTTGACGGAGTGGCCTCGAGAAAATATGGAGAGTTCTTCATCCTTTCACCCAACCGCTCTTTGGGTTTCACTGTTTCGGTGGAGGTTTCTTCTAAGATAAGCTTACCTTAAGCTTGACTGATATTTAACCTGTTCGGCGACGTTTTCTATTTCGTTTTAGGTTATAGTGAGGCTAAGGGCAAGCAAGCATTTAAATTCTTTAGGAGAGTTTGTCACGGACTGGAGAAAAGGCAAATTCACTCGGGAACATACAAGTAAGTGTTTATTAACCTGATGGAAAAGTTAGTTCGTGGATGCATTTTAAAATGTATTTTGCTTTAATACAATGATATAAAAATTGCTAATAGACTGTACGCGGTTTGTTATCAAAGAACAAATTCAGGTCCCGACAAGTAAGCAACAAGTACAGCTTACTTTTATCGCATCTTGTAATTTGTTTAACGTGTAACATCATTCTCGCCATCACCCTAGACATATGCTGTACATTGACTTTGCCCGAAGAAATCTTATTTTTCCTTCTTGAATTTTTGTATTGTTCACCCAGGTTTGTTTTGTTTTTGTTTTTGTTTTTTTTGTGTCTATCTCGCACTGCTTGCGTTTGAGAGTTTTTTCGGTCATTTCTTTTTAGGAAGCCAACTCGCCGAGAGCGAAGGAGAAAAGTTATTCGATGAAGTCGGGGTACCGTTACAAATTCAGTCTGCGTCTATCTTCCCGTTTTCGTTCCCTTCTTACAAGTCTCCTGACACGAAAGATGACATGGTTAGTCTTACATAGTCTTACCGAACTCAGTTTTATTTTGAACATTGCCTTCAAGTACGTAAGAAAGAAAGTACTTGACAATAGAGCGAAGGTCCATAGTGGGTTCATTCATAAAGGTTATGAGAGCCCATATAAAGCAAAGCGACTGACATGAAACGTAAACGTCTTGTTCGCACTAATATCTGAAGGTCGCTTATAAGTTTTCAAAGTAAGACTCTGCACCAAGGCCAAGAAATAAAATGTATATTGTGTTTATTTAAAGGACATGCCCAAGAATAACCGTCTGACAGACTCGTTGGTGTATTTTTTCGGTACAGAGCTAAAGCAAAGAATTTTCTGAGTGTTATCACACTTGTTTTTCAACAGGATGTCGATGCCCTTGGTACCT
>OZ037995.1:38801090-38913590 GCA_964035705.1 Porites rus
ATAATGAAATGTTTTATTCAAAATTTTATAAAGAGCAAACAAAAATCTTTCTCTTCAGGATGTTATTCCCGGCGTCATGACTTGGAAACGGTTTCCATGCCAACCTCTGGTATCCATGGCAACAAATCCCACGCTATCAAATGTTTGGATTCCTCGATGGTAAGTGTATATCGATTTCTCTTATATATATAAATTTTTGTTTCTTCTCAACAGAGGGTTTAAAGTGACTTTCAAAAGAGGTAATCTACGAGCAGGGAATTACCTGTACCGGGAACAGATGACGTACTTGAAGTATGTGTCTTGCAAAACCTCGCAACCTGGAAAAAATAACTGCGTGTTTTTTTCACCGTAGGACTGATCCGTTCAGCAATGATCTGTTGCCAACTGAGGTCCCAGCTTTGTTGACTGGTCTCCCTGATGAGGATATCATGAGTGATGATGAAATGTAAGTCAGATGTATTACTGGATTTTGCGTAGTACTCTACACATCTTCTGACTTTTGCTTTTCGGACACCAAGCACATCTCACGGACTGTAGCTAAATTCCAGGCAAAAAACGGATTACAGGTATTTGAGTGAAATAAATTCCTGTTATTACGGATTCTCGCAATTAAGTTAAAACGACTACCTCACGGCCCCGAAGGTGTCTTTACATCAGGGCGGCGCCCTCCTATACATGTTAGAGTGATTTACCAACAGAACGGGAACGACAGTCGAAGACGGGAAAGCGCGCAGAAAAGACTAAACCCGACTTCTGGTGCTCAATTTGTCATGCAACGTCACGCAATGCTCTGGAGCAGCGTTGCATGACGAATCAAAGGACTACAAGAGTTCACATTGATAATACTAATAGCATATCAGCACTTGAACACGTTCAGACTTAAACCATATGGGTAAAAGTGCCTTAGATGAGATCTGGTACACTTTTGTGCAACTTGACTTGAGCAACACCGCGGCAAAACGTCTACGCATGCGCGTGGTTGAGCATTTCCGGTCTCTTTTTCAGTCACACTTTCCAGTCAGATCAGCCGTCAGATCAAAGTCTCCCGCACGGTTTCGGCTTCATTCTGTGTGCAGCTTGTGGTTCAGTTGTTCTGCTTCATGCTGCTCGTGTTTTTGACTATTTTGTAGTTATTGAAATTGCTTTATGGATAACCAGGCACAGACCACTGAAACAATTAGTCGATTAGATTCAGAAAAGGTAAGATGATAATAACTCAGTGTGTAATTTTGGCTAGAGCGTCAGGTAAACTGATTTTCATTCACGAAAACAAAGTTTCTGACTGTAATTTTTCACTTAACCTGGCTGAAACTGAGACATAAAAAGTTATTATTGCAAGCTTGTGTATTGTAGTTCTAATTTTCAGTTCTTCAGTATCTCAGTGTTCATGCCTTAAAGCCGATTCGAGCTTTATTTATTTATTTTTTATTTTCGTGTTTTGAAACGAAACTCTTCTGAGTTGATTGCCATGAAACATAAGCTTAATTATACTGCTGAAGTTGGCAGCAAGTTGACAACTCTATTTATCTTTTTCATTCTCAGAATCAGAGAGCGAAAGCTGGTTCGATGGCTTTTAGAAGTCGAAATTTCATGCCATGTATTTAGTAGCTGAAAGTTTCGTTTTTGTGTGAGATGCAGCCGAGCCGCACAGTCTGAAATTATTGAAGTCTTCACCGACCAAAGAACAACCAAAGAACAACCATGTAAAAGAATTAAATAGGCATTTTCTTGAATGAAAGTCTTTATAGGCATGTTTAGTTTCCCGGCACTGAAAGCTCCGGGTGTTCGTGACTGCAGTCATCAAAGGCGAGGTTGTTATTAAATCCTGCACATCTTTTGTTTTGAGTTCTTGTTTTCTCTGATAATAAAAAAAATTGTTGAACAGATCAAAATTTTATTTCCTGATTCTAGTGTTAATGATAATCATGACGTCTTTATTTTGGTTTCGTTGATAAGTATTGCCATTCTTTTCTTAGTTATCGCCTTCTCCCAAATTAACTTATGCCAAACCAGTAGCATGCAAGAAAGCCAGTGAAAACAAATTCGTCTTCTCGAGCGCTCGCGACCTGCAAACTTCAAACATCATTTTCACCGTTGGTGCAGACAGATAACCATGTGGTGCAAAAGTTTGACACTAGAAAAATATATAAGCTTTCGAATGAAGTGATTTTTTTGGCCCCCTTTTTTGTCTGTTTCGCCCTTTTTGCTTTTAAACTTGGCCCGACGGCAATGTCATGCTTACGCAATTGGTTTATATACTAGACCGGAAATAAAAAGCTGACCGGATGTTAAATTTTATGCTCATGCGCAGTGCGTTTTGCCGAGGTGTTGACTTGAGCGTATTTCGGAAAGTATGGACAAGTTAGTACTAGTAAGTAAGTAATCGGCTTTATAACAGGGTTCCCACATTGTGGCTCTTCATCTATTACTTCATCTATCACTTACTTAGGGACGAAGAGGGAGCTGACCCTGGTCTCAAGGAGATCCCAGTCCCCACTCCCGAAATGGTTCGAGCCCAGTTTCCCACGGCGGAAAGCATTGTGAGCGAGCAAGAACAGCAAGTGACATCACAGCTGAGGTAAGCTGTTAAACTCGAAAAATCTTTCTACTTTTCAGTAACATCTTTCTCTTTTTAAACTCAGTTTAATGTTGCGGTTCGTTATTTTTGTAGTGAAATGATGCTACACACAGGTGGAACTACAAAGATGTCAGCGGCTGCGTCAGCGGCGGTAACCGCAACCTTTGTTCCAAGGTACTGCAGGCTTAAAAACTTCCCTGTAGACTTAAAAGAATTCAACCACACGTGTTAGCTGCTCCCTGCACCCCCCCCCCAAAAATAATTATAAAAATAAGATAAAAATTATAAAACGATATTTAGATAGATTAGGAGCACTAAACTGCAGGTCTCGGTTGTTTAACGTTGGATAGCGCTACCCACCGCCGGGTTAAATCACTGTCCATCGGATAAGTTTTAGGGAATTCAATTGCGCTATCTTTTCGATGGAAATTTATTCAGTGAATAGCGTTATCCACCTTTTGAACAACTGGGATCAGGAGGCTATTACCTGTCAACTGTCAATGTTAAGCTGTATATGCGGAACGGTTGTTGAATGGTATGGTAAACTGGATGCTTTGAAGAGTGTCTAAAGGGTGTAAAGTCTGTCCTCAGATCTCACCTAAGAATTGCTCTGTTGAGGAGCAGTAGTTATTTCCAGAAATGCAGACTACTGAGATGCGTGATATTTTATGATAGTCACCACAGTGTCCTCGTGATTAATGGATCAACAAAACGCGAAATAGGCCTTTTCCGAGTTCCAGTTTCTTTTCTTGAACTTTGCAGTCTTTTAGAATTCAACTCAAAAAAAAACTTCCCAACATTTGACGAATTCAACGAGATGGAACATTACAAACGCGATAAAGTTTGAAGCAGCGCGAATTTACTTTTTTAAGTGACGTTTTTGTAGCCGTCGCCTTCGTTGTTTCTTTAGCTACCTACTCTCCCTTTAAAAACGAGGCCAAGTGCAAAATTTTTCTTGTGAAAATAAGTTTCATTTGCATGAGAAGTAAAAAAATGATTTTCATATCATGCAATGGCTTTGCACTTACCCTCGCTTTGAAACAGGGTTTGAGGCAACTTAGTCTCCCTCGCAGCCGTTTTTTGGATGTCACGCAACGCTCCCCCCAAAGGAGCGTTGCGTTACGTCCAAAAAACGGCTGCGAGGGAGACTAGGGGCAACTCGGAAATTGACATTTCTGTTAGATAGAGAGTAATAAGAAAATACCAAATACATCTTCCTTGAAAGTGGTAGCAATATTACTTTTCCGCACCTGCAGAATTCAAAATAATTTTTTTCGCTGTGTGCTACAAAAATTCTTGCACTGTATTGCTCGTGCCGCCAGGATTGCTTTTCGAGTTGCTTTGAGAAATAAATACACACTGTTTGCGTCATCTGGTAATGATAAAACAGAGCATTCTCGACACCAACTGACCTGTAGAAAATTGTATAAAAATAGAACATGGCCACGACGTTGATTGTTTCTTTATTTTGCAGGGAAAAGCGGGAAAAAGAGCTAAATGAATTCTTGAAGCAGCGACAAAACAGACTTGGATTAAGAATCAAACAACGGATACAGTCCATCAATGATGCCATGACTTCGCCTAATCAAGAACTTAAATAAAACGCGGAAGCGCATTTAAAATGTCTTTTCATGTTAGAACGAGGTTATTTTGGCTGATCGATGCGCATTTGCTTGCAGTTACCCGTAAGTGAGGTTTTTTGGCTTAAGCATGCCTGTCCTCGTTATTGTGTAAAGGGGGGTTTCTTTGCATGGACTTTATGCAACTGTAAATATCAGGGCTGTATGTACCGTCGTTGCCTTGCTTTTGTTTAAAGGTTTTGTTGCATGGACGTTTATATGCAACTTGTAAATATTATCTTAGGGTTGTATAATTATTATTGTAAAAAGCGTACACTCGTTGACAAATTTCATTTCATTCGTGGGTTTGGTATGACACTCAGTGTCATTTCATAATTTATATTCGCATTACAGACGACAGTGTATTGTACAGAAATTAAAGCAACTTAATTTCAATAGATTTCCTTTGTCCAAGTAGTAATGCCTTAAGTCCTGAGGAAAGGTTTGAAAGGAATCAAATCAAGTTCGTCTCAATCTCAGCACCTCCAAGCGCGCGGTCAAGAAAGATTGATAACAACGAAACAATTATTATAACAACAGCGGAAAAAAGAAGACGAATAGAACGAGATGATCATGGTGAATAAAGCGTTAGTGGCGAAAAGATTCAATTAACTTTCTCGCGGTAACAAAACGGGGAGTCCAAATCCGGTAAATACATGGTCAACGGTACCGCGTATCGTATGGAGTTAAGAAATCACTTGAGAGGAATGCCAAGCTTACCAGAACTCGAGGTATAGTTGGTGAGGTCATGAATCAGCGTGCACCGACGGGAATGGAAGTAGGCTCGCGCTAGTGAATTTGATTAGGCGAATATTTTACCTGTTATAACCACCCGTCTTTGCCCGTTGTTAGAGAAGCCCCTCATTAACGTTCCCACAGCCCGTCGAAAGCCGATTGGCTCTGGGGACGAGAATGCCTCTACCTCAGATGCAATCCTGTTACTGCGCATTTACCAATCTTTGATTTTCTGACTATTCCTGTTCCCAGAGTTATCCTCGGCGCTGACCAAAAGGATCGCAGCTCTGGGAACGAGAAGGTTTTCTGACAGGATGTCACGATTTCAAAACACGCGAGAAGTGGTTAAAAAAAAAACTGTTTGCATCGAGCTCTGTTGAGTTCGATATTATTTTAAACCGTCTTTAGGCCAGAAGGCCTATGAAGTCTGACTCACTGGATCTGATTTGAGAATTGAAAGATCGTCGCAGTGAATGGAACTGCCTTACTCTCGAGTGACAAAAATCAATTGTCATCAAATGATTAAAACGCTGTCGTCATTCGAAATTATTCTTTAAAGTCCTCGTCCTGCACATCCTCAGAGACCCAGGGGCAGATGGTAGGGGCGAGGGAAAGTCTAAACGGGCGGAAAAATATGGCACGAAAAAAAGCAAAGAACGCCGTTCTTTAGTTTTCTTCGTGCAATATTTTTCCGCCCGTTTAGACTTTCCCTCGCCGCTACTATCTGCCCCTGGGTCTGCGAGGATGCGTCCTTCATTTAGCGACGAGGGAACTCCTCTGTCAGAGCGCGTGAGAAAACCATGGTAACAGTTGATTGACGTCCACGAAAATTCGGGTTCCAACAGACTGAAAAAAGCCTTTCGAGGGCGCGTGTTAGTGGTAACCGCTGTAACAGTAACAGAGAAACTAATCATTGGAGTAAATAAAACAGAATATTCAGAATAGCAATCGACGTCAGTCGACTTTGGGAGGCCTGTGCAGATAGATTTGCACGATTCCCATTAAACGTAAGATAAAGCGAGCAATGCTTTGTGGTAACGTTTTCAATTACGACGGAATGTGAAATACATGTTGTGGCTCAATTTTATCCCTGGTTTAAATTTCCTTTTCTTTTGTTTTTGGGTATGGTGATGTATGACCATGAGTTTGAAACTTTTACGAAAAATTGTATTGCGTGACTAGCGTGACTTTCTAGAACCAAGCTTCGCGAGGTTCATAGTTTGTTTATTTTACGACCTTGTGTAAGCGTTTCTAAAGCGGTATATTTTGTAATCTTTATTTAATTAGACTATTTAGAAAGTTCTAGAATCTTATTGTGAAAGTATATAAGTAGGCGATTCCGAGCAAAGTTTTAATTATTTTTCACAAGCGTAAAGGACGTTGGTCGTGTCTAGTCAAATGTGACGGAAGCAGTGTTCATTGAAGTTGGCCGTGTAAGTCCCGGGGGGGGGGGGGTACTCGATATATCCCTGGGTGGGGAGGTGCGGCGCGGCCCCTCATACCCTGACCCTGTTTAAGACAAATATCGCTGATTTTCCTACCTTGTTTAAGACAGAATTCTGATTTCTGATACCCTGTTTAAGACATTTATCCTGTTTAAGACAAAAATTGATAAATTCGATACCCTGTTTAAGACAAAAATCCCGAAAAACATACCCTCGCTGGCCTAAGGGAGTATCGCCCCGGGGTGTAAGTTTATCGAGTTACGTGCTGTTGTAGAGTCTGTGAAAACTACGTTCATTTTTGGAATAAATCTTCTTGTTGCTGTTCCGACAACCCTGCGTTCAGTTTGGTTTGCAAGCTACCCGTCCTCTAAAAGATTTTTATATTACCCGCGTAACAGAAACAAAAGAAAATAAAATTTAAACCAAGGATAAAATTGAACTGCAACATATACACCATTTCGAACAGAAGTAACTCTTCTCCTCTCCTTGCTCGCTTTTAACACTAATAGACCGCCCTTTAACCCTTTAAGCCCTAAGATCAAAATTTGAATTCTCATTTGTTGCCCCTGTACGTTTCCTATAAAAGTTGTTGTGAGAAGTTGTTGAAGTATAAACTTAATCTTGTGTGATCATGTTCTTAAATCTCATCACCAATTTGTTTTGTAAAGAATTGATATCAAAAGGAGAATTTTGATACTGATCACTCTTAGGGCTTTAAAAAGGGTTAAACGAAAATTCTTTCTTTTGTCCGTCAGGGGACTGTTCCCAATTATGAGTCAATCAATACTTCCTGTTTACTCACTGGCTCTTGACCTAAACTGGCATTCAATGGTTTAAACATTAACCACAAAGGACTGCAAAGGACCGCAAACGAATATGCCGAAGAACGTAGGATCTATAAAGACCTGATCAGCAAAAATGAAAAGTAGACATATTAAATTCTGCAGGCAGAATGCTGCAATGCCATAGACAGCTGTTTCGCCCTCTTTGGGGCTCGTCAGTATGACGTAACAACCAGAGAGAACTCTGGTGAAAAATATCCGCGCCCCGGGATCCGCGCACTCTGATTTAAGCTCTGACCTAGAACTCTCAACACCCATAGCCTGCGTGGCAGGCGTTTGACAGGGAAGGGAAAGGGAGTTTTAGGTGCGAGAGAAACGCGAGGGGCGCGCGAGGAGGGAGGGAGGGAAACCTTCCTCCCTCCCTCCTCGCGCGCCCCTCGCGTTTCCCTCGCGCCCAAAACCCCCTTTCCCTTCCCTTTCAAACGCCTGCCACGCAGGCTACAACGCCATACCACGTGTCCTCTGAGGGGCAAGAGTCCAAGTGTCAAGTTGATGTCTCGCAGACAAAATAAAAAATTGGCCAAAACCAATGGTTTGTTACAAGATGATAAGTATCATGTTGCATGCGCCACTGCATTGTCTGACGCAGTAGTTGCAAACGAGATGTTTCTTTCATGACATGTAAACGGAAATGTCGTCCAGATTCAACAAACTGAATTCTTCGGCTGATCAAGGTAAGGTTCATTGATTTGAAGTCCGTGCATATAAACAGGGGCACCCAACGTCAATTTTCGGAAAATATCTGTTCGGAAGACGATTTGGGACCTAGAATTTTCGGAACGTCTGTTGTAAAATTTCTTGCTTGTCTGCCTCTCCTAGGATTTTCGAACATCTAAAAAAATGGTATAATTACCCATTTTTAACGGATTTTTACCCTAGAAAGGTCACCTAGAATTTTCGGAAGCCTTTTTTCTGGCTGAAATTTTCGAAGAGGTAAGTTTTGATCCCTATAATTTTCGGATCACTAGGCTTTCAGCTAGGAAATCCGAACAGATGAAGAATTTTTAGGGGATAAAATTTGCCTATATCTACCGTTTAAATACTAAAATACGTTAAATGATGCTATGTTTAAGTGGTGTGAACTATATTCTCGTTGGGTGCCCCTGATATTAAGAAACAACCTCAAGCAAACCATCCTTGAGTTATGACATTAATGCAATTTGGTCAAATTTGCCAACGACTCATTGAAATTTAGCACATCTGAACTATTCAACCTGCTGAATGCAGTAGTTTGGTTCGTTTTTACATTATTTAGTCAAGATATGGGACGTTTTTATTCGGGTTCTTTTTGAAAAAAATACTTGGATTTTGATCGAGCTTAGTAGTATTTTTGCGTTAACGGAAGTTCCCGCATACTTTCACTTTCAAAATCGGATTGTGTCTGCATATCAAATGCCGGCTCAGCCCAGTTACCCTTTAACTTGAAATTTTCGTGACACGCTAATTTCGCGATACAAAAAAAAAGCGCGACAATGAGTGTCGCGAACATAACCTGACGCGAAATTAAAGTGACTCACATTGACACATTGTGTCCATAATTAAGAAAAAACGAGTATTATTACCACAGAAACGTTTATAAATCACATTTTTTACTTTTCTGATGAAGTTTCTGAATAGATGTTGTGGTCAATTGACTCAAGAACAATAATTCAGACCGGTACAAGCATGAACTGCTTGTGGACATTAGGGCCATTTATACGAGGAAAAATAAGACGCGTCTTAAATAAGACGCGAACTGTACCATTTATACGAGCATGTCTTATCTAATAAGACGCGTCTCAGCTAAGCCGCGTCTTATTTTAGACGAAATGTGCCGTTTATACGGAAAGTTCGCGTCTTATTTAAGACGCGTCTTAGTAGTCTATATGTAAGACGCGTCTTATTTTTCTTCGTATAAATGGCCCTATTGTGAGAAGTGCTTGGTTGTTCCTGTTGACATTTAGTCCCGCTGTTCGCGTTTTTCTTAATTTTGACGTTATTATTCCTTTGTTGTTGTTCCGTTATTGTTTCCTTGTTGTTGTACTCAAAAACGCGAATTTGAATTGATTCAAAATATAAAATTTTCGCAAAATCGCGAAATAAACATGTCGCGACACGCTTTCCTGTAGCGTAGGGTAGTTGTGGTCATTCTGCTCAGGGACACCAAACGAAAGTTTTTTGTAAAATATCTGTTCGAAGAAACAAAAATTGCCTATAATTTTCTATAGCTTGAGGTCCTTGAGGAAGGCTAAAAATCTTAAGTTGATTTTCGAAGCTTATCTAATAAATTCCCACTGATTTTCTGTAGTTTAATTTTTCGCATTTCACTCCCCGGGAAAGCTGATTTTTTCGAAGAAAAAGGAAACCCTACATTTCGGTTTCGAAAATTCGATGGAAAGAGGAATGAAATTGCATCTAGAAGTTTCGGGAAAATAATACTGAATCCCCGGTAATTTCGAAAATGCTCAAGTTGCCCTAGGATTAACAGATATAGATTTCATAGCGTCGCTTAGAATGTATTTCTAAAGACCTAAAAGTACTCACTGGATTACATAAAAAGTGTTTTGTTCATTGCACATCTGAATTCAAATGTGGCATATCATATAAAGTTAAAAAATTAACAGCTTATAGCAGACGAACCACTTGGCTATTTAACAATTGCGTCCCAAGAATGTAAATTCAGGGCTACCAACAACAATTTCAGCTAGCTCTCAAAGTCGGGACTGCAGACACTCTGACATTCTGGGCTTCCAGATTTGATACAGTCCAGAGCTCTGACCGTTTTATTATGTCCAGTTTTTGCCAAAATAAAGTATGTAATCACTAAACAAACAATCTGAATTGCCAAAAATTGTTATCCAGCGTTGATATTTACAGTTCACGACCTCTCCTCAAATGCCGTCTGCAATGAAATACTTTCGTTGCTTCATGATTTTTAAATCTACAGAGCTCACTAGTTACTTCGAGAGTGGGTAGCGCACTTGCATTGCTACTTTTGAAACCATATTTCCAAGATCACGTAGTGAATATTTATTTGCAGGATTACTCGATAATGATAGAAAAGGAAGCAATTTTTCAACCACGTCTCTTTAAACCATGATTAGTTTTACTCATATGAACATGAAAATGTTTTTTCCTGACAGACCACGATTACTCAGCTTTCCAGAGTTTGCAGTTTATTCGTGGTCTACAGGGCTTCACAGATACAACACCTCCAACGGTTTTTGTTAGAGGAAACCGCTACCCTAACTATCAAGAAGTCGTCACAAGGTATCCCCTCTGTGGTTCTTCTGAGTTGCTGTATTTGGTAGCTTGCCTCGAGGGACGATCCTCCCTAAGTTTTGGATTGATAGTTCCGGATAACAGGTACTTTATGCATCATCTTATTAATTCATTATCACAACTCGATAGTGGCGTATAAAACGGAGTGAGAGATCACCTGTTGTTGATGTATCAGTTAAGAAAGACAATTTTCTAGTTTTTGTACTTAAATTTTTCCGAATTGTGAAGGGTTGATGATCATGTGGCAGTTTTGTAGTAAGCGAGCGAAGTTAGGATACGAATAGTCGGAGTTTGTGGTGCGGGTTCGACGAAGGGAGGTTTTCATCTCCGATCAATCAGGTTGAAAACAGAGCTTATAGAATTTTTTGGGGGGGAAGTGGGTGGGGGGGGGGGTGGACAACATGTATTATGGGCAGAGTAATGTTCTTGTATTTTAGCTCAAAAACATTTTCTGCAGCTTGAATATACTGTTACTAAAACCCTCTTCCATCGGTTAAGTGCACTGTGTCCGAGCCAGCTGATTATAAGAAAGAGTTGAGTTGTCGCAAAAGTTGCTGCGCATACTCTCTTTGGTCAATTGCAAGAGGTTGTGGCTTGTCATTTAATGTTTCCAATCCTCCAATGTCTAACCGTCAATCAAACACCTCCAGCGATATGAACTCTTGTTGCAGTGAAATCTCTCAGGTACTTCAAATAACATTTAAAAAGGTGGTGTCTATTTTGTTGTATACCACACTGTATCCTTTGTGAACGCGCGTCTGGTTAGACCAAAAGATCAGTTACATGTATCGCGTATCAGGAAAATCTGGGTCATTTACATGCAGCTTCAATGCAGAGACTGGGTCGGAGAATGTAAGAACATCGGGCTCACGGCAGCCAATCTGATCATCAGAGTGATTTGGTAGCCTCGTTTTCAAGACGAGACTTTATTTGTAAGAGAACCGGATCGGATGAGTTTAAAAAACTTTGACGGAAATTTCAAAGGACTGTCCATAACATGTATGGAGACTATTATTTCGCTACTAATCATAACTATAACAAAATTCTCAAATCTGATTGGCTATCAACTGCCCTGATTTCAAACCGAATTGGACTCCACTCAGTCCTGTTACCATTACTAATGTGCCAACAGAATAAGCTTTATTCTCTCAATATTGCCGTTCTGTTTCATTTTAGGAGGAATCATTTGTTGGGCCTTCCAAATGGTGAAAATCAGAAATTAAGAGGAACTCTGTGGTAATATTATACAAACTAACAGATTCATTCTTTAACCACGAGTATTAAGCGAAGCTAGAAGTAGAAACTGAATAGAAACCTTGTGCAATTTCCAGATCACACAACAAAGCAATTTTACGAAATGCTCAGAAAGGCGTCGACCTGCACCAAGTAATGTTGGGTTATATTGTGCAATGTTAAGCACTCATGCCGAAGCAATAGTTCCCAATGTTGGACACACAGAAATAGCATGCGATGTTACAAGCTGATGCAAAGAACTTTGAATTAAACCGCAACGCTAATGTTCAGTTTTGTTTTCAAGTTTTGTCACAGTGTGTCTTAGTACTGAAAAATCTGGGACCAAGTTCCCTGAGTGAAATTAATTCAAATTACTAAGGCTTTTATGTCCCTGATTTTACACAATGTTCGACTCCAGCGATGGAACCAACTATTCCCATTTCAATTCGCAAGACTGAAAGCCATCTTTTCAAGCTTGTTGTTTCTTCATCGGACCAAAACCCCCTAGACAATGCAGTCAAGCCTCTCTCATGCCAAATGGTGCCATCTTGGGGCCAGTTGTAGAGAACTTATTAACCCCTTCACTTCTTTATCACATTATAGAGGGACGATATGTCACTCTTCAAACAGAAGGGGGCTGGGCACGAGTCCGTTTAGTATGGGATAAACAATACGAGACCCACAAAATCAGAAAGAGGAAAACAATATTTGCAAAATCCTCAAGTTTGGTGTTTATCGAGCCTATATTAGACGTGATACAGCCATTCGAAAATTCCAAATGTAAAAGAAATGTATAGACACCCGCACGGTCTGTTCGGCAATCCCGGTACATCTCTTAGAAAATTTCAAGTGTTATAATAGCTGTATCTTGTTCAATTTTGGCTCAATTAACACCAAAATTAAAAATTATTCTTACCTCAATGTGTCCATCCTGACTATGTGGGCCTCGTGTTGTTTATTCCATAACAAACAGACTCGTAAACAGCCCTCCTAGGGTTGAAATTAGGCAGTGGTGTCGAAACCTCTTTGGTAGAACTTTTGTCTGGTAACATATATTTCGTAAGATTTTAAAATCAGACATTTTGAATTTTTGTGAATTTCTTCCCACTGGCCTCTACTTGGAGTGCCTGGGAGTTAAAGTCAAGGGTTAAGATGTAAATGTCTCTGTCGGGACGATAAAATACGGTTCATTGGGGAGGGGTTAATCATTAGCCTGCGAGCGAGCCGCGAGAACACGCGCGGCGGCGAACTGCAAAGCCGTAAGGGAAGGAATAAGAGGAGAGCCGTGCGGCTCTTGCGTGACTTCTCGCAACTCCCCCAAATGGAGTGCTGGCTTGCAGGCTAGTTTATTCTTAGTAGAGTTCCTCCTGTTAACTTCAAATCTAGCCTGGATAACGCTTTTTTGTTTTAACTTGCGTTGATCTTTACAGGGCCTGGAACAGTAAGTCAAGACAGATCTTCCGTAAATCATTCGATTCAACTAACAGAGTTGGTGCTTTATCGCAAATATCGTGTTTTGATTGTGACGTCACAAACGGGAGCCTTTTGAGCGTTCGTCGTGATCCAGAGAACAAACGTATTCATTTCAATATTAATGGAAAGGAAGAATGGGTCTCTATTGGTGCCAACACACCACGTTGCTGTTACGGATATGCTCGCCTAACTTCAGAAGGAAATGAAGGCAAAATTGAAGTCATTCTAATTCGCGGCCAAGAGGAAGGTGAGTATGGCGAAACACGGCAATGAAAAAACCAGTCATATTTTGGCCAAATAAAAAAAAAAACATGCGTCATACGATATAAATAAAAAGTTAGGGTGCATTGAAACGTCAAAATAGGACTCAGGATTTAATAA
Organism: Porites rus; assembly: GCA_964035705.1. Taxonomy (NCBI): domain Eukaryota; kingdom Metazoa; phylum Cnidaria; class Anthozoa; order Scleractinia; family Poritidae; genus Porites; species Porites rus. The sequence goes on from OZ037995.1 coordinate 38,814,658, forward strand.
ATGCTTCGTTTTGTGAAAAGTAACACCTGTTACGCAGGATTGTACATGATTTACCTGGCCATATTCTTGTTCATTGAGTTCGGTTGTTATTCCTCTTGATGTTGTTTTATAATTTTCAATTGCTCATTGACAACGCAATGTATTTAGCACAATTTAAGTACTATCGCTACTTGTACGTCTCCTCTTCTGGAAGGCAGGAACGCCATTTTACGTGGTCGTCCGAGCCGCGTCGAAGGTCGAGCCATTTGCAAAGCTACTGACATTTCCATTGTCAGTTGTTTTAAACCTAACCTGAGATCAGGCTCTATTTTCGTTTCGCTTTGTAAATAACATTCCGGCGGGCAAGGCGAAAGGAAAAGAGAGCCCAATTTTAGCGGTAGCTGTTAGAGAGAATGTATGAGAACCGCTCAAATTGGGCCTGATCTCAGGTTATTTTAAACCTGGTCCCGAGAATCGAACCAGCGACCTCCCGTTCTGGAGTCAAGCGCTCTACCGACTGGGATAGTCTTGCCGCGGTAATTCCTTTCTCTTCGCTAACTTCTATTATCATGAATGTAAATGCTCAATCCCTATTTCTTAATGAACAGTACATTTTAACTTTGGTTCTTTACAGCTGTTTTTGAGCAAACTTCGCCTTCGTTAGGAGAAGTAACATTTTTACATCCGAATTCGGAGTCCTGTTGGATGCCTGTTGTTAGAGGTATTTATAATATGTATAAAATTATCCACTTTTAGACCTAAACCGAGGCAACCAAGCAATCTGTTACAACATATTGTTTGGTTTATAACATTAAATTTCATAGGCTATCAGCTTCTTAAAAGGGTGTGTGGGTGAGTGTGCGTGTGTGTGTGCACACGTATGGGTAAGATTTCTTTTCCTAGACGATTATTGTGATCGAGTTAATTGATTTAAAATTTTCTCTTTTAGTTTTAAAATCAGTTAGGCATAAATTTCTGGATTTTCATGGGTTGAAGCTTCTTCGTTTTACTTTTGGTTTTAACTTAATTTTAAAATTAAACGAATAGGCTTCAAATGGACGCTTTGCTTCAGTTCCCAACCAACAGCTACCACTCAGTGTTTAGTGTGGAGCTGGGGCGCTTATGCATCCCGCTCGGTAGTAAAAGGCAGGGTCTGTGATCGCAAGTGAGACCATGCTGGTTATGCCATGTTGATGAGCCCCAAGAACGGCGAAATAGTTGTCCTTGGCTGCCACTGCCCGGGTGATATGGTCGTGCGCATGGGTACGGTGTATTGGCCATACCACGGAGTGGTACGTGTGCTTCAGTGCTTTCTTTGCTTCGCTTTTAGCCTTGGCATAATCTTGATGTACTAATCTCGAACTGCTATCTTTCAAGGGTTTAAGAGGCTGTTATTTGACCTCCCAGGGAAAACAATGGATGTTAATGAAGAACCCCGAGAAGGTCTGTTTTTCCTGTTGAAAATCAAATTTTCCAGTACTCTTTTGTCCTTTGAAGCTACATTAGAAGCCAAAGTTTGCCTTTTTTTTTACCAACAAACAGCAGATTACATACAATACACCAGTACCCTAAAAGGTTACAAGTTGGCTAACAGTAACTACCAGTTTACTGCAAGTTAACACTCACAATCACTAACTTTCAAGTTCACACTAGCAATAACTAAACTTACAAGTTTACACCAACAATAACTGGCTAAGTAGCTTACAATTTAACACAAAGCATGACTATGGTACTGTGTAATACGGATAAATTATCAAGACGGTTAAGCTTGTTTAAGTAGGCAGTGAAGGAAGGTTTGAACGATTTTATGCAGGGGACCAACGAGAGCGAATCGAACCGACATCAACAAACTAAGATTTTTCAAAATAAAATCTGCAATAACTCCAGCTTTTTACTGCGGCCATCACCAGGTTTTAGCTCCAGTAAATAGGTTGACCTCTTGCATTGAGTGTAAATGGTATGCATGTCCTCCGTAGCTCATGTAATTACAGACAGAAATGCTAGTTAACGTATGGATATGGATTACTTTGTATGGGTGTAATCTTATATCTAGTATGACACTATGCTTGCTTTGGAATGCCCTATTTTCGAAACCAAAGCGTCGCCAGCTGGGTGAAAGATATTTTTTATTCCGGAGCCGGTCCCCATTATATCGATTCGCCATTTCATACTACACCCTTTTTTCTCCATATCTAGTAGCCTGCGTTTTTTCTTTCCTGTATATTCACACGAATTTCCTTTGCTAATTACAGGTGTACCCCAGCTCTGCTATTACGAAGTGAACCAACTTCCCAAGGGAATTTGCCTCATCATAAACAACGCGTCAAACTTAAACCTCGCAGAAGAAGTGCAACTCTCTGACCTTTTTGGTTCACTTGCCTTTGATGTGCAGATCAGGCAAAATCTTACAATGATTGAGATTAACAGAATTGCCCAAGAATTTGCAGCTAAAGATCATAGCAACTACGGCGTCTTTGTCTTTTTTGTCATCTCACTTGGTAGCCACGATCACGAAATTTCTGGGGTAGATGGGAGAAAGGCAAGCGTCGAGCAGGTCATGTCCGAGTTCACTTCCAGAAACTGTCCGTCTCTACAGAACAAACCCAAACTGTTTTTTGTTCAGAGGTTTACGATGTCTCCTTCTAATAAACTCGAGGGACGTCATGACAGCTCATTGTTTCTACCCTACCGCGACGATGAAGGAGAGTCATTATTTTCTCCCAAAAATTCGGCTGGAGGGGATGTTTGCCCCGAAGAAGCCGATTTTCTGCTGACCTGCGCATGCTCTCAAATTAATGAAGCACAGCAAGTTCCGGAGTCGTCCTTCATGCAGGTTAGAAATTACATTAATTGAACTCTTCTCAAGGTAACAAAAATATTATCACGAGAATGAGTGTTTTAGCGGGGTGTACAAACACTGTTAAAGCGGTTTTGAACAAACAATCAATGTACTTTTTACTGACTCTAAGGAGCTTCTTTAGTTGACAAACCTGTCACACTGTGCGACATTGAAAAATAAGCAATGAAAATAAATTTTTACGAGATGTTTTTTTCCGTAGTGACGTACGCGTGAAAAGTCAAACGAAAGGTCTAGGGCGAGACTGAAAACGGAAAGTGAGACTGAAGAGCATCTGTCTCGCCCTTGGCGAGTTTTGGACCCTGACGCCGTGTCAACGCTTCGGAAAAGCGATTTTGAGAAAAAAAACCCGCCGGCTGTTTTGCAGTCTACGTATAAAACAAAATAAGGCATCCGGTATTTATATATTGTTTCCATTTGAGGCAAGGGACAAAGGCGCCTGGACAGAGCGACTTATATATTACTTGTTTTCCGCTTTATTAGGTCTTGTCAAGGGTCTTTAGCAGTTACTGTCATCTGGGGTATGATTTGCTTGAATTGCTTACAAAAGTTAATGAACTGTTGATGAATGAAGCAAACAGAGCATCGCTTGCTCAGGTGCCATACCTGACTCATACACTGAGAGCTAAATTGTGTCTTGGTGAGAAACTGTTATTAACTATTATTATTATTATGGGGTTATTATTAAAAACCTGGAGATGCTTTTTTCCTGGGACGCGTTTTCATACGGAGCTGTCGACTGACCGAGAAAGAGCGTGTACACGACACACAACCACTACAAAACGAGACAAGCGGAGGCGCATATTAGGTATCAACTGTATAGTGCATATGAAAAGCATAACCCCTAAATTTAAAAATACTTTTTTTGACAGGGTACTTTGACTTGCGGATTGAAATATTACTCCCTTTATTACCAAACGATGTTTTCTTCTCAGCCCAATTTCCAATTTTATGGTGTCCTCTCCTATTTCCAGACCTTGCCACTAGACTACGATTAATACTCATCAGAGAAAAACGGAGAAGCAACCTTGTACTAAATTCCTTTTTTCCGTAATTTCAGGTTCGACTTTGGGTCCTACCCAAGAAACAGCTTCTGTCATTCTTGGTAAGTTGATAATGTATTTAGGGCACAAGAACAAAATCTTTTTAAACTAATAATAATAATAATAATAATAACAATAATAATAATAATAATAATAATAATAATAATAATAATAATAATAATAATAATAATAATGTCTTTATTTCGCCCGTTAAAATACATAATAAACGAAACGTTTCACAGAGTAAAAGTATACAATGATGAAATCGGACAAATCATTTACAATTATTATATAAAACCTAATAAAACATTGGATATCTGTATTGTTAAATTGCCAAGTTGTATTGAAACCTTATTCTATTAGAATAGCAATTCTTAAAACCTTCTGTATTAATCCGTGGTAATTGACTTGTTTGTGATCTTAACGTCTCGGATGACTCTTTGACTTTCGGCAAAAGGGCATATAATTCGAATATAATGAATGGTTAACATTGTTCTTAATTTTAGTGAACAACCTGCGGTCACACTTCTCTAAAAGGTCATAGATGTTAATTAACTCAGAAGTGTAACGTCGCTTATTGCACCTTTTTAAAAAACATTGTATGGTGTTTAAATCTACATTGCTGGCTCCATATACTGGAAGTGCGTATGTGATCTTTGGCAGAACAATAGCCTTAAAGAGAGATGATCTATCTCTACCTGCGTTTACCCATCTTTTCTTAGTGATCTTAAAATGTGCAAACACTTGCTTGTTTCTCGAAGCTTTCCCTTAATATAAGATGAAAACTTGCAGTCGTTTTGTAATGTGACACCTAATAGAGTGAAACTGTCACTCTGTTCTATGCCACAAAGTGGGGGAAAGTTAGGTGTGACACCATTTTTAGCCATGAGAGTTCTTTGCATTTGCTTGTGTTACATCTCATACCATTAACCTCTGAAAAGAATCAGCCTTCTCTCCACACGAACTCACCCACTGAATCCGCTCACCGAAACCGCCTCTTTTTGGAACTACTCTCCAAAGTGGTTTAGGCCACATCCACAGCAAAACAGAAAATGCCTGAGTTGGAGCGATTTTCGTATGACCTTGAAATGCAAACGCGCGAACAAAACAGAAAAAACAAACTAATGGAAATAGGGCGATTTGATGGGGCTATCGAACGAATACAAACGCGCGTGGCTTTTGGTTGGTTAAGCGAACGCTCGGATGAAAAAACTTCATGCCCGAGAACTTTCTAGAAATCAACCGATATTTCGCTTTGACGTCACACTGCAACACGATCGGCCAATCGAACAATGCCTTCTCCATATTAGGGTTTTCTCTTGGCGGGAAAACGAAGAGGCCATGTTTTGATCTTTTTATCCATTATCTGATAAAACAAATTACAAACATTTACCGAAACTATTTTTCAAGGTCATACGAAAATCGCTCTGTCGGTTTCAAACGTTTTACTTAGCTGATCCCAAATCTTAGGCCAATCCACATGAATTAAGGTAAACGAATGCGTGAGTGGTTTCAAAAATTCCGGATTCGTGTCAGGGACGACTAGCCTGGCATGCGTCACAGACGAAACTAAACTCTGGTTAATTCCGTCTGCGAAACAGCGCACCAGGATGTGAGTACGCTCCGTGATTGGCCTGTTAAAAATGAAAAGAAAACTACAAATAGACTTCCGGTAATTCGTTGCATGGGTCCGTTCCGGGACACAAAACGAGGGTCTCGACGCTGCTTCGCAAGACGTTACAAACCGAGGTTAACTAGGTCTGCGATGCAGGCTTAATGGATGGAGCATAAGATTTGTTGATCAGTCAAATAAGTATAATGTTTAAAAAAACTCAGGCATTTTCTGTTACTTAACTTAGTTCTTAAAAAGCCAGAGCGTCAGGTACGCGCCATGTTAATGAGATCTAAAAACTTAGCCCTCAATGTCAAATTTACTTACAGCATGAAGGATGCGTGTGGGGCGCTTGTAATGCATTGATTCCAAGCTGACAAACACTTTATTCAATTCTCAAGGTCCATCTCAGTTGAACCGCTATGAAATCAACCGAACTCCCCATGGATACTGCATTATAATAAACAACCTAAAGTTTGAAGACAAAAACGTGCCTGACCGCGATGGAGCAAGTAAAGACGAAGACAGCCTCAAGAAGTTGTTCACTGATCTCAAATTCAAAGTAGTAATCGAAAGAGATTTGGATAAGCACGAGATCGAAAAAGTGGCTGAGAAGTTTGCGGAGAAAGATCACCGCGAGTTTGGTGCGTTTGTTTTCATTCTCATGTCGCATGGTGCAAACCGAGATTGCATTCTGGGGGTACGGGGAAGGAGAACCTCCGTCGAAAATCTAATGGTTGAGTTCCAAGCAAGGAATTGCCCCTCACTAAAAGGAAAACCAAAGGTGTTTATCATCCAGACCTGCAGAGGCTTTCGTGAGTGTATAAATGAAACATTCGTATCTCCTGTTGGGAGTATTCAGTCACAGGATGTGCTATCTACGTCACCACCTGCAGATGCCCAGTCTACTGGACGTCCTTCTACAGCGGATTCCACTCTTTCAAGAAGTGTGTTTCCGACGGAAGCTGACTTTCTGTTAGCGTTTGCTACCGTGCCGGGTTTTGTGTCCTTCCGGTTCACGGAGTTTGGTACTATATTTATACAGGTACGTATGAGTACCAGGTTATTCCTGTTGCTGTGACTCTACATTAATTTAGTTCTACGGAGGATTAGGATGAAATTTTGTGTAGCCTCTTCCACTGTCATAACTGGGGTGAGAAAAATAGTGAGATGTCGTTCAGGGTGTTTATAACTAAACTGTTATTACTAAGGAAAGAAAGACAGGAAATTTTCAATATCTTTTTAATAGTTAAGTAGCCTTTTATATTAAGTCTGTGAAATAGAAAAATAAGTGCTTTTACTTGTTTTAGATAATTAATAGTTTTTTAAAACAAAATAAGACTCTAGTCAGTTTTTAAATACTATTTTTACTTGTTTTTAATTGTGTATATTAATGTTATTTTTTTTATAATGACAGTGTAAAATTATTTTACTATTTGATTTTATGTTTTATAGAGGGCCACAAGTTTATCAGTTTTATCTTAACTGTCACATGTTAACCCTCTTTAAATGAAGGCTTTACCTTACCTTACCTTAACTTAAGATGTAGCAGGGAATGAATTCAATCCCTGGGGAGTTCTCCCTATAATGGGCCATATGTAAAGGCTTCCTTCAAAACGTTGGTTAAAGAATATTAAATTTTAAGGAAATCTGTCGTTTCGGTCTGTAAAAGGACCTAAAAGGACTAACGGCATTTTTTGGCGGTGACAAAGGGAAGAAACTTCCTGGCTTAGTGATTTGTTCAAAAGGCGGTGTATTTGTAAACTAGGTCGAAGACTGGGTTATATTGGCATTTGTCATCCCCACACTGTTATTAAACTGAGAAAAAAAAATTTTCTTGCTTCAAACCAGGCTCTAGTCGAAGTTATCAGAGAACATCACCACCATCATCATTTTCTGTATATTTTAACCGAAGTTACCAAACGGGTGGTTGAGAGACAGAACAGAGAACACAACATGGAGTGCCCTGTCCAAGTTCCAGCACCCATGCACACACTCACCAAGCATCTGTATTTGTGAGAAGACTGGGTCAAAGTATTGACAACAAAGAGCAAATTGAGCTCTAGGAAATCATCTCTTTAAGAGCTCAAAGACACTTCGAAAGACAACTTTAAGTTAAGCCAGATTATTTACCCTTGTGCGTCATATAGGGACGTTTTGTCAGCCACAAACCTTAGTTTTTTTTCGAAAACCTTAGTTGCCTTACAGATCGCCGAAGTGCTATATCAGCAAGGCTGTTCGCCGACATAATTAGCAATCAAGATCACAAGCTACGACATCTTTTACTCGCGCCAAATACGTGTGCTGAACATCCCCGCAGTGCTTTTAAGTTTCGATTGCCTATATAAGAAACGAACAGAATGAAGAGTTGTAACATATGTAGTCACTGTAAGGTCTTGAAGCGAAGACCTCATATTTTGCTTTGAGATCTCCAGTGAAAAGTGCAAGCAATAAGAAACAAGAAACATTCAAAAGGAAATGCCCCAGTAAGACATCAGCACAGTTAAATGTCTCCTTGTGCCAGAAAAAAGCATGTTTGGTGTTTTGCCAGGGCTACCAACAACCTAAATGGAGACAAACTAAAGTCACTTTTGTTGTAATTAGTTTGAAAACAATGAAATACGAGGCTGATTGGACATAGACAGCTAAAACAGATTTCCTTCTTACCCCAGCATTTCCTTGAGGGTTGACTATACTGTTTTAAGTTAGTTGCATGTCTCGTTTCATTCTCTCATGCTTATCCAAGATCGGTTGTAACGTGTTACTGTTTGTCCATTTTGGCGAACCTGGCACAATTAAAAAGGTTCTTTCGCACCTTTTGGTAGGGTTACCAGTTCGCCCCTAACGTAGACTTGAAACACGTAGGTAAACTGTTAAAACTTTGTACATTCCATGGCTCAGTTGCATTACTCATTCAGTCGGGCACTCGCCCGACTACAGCTGACTAAAGACTGCCATTAAGGCGGACTTATGTTGTCATGTACATATTATATTTTTGCTTTAAAAATTATCATATAATTAAAATATCATATGCAGTATTATAAACATAAAAAGGAGTCTAAACTTCTAAATAGGTCAGTGGCAGCATATGTGTGTATTTAAAATTGACATCCTTTTGGTGGAAAACTTCGACCAGGAAAACAGAACTACTGTCTGTTCAGACCTTCCCTTTAAGTTACTTCTAAAGTTTTTCACTGTAACAACTAGAAAGTTGGGTTTTCTTTCATTCTAGCCGGATTTTGCGGAAACATTTGTAAATGGTAAACAACCCATGCCTGCCGGCTGTGCAGACACCAATCAGAGCATAGGATGCGGCCAAGCTCGATGCACTAATCAACGCTTGTATGTTTTAATACTGATTGCATATTATTGTATAGATTTGTACTGAGGAAGATATACTTGCCAATATACTTGTCTGTTTGGTTTTTATTTGCCTAAATAATGCGAAGCAAGGCTGGTTACGGTGCGCAACCTCAACATCCCAAAACAACGTGCCGATTCGCCATAATAGCACTAAATTCCTCAGGCAAGATATGTCTCTCAGCTTTTCTGCTTGCGGCTCGATCTCAAATGATGTGTCTTTGGGTGGGATTAGTTTGTTAAATTACGCGCGTTATCGAGGTTGTAAAATCTGAACAGGTTACTAAAAAAAAATGAGCTCTCTTTGCTTCCATTGGCTGTTGCGTGTACATATTGTGGCATCTAACCCTTGACTGCCTTCCGTATCAGAGTTGAGAAGTCACAGTGCTAGTTCTATGGTAGGGATGACAATTTAGTGTCACTATTACAAAGTCATAATAAGTCTTAATCATACCGATAGCAACGATATTAAGGTGGACGATGCCTTCTCCATCTGAACGGGTGCGTCTTCCGGAGTGCCACAGTTGTCCTTACTTAGACCCCTACTGCTCAACAACTTCATAAACGAAATTTCCCTGGTCTCCGGAGTGCCACAGTAGTCCTTACTTAGACCTCTACTGTTCAACAACTTCATAAACGAAATTTCCCTGGTCTTCGGAGTGCCACAGTTGTCCTTACTTAGACCCCTACTGTTCAATAACTTCATAAACGAAACTTCCCTGGTCTCCGGAGTGCCACAGTAGTCCTTACTTGGACCTCTACTGTTCAACAACTTCATAAACGAAATTTCCCTGATGTGGTCTCGATGGTGCATATGTTGTTCGCAAAAATGTAGGAAGTTTTCACTTCGGAATCGCAGTGTGGACGACTTATTTATCACACCCTGGTCCCATGATAATAACATGGCTAACACTCTGTCTGCGTATCATTATTTTTCGACCAAACACTGCTGATAGGCAATCTCTCATCTACCAAGTCACTGAGCCCACATATCGAATATATAATGGGTCGATCAGTAATCTATCTGGCTATCAGAATCTGTGGTCAAACCTTTATGTGAGATCGGGTCGACTAAGTCATTTTTCAAGGCCTGTTTTTGAAATCTATTCCTAGACCGTGTACCGTTCCGTGAATCAAAATTCTTAACGCGTCGGTATCCTTTATTGCCAAATTAAAGGCCTATTTATTATTTATGATAATCTTCCAAGGTGTAACCCATCAGGCGCTGATTCAATTCTGCCAACATGGTTTAGTATTAAAGTTAGAGTTACTGCCACGCATTCTGTCTTTGCAAATAATAATAACCTTTATTTTAAGAGGGTGAAACCAATTACTTTGAAAAGTGTTCTCCGTAGTGGCCCTCTAAAAACAAAATTGATAATAATAAATTACAACAGTCATGATAAAAAGCCTATTTACAAATAGCAATTATAATAAAAGATTTTAAAAATTCTAGTATTCTCCCTCCCTAGTGGCCCTCTAAAAACAAAATTGATAACAATAAGATTACAACAATCATGATAAAAAGCCTATTTACAAATAGTGATTATAATAAAAGGTTCAAAAAAATTCTAGAGATTTAAAAAATTGAGAGACGTTAAAAACGGAAGTGAATTCATTGGTAAAAAAGGGAATCCAATCTACAATGATATTAAAAAAAAGCACGGATTTTTACATCCTCAGAGACCCAGGGGCAGAGGGTGGGGGCGAGGGAAAGTCTAAACGGGCGGAAAAATATGGCACGAAGAAAAGTAAACAACGGCGAGAAGAGCCCCTGGGGACAATGCTTACCAGACAAGTTCCAAACGGTCGCCGCCGTTCTGAATTCTGATTGGTGCCAGAAAACTTTTGTGTTTTTCTGCCCAATCAGAATTCAGAACGGCGGCGACCGTTTGGAACTTGTCTGGTAAGACATTGTCCCCAGGGGTTCTTCTCGCCGTTGTTTACTTTCCTTCGTGCCATATTTTCCCGCCCGTTTAGACTTTCCCTTGCCCCCACTCTCTGCCCCTGGGTTTCCGAGGATGGGATTTTTAAAAATCAGAATAACTTTTTAACTTTAAAATTGCCCACCGTATAGTTTGAGGCGACGTTATTAGTCAGTGTTGTCTTCATTAAGGTAAAGGAGGTGGTTGGTTCTAAGTTAAGAGCATTTAGTTCTTTAATAGTGGAATAAAAGAATGTTCTTCTCATTGCTTCAGTTCTGGGTTGCTGTAAGCGGTATAATGTTTTTGTTCTGGTCGAGTACTTGTGTTCAAACCGAAGAGAGTCCAAGGTTGTAATTAAGTATTCCGGTGCCCTACCATCAACAACTTTCTTTAAAAGGCCGAGTTTATTGAGCTTGAATAGTTGATCAACCGGTAGCCACTTAAGCTTTTGAAAATTATCATACGATCGTGCATCCCGAGGACTATCCAAAATTAGTCGAGCGCAGCGTTTTTGAAGTTTAAACAGTTAGTCTAATTTGGTTTGGCTACAGTTGCTCCAAACAGTACAGCAATAAGTGAAGAGCGGTTTGATACTTGCATTGTGGAGAAGCAATCGATATTTGGTTGGTATATATTTCCGAGCTCTTGCTAAAATTACAATTCTTTGAAGTAGTTTTCGGCGCAGTGTGTCAATGTGTTCGTTCCAGGTGAGATAACTATCAATATCTGCTCCTAAGACACGTTCTGACTCAACCTTAGTGAGTTGCATGCCGTCATCTGAAAGGTCAAGAGATTGTTTTGCTGAATTTGCAATTTTTTGTCTGGTCGAGATGATAATGTACTTTGTCTTTGCTGGATGCATTTTCATTTTATTTTCCTTTGCCCACATCGATACTGCGTCAATGTCAGGTCTAATTTTCTCCTCGACTTCAGCTAAGGTAGGTGCAGATGCATAAAGGGTCGAGTCATCGGCATAAATACCAATATTATTCTTCAGTACTAGAGGCAGATCATTTATGAAGAGCAGAAAAAGAGCAGGACCAACAATACACTCCTGCGGTACACCGGAGTGAATACCGAGCGGTTCAGATAGTTTACCGTCAACATATACCTTTTGATACCTTCCGCTGAGGTAACTTTGGAACAATTTGAGGGAGTTAGTGTTCAAGCCATATACCGAACGTTTCTTGAGCAGCAGTTTATGGTCTACAACGTCGAAAGCTTTGCGCAGATCGATCATAACAACACCAGTAAAGAGGCCTTTATCCATTGCTTTTAGCCATTTATCTGTAATTTTGATAAGGATGGTTTCGCAGGAGTGGTTAGCTCTAAAATCCGATTCAGTTTTTCTACGACTCTGAGGGCGCCTCACGATAATGGTCGACTTTATACTAGTGACAAATTATCGCTCCAAGATGAATTATTATCCATTCAGTATATTTCACCGTTTCTGATTGGCTCAAATCCCCAGGCTAATTCTTCATAACCAACTAGGGTTGACCAAATTTGGAAGATTCAAGCAATATACCATGCATTCGATGGTATATTGACTTGGAAACGAGATTGATCAATGGTATTTTGATTTGGAAAAATAGGTGGCATGGGCAAAAGACCATCGATCAACCTCGTTTTCAGGAGAAGCGGCCCAGCTGTTTATTCATGAGTGAACTAAAAATAATGGCGTTCACGCGGCTATTCGAAGACGAAATAGCCTAAATATTCTGATTAAAACTAAACAGAAAGAAAGCAAGAATACGCAAAACACATTGCTCGATAGATGTTATCTACTTTTTGAGGATCCATTGAGGAGTATCTGTAAGAAAAAACCTGAGTGTGTTTATATCCCGAAACTGTGTATAAAATAGACCAAAGTTTAGAAGAAAGTCTACGAGGAGGTAAGCTTAAACTCGAGACAAGAAAATCGCTGAAAGCTTTGAAATTCTTTCTACAGCCAAAATTATAACTAAATATTCTTCGAAACGTTCTTCGTTCTATCTGTGGTGGGAAAATATCAACTAAAGGCTTTTTAAAGTTCTGTAAGCTTATATCAAACCTCATACTAGGTCAGATCATTGTCTCAAAATCTTAATGCAAACGTGTAATAAACTAGCCTAATAAACTGCGCTCGACTTCATAGCTCAGTGTTGTTGTCTGTTGTTCTACTGCTTATTAGTCGGCTCCCAAAGTAGCTGGAAAGTGTGAGAGTAAAAACTGGTATGCCTCTGGTGCTAGCCTGAGTATCAGGCCTTCCTAAGGGGCTAGGGGAGAGGAGATTTTAGATGGGGGAGGGGGAGGGGGAGAAGAGAAAGGAAGGCCTGACACAAAACCATTCAGTAAATCGTGTGACACATCCAAAATCTGGATGTGGCAGTGATTGGATAACACACAATAACCCCTGACGTCACCGACCGCAAGTAAATACGAGCAGAGCGATCGGCAAGGAGAAGCTATTGAAATTTTGTTTTCATGTGGTAATTTTATGGACAGAGACGCAATGAGGAATTCAAAAAGGCTCTAGAGGGCGCTCTCAAGTTCTTTCCTGGAATAAAAATAAAACCCGAGCAAGAATTGTATTCTCAAAGCCTCGTAGTTAAAAGGAAAGATGTCATCGGTGTATGGAAAAGCCTCATATACCAGCTTCTGCCGAAACTATGTTGGAGGACCGGGACAAACAAGACAATATCAGTGCTTCAGATATCTAAGTTCTGATTTACAACATCCTGCCGTTAAAAGGGTATTGTTACTGTAAATAAACTTAGAGCGAGGAAGCCATATATTGAGAATAGCCGACAGCACCAAGGCTTTAGCTTGACTTTTCTTGTGCCGGCTACGAAAGCGTTACGTGATTGGAATTCGTTCGCTTTCTCTTCCAAAATTTTTTCACTTTTGAAATGTGTTAAGCTCAAGCGGATGTCATCATATTTCGCTTTCCCTCGGACGATTCTCACCCTGATCTACATCAGCGTTTTAGCTGCCAGACTCTCAGGAACCTGCTTATGAATGAGCGCCTGTTGTAACTCTGTAAACAGAAGCAATTTACAATTTTCCGGGCGCACGTTTATTTACAAACAGAGCGTTGGCGATCTTACACTAGCATAATTCCTAAAACATGCTATAATTCCTCAAAAACGGCAGGTTTTCCATTACAAGTATTCGAAAACTCCTCATTGGAGGTTTCAGAAAAAAGTGAAATCGTAGCAACACAAGCACCGGAGTTCGGCCAGACCGTGAGGTGAGATTTATTTTAGTCGAGCTTTTTGACACGTGTAGCTGACAACCCAATGACCGGAAGTGATTTTGATTGGATGGTATCGAGTCATGCTGTGTATGGGTGGAAGGTTCCAGTAAAAGCATCTGTGTCAGGCGTTTCTCTCCTTCAGCTTTCTCCCTTTTTCGCTTCCATCTTTCCCCTTTTCCCGCAGAACCGCCTGATACTCAGGCTACTCTGGTGCGGAAGGACGGTAAGCGGGCGGGCAGTCGGTGTACGGTCACGTGATTACCAAATTTTCTGGAATGGGTAGATTTACTTACCCATGGTGCTCCGCTAGCGCGCGCGCGAGAGAGAGCTCAGCTATTATGCTTTTTTGCAAGCACAATCCATCACAGCCTATCTCAAAAGGAGGGAATTAAAAATGACTTATACTAATCAAAGAGTACTCACACCGCAAACAGGTAAGCCAGTACTTCAGATTTTATTATCTCTTTACACTGATATTTTTACCACATCTAAATAAACACGTAAACTTTATGAACTTGAAATATGAATTACATATGTATTAGAATTGCAGGACGAAGAATTATATGTGCAAATTAAAGATGACCATCGCAGTTATAAAAGCAACTTTTGCCGTTACAAAAAGCTTAGATTTTTTCAGGATTTCTTTTAGCAACTGTAAAAGTTGCGAAATAAATACGGAGAAGATCACCACAGTTAAACACGCAATTTATGCAGCTGCAGTCTTGCAGGGATTCAAGACCTTTGCGATACCGGTGGTGCGCTCTAACCATTGAGCTAGTAAGCCAACTGACAGCTGGACATTAAATTGGTTCGTAATGTACAAGGGACTGAGATGAAGATGAAATGATGATCTTCTCTTTGTATTTAACTATATGGACTATAAAATGTAAACTAAGTAGTCTTTAACAAAACGATTACAGCAATACAAAAAATTACAAAGAAAACAATGTATAGGAGCAAGTAACAGCAAAATTATCATCATCATCGGCGTCCCCACCAGCCACCATCGTCATCATCATCATCATCGTCATCATCATCATCGTCATCATCATCGTCATCATCATCATCATCGTCATCATCGTCATCATCATCATCGTCGTAAAATTTGAAGCAGTCGGTGCATTCTAACTTGAATATGTTAAATTCACGACCACCATGTCTTTTAAGACGCTTGGAAGCTGTGGTGGTACCATATTCATTCCCAGGTTCTTCAAGAGAAGCAATTTCCATCCCCAACTTACATTGCCCCTTATCGTCCAGACGCCTGGTTTTTATTTCGACTTCTAATTTTTTGGTAATGTCATCCCCCAAAGCACCTGAAAAAGGCAACACATGGACACAATGTTATAATTGACACATTCTCGCTATATTTATATTGACTGACCTTTTTCTTCGTATCCGTTTAACCCAGGCGTATGTCTCGACTGAGGAGCTTTTGCTTTTTCTTTCGACAGTTCCCGCTTTAAGATGTTACGAAGCAGTTTTGCGGAGACCACGATAACGACAAAGTCAATCGCCTTAGAAGAGAGTTTTTTTCTTTGTCCGATTGCTATAATTTTTTACTACTAATTGAGTTTGGATTGCAGTAGTTTTAAGTAATTTCTACATTACCATGACAACGATAAACAGAAAACTTTGAAATCAGTTACAAAGGAATTTTGCGCGATCTAGACCACAGGGCCCAGAGGAGTTATTTGTGAATCCCTTTTGTTTTACTGTAGAATCGAGCAAAACGACATGCGATCGTGTTACAAACATCGGGGGGGGGGGGGGGGAGGTGACTCCATTTTTTTCCACCTACGTTTCTTGACCCACCCAGTGTAACGTCACATAGTAACGGGTTAGAGCCTCGGGTCGCTTATGCAAATTAGCAAGGGATACCACAGCTATTAGGACGAGCGAGGTCGAAGAAAAGCTAAGAAGCTAGGAAATATGGCTATATATCGCTAATTTGATCGAAGGTGTTTGAGCTTTGGTATTGCTATAATCTGCTTAAGTAAAGCGTTTTGATATTTTGTGTCCATAATTGTATAATTTGGTTAATTTGTTTTGCGGGCCGTGTTGCGGGATCGCCATTATTTTTACGGGACCGGCAAGGTCATCCAAACTTAAATCCTTTTTTCCACTTAAATAGGCAAGGTCTACTCTCCAGAATAGGAGGTCCCATTCACAGATCACTCAGGTTTATATTTCATCTATTCTTTCGCCAATTAAACCGGTCTAACTTCATATCAATCCTTTCGAGTGTAGCCCCCTGTTGATCTCCTAATTCTCCACCAAATTCAGTAAATTATTTCGATCGATTATCTACATCGATCGGCCCGTTGAACCCGGAATAATGCGAAATAGCTTTGAAATACGCGCTTAAACTAAATTTCCTCCACCAGCTTCAAACAACTTCAAACAGCGTCTTTCAGGTCTTTGGCAGACTGAAAAATGGTTTTGATATAACAAAACTATTTTTTTAAATCATGTATGTCACCGTGGTGCAGTGGTCGATTTGCTTGCACGTGCAGATAAACCGGGTTCGACTCCCGGCGACGCTGTTTTCTGTTTCTTTTTTTTCTGTTTGGTCTTTGCTTTTTAGCACTATTTTCCCTTTTGGCCTGTTTTCCTTTATTCTTATCGCTGACCCTGCTGATCATGCACATCGATCAATATATATTTTACGTTTACGTCCGGAGTTTATTTTGGAAAGGGATTTCAAGAGCTCTTAATCTGCATACTGGCCAAGCTTACGGCCAGAAAAAATCATAAGCTGCCAAGACATGTCCTCCTCTGGAACAGCTGAATTTTTTTCAATGTTAGTTGACATCATGACGAACAACACACAGTACACCACAAACTTTACTAATTTACACCCAACACCCACCAGTGACCTACTGGCGAAATTTAAACTTGGCTTTGGTACATCGCCATAATCATCAATATTATTACCCTAAAATCTCCACTGGGTTTTCCCACAAAAATAATTAAACGAAACCTTTTATTGGTTTTCGGGATTTAATTACAGAATTACGGGTGTATGCCCAATACAGTATTAAAATGCAGTAAAGCAGCAAGATTCAATGCTCACAGTCTCTCAAAAATACTTGTCATTTAGCTTCCACTTTCAACCCTACAGCTAGGCGAACTTTGAAAGGATTGATATGGGATTCCACTAGCTCTCAAGAGCTGAAAATACGCACAATGTAAAGTATAATACATCCTTTGAAGAACCTTCTATTGCTGTGTCTAAATTCTTCAATCTTTCTGTGCACTGGCCCTCAAAAGTGTGCCGGTCGGTATGATTGCCCGTAAAATTTGCTCGACGATAGAAAGGAATCTTTACAATTCATTACACCACTGGACGTTTTATTCCAAAAACGTTCTTAAGTCTAGTTTTCTATGACAATAGGAACCTTAAAATTTCCAAATCCAAGAAATCGGAGCAGTATTTCCGTGATAAATTCGAAATTTTTATCCGTCTCTTCGATGAACACTTTGCTCGCCATTTTGAAAGTCACTGACCCGAGACGTGACGTCATACTGGCAGGATGACTGAACCACCAATTTCCAGGGAGACACTCCCGTCCCCCCCCTGCAAACATCCAATGTTCCGGAAAACCGCTGACGGAAATGATTGCGGACTCACAGCAATTTGAGGATAACACGATACGATACCACACGTATTAATGATGAAACACGCATACTGAGCTTGGGCTGCCTGTGGATAATGTGAAACTGAACGTGACCTTCGAGATATTTTCTTTCTTTTCTTTCAAGCGGGTAGATTATAAAGTGCAAGGAGCATTCTAAGATTCAACTGTGCAAATTTATATTTTTTCTTTTCTTTTTTTTGCCGCGGGTCTAGCAGAGGTCATGAAACTGGTCTGATTATTATTTCCTGAGGTTTATGTTTATGAAGGTGTTTGTGACAGAATTCAGTCTCTACATGATGCAGTGTATTACTGATTTTCTTTGACCCGGTTCCTCAAAAGCGTTAAGCATTTTAGTGCGACTAGGTAAAGATTGCAGATTGCCAAAATCTGCGTTACAATATGTATTGTTTTGAGGCGAACGCTAAGTTTTTCAAATTAATTTAGGCAGAATTAAGGAGATTGAAAAATATCGGTATGGTCTCTGAAAAACCGAAACCTTAATGGGAACGAATCTCTTTCAGAAATTGCAAGCAGGCAGTTGAAAACTGTCAGTACACTATTTTAAAACTTAACCCCTGACAGGTGGGGAGAAAAACAGTCATTGAAAATAGAAAATGTCTGCCTCACTGACGAAACAATGAAATTCCAGGGAAACCAAATTCACTGGATATATTGTTTGAATCTGAGTAACGCAGAAGAGATCAAATATAAGGAGACCCCGCAATATGAAATGAAAGCCCCGCTGCATTAAAAATAGATTTTGTATCTTAATTGCCAGCTCAGAGACGTCATGTGATCTAGAAACTCCTCTAGCCAACGAGAGCCGGCGTACGTTGTACTGCTGTTTGAATCTTCAGCTTTTAACAGATGTCAGAACATTATATACTGATATATGTTAGGATTTTATTACAAGGGCATCAAAGTAAAGAGAGGGACTAAGATTTTTTATCACCTCACTGACTGTCACATTGGCAAACATTCTTTTTTAAAGACATTTTCTCTCGGTATAGTTCTGGCCCTGACGAAGGCTAATTTTGTTAGCCGAAATATTGGCCTATACTAAATCAGCACTTTGCCGTAGTGCCAGCTCTACATTAAGCTTTGTTTTATTTTTTTAATACAACAACTTTCCCGGGCAACTTTAAGCAGAAACTAAAAGGATTAAAAATGGTCTGTTCTACACTTACCAGGCATTAAAGTGTTTAATTCTTCTTCAATATCTTTAATCTTTGAACATCTCACGATCTTGTAGTAGAAGGTCGATTTCTAGGGACGATAAAATATCACAAATTTAATTATACCAAACTGATTTACTATCGCAGGTTCGTAAACGTTAGTTACTCGGACACTTGGACACACATGAAGGTTATAACAAGGTGCCTGAGTCAGCTCATATCAGTTTGACCAGTTTTAATTTAATATCTAATACAATTAGTTAAACAGATGCTCTCTTATCATACATTGATCAATCCCGTCAACCAGAACAAAAATTTTCCCTTGATCCAGTAACACTTCCGACCATAGTGGGATAAAACTAGAAGTGGTATGATCAAAATAGGCACGTAACAGGGTAGCCACTTGTGTTAGGGATTTTTCTCTTTCCATACCGAGCCCACCTCGTAAAATCTCTAAATACCCTATCCCTTTTTATAATTACATAACCAAATCTCGCCCCCGCCCCCATCCTTTCCTCTAAAATCCTGAACCCTGGACTTTAAAAAAGTCAATTAAACATCAAGGATCCCGAAAATCCTATTCGGACCGGCCATCAATAAACTGGATGATGATAGCGTACATCGTATTCGACGCATCCCTGTTACTGAATTGATAGACAAACATTGACAGACGCGGACTAGAATGAAAAACATGTCATTTAATCGTAAATGTTATACATCCGATAGGTATAGCCTTAAACTCCTTTGATAAATTGAAACGGTGCATGAACTAATCAAGGTTCGTATACTTAAACGTATCATGAGTCACAAACTAGTGACATACCTGAACATCAGCTTTGCTACCTGGAGGCCCTTTCACCACCTTGGTGGTGACTTCCTTGTTGTAGCCGTGACCCTCAAGATCTGCCTTTTTTAACATTTCCTGCATCTCAGAGTGCGAGACTTGAAAGTCGCGATTTATCAGCTTCAATTGGATGAATTCTCCAGTATTAGCTTCTGGAAATGGTAAATTTTATTTCATTTAATTGTATAAGCTTTGCCTATTACAGAGAACAAAACGATAATAAACACATACAGAAACTAAGAATAATAATTAAATACATAATTAGGGAGGGCAATTAACACAGCGGCAAGCCAACTACAGTGGTTCCAGCGCTTAAAGAATACCGTATACAAAAAATAGGAGGAACATTCCTCAGATAAATTAATTAGCTAGCAGCTATCATGAAAATTTATGTTGTCTAGACCAGTTTCGGCCGACAAATCTTGTTTCAATATCAATCTTTTCAACCTTATAAATAAAATTTAATGTCCAGAGTGCCTGGTTTTCTCACAAAAAAAATGACATTTTAAATAGATAATAGCAATAAAGTTTAACACATTTTAATGAATTGTCTGTAACGTTTCAAGCCGCCTGACCGTGCGTTAGGAAAGAGAAAAGCCTTGAAAACGCCAATCTGATGCACTTCACTGATAGAAAGCGGCTGATTTTTTTAAGAGACAGAGTAAACGGCGCCGTCACTGCTTCAATTTGGTTTCAAACTATTTGGTTGACTATGAATGAGAGTTTGAAAACCCAACAACAACAAAAACTCAACAAAAAGAAACGACAAGTGTCGCTCGAGTTAAATCGACACTATCACCTGATGAAGACCTGCAGTGTGCGGTCGAACCGTCGCGATCAATATCAAAGTGACAATCGTGAGACAAACGATGAAGGTAAACCCTTTATACACATTATCCACGATGATTAATATCTTTCATGACAAGAAACGACAATAACAGAAAAAAAACTGACCTGCAATATTCCACGCAGAAAATAGCGCACACGTGAGCGCAACTAGAACATTCATTGTGACACGCTTAAAATCGTGATTCGATCAGAGCTAATGTTTTAAAAGCGGTGATCTTCGTTTGTTTGAGACGGCAGTTTGAGCTGCATATTATAAGGACTCCGTTTGTTATGTCATATTTTGCTTTCTTCAAGCAGGACTCGTTTTTATGCCCGGTTTGCTTATTAAAGCTCCACTTCAGGTTCCCTTTCAGATGTTTGTGTTTCTCTACCGTATATGCTGAAGAGCTCTTTAGCATAGAGGAACTATTTTTTTGTAATGCTAACGTACGCTTCGTGAGCATTGAAAACTACTGTCGATTGCATCTTAGCATGTACACGTGACGAAAAAACATTATTTTCTTTCATTTACAAAAGTCCCACCTTTATTAGCAAAAGTAGTGAAAACCGACTTTGGCCTTTGCCTGCTGTGCGGTTGTTTTCCCTTGCAATTTCGGAGAGACAAAGCTCCGAAAAAAATTAACAAACATTGCGCAATTTTTACAAACCTCTATTAAGGGGACACCCTCTATTAGGCGGACACTTGGTAAGGTTCCGAAGGTGTCCACTTAATAGAGTTTTCACTGTACTGTCGATTGCATCTAAGCACGTACCCGTGACGAAAAAAATATTATTTTCTTTCATTTACAAAAGTCCGACCGTTATTAGCAAAAGTAGTGAAAACCGACTTGGGCCTTTGCCTGCTGTGCGATTGTTTTCCCTTGCAATTTCGGAGAGACAAGGCTCCGAAAAAAATTGATTATTGGAGTATCTGTCTGGTTACTAGATAATTTACTTAGTCGAGTGAAGTGAAAATTACGTTTGCTTGCATCATGCACTTTTCGAAACGTGCTCAAGCGTCACAGGAAGATACTGAATCGGTTCCTTAAAAGTAAATTTAAACTGATTTAAAGAACGTGTCAGCCAACGTGATCGCGGAAAGGGACAGAGAATCATAGTAAACAAAATATAGTATTTATTTTTACTCGGACAGACTAAAAATATTATCATACTCTGTTCCGTTTGCGCATACTCTGTAAGCTATAGTTTGGAATTACTTCCCTTTCCCAAAACATCCGCCCTATCTATTACTCACACTAGAGTTACCGCAAAATCCTCGCGAAGCCTTAAAGGATTAGCAGTGAATATACAGGGAAACAATCAAAAGGGAAAAAATGTTCAAACAGCTAAAAAGAAAAAAAATGTGCAAAGTTTAAAAATATGGCATCGCCGGGATTCGAACTCGCTCCCTCCGAATCTGTTTATTGTTATGAGCTGTTATGAGCTTGCGAGATTACTGAAACCTTGAGCCACATGAGGGGACATGGGGACGATTGTATACATGTATACTGACATATGCATGTGTGTAGGACCCACCATCTAGGTTCCTTTTGGCTTTTTACTGAACTACACGTAAGGCACACAGAGGCAAACCAACAATGAATTGGTCCTTTCCCCGCCGATCGATGTGACCGTTTTGTATCAAATCCGTACATCCATCCGCCGATGATTCTGAGACCGAAATAATGTAAAATGGCTTGAAGTACGCCTTTAAGCTAATTTTCCTCAAATTTATCTTTGAATTCATGATAAATAGAGCTCCGCCAACTTCAAACAGCGTTCACGGCAGAGAAAAATGCATTCAGTATAATAATTTTAGCGTATCGGTAATATATTCGTTGCGTGACCCAAATATCCAACAACACTCTCGTGTTCACCTTGTGACATATCGACCACTCGTACCGCTATTACTAGACCGCTATTACTGATGATGTACACTAAACCAGGTTGACAAAAATACACCACTAAAAATGTATGAAAAAAAACCTTGTAAATAGATAGTGCTCACATTGAGTATTATAGAAATAAATAAATAAAAAGGATTAATTTACAGTTATAACAGATTCGGAGGGAGCGAGTTCGAATCCCGGCGATGCCGTACTTTTAAACTTTGCACATTTTTTTTCTTTTTAGTTGTTTGAACATTTTTTCCCTTTTGGTTGTTTTCCTGTATATTCACTGCAGTCCTTTAAGGCTTCGCGATGATTTTGCGGTAACGCTATAGTGTGAGTAATAGATAGGGCGGATTTTTTGGGAAAGGGAAGTAATTACTTTCACCGGCGAAAAACGTCCGATTGGTCGACGCGCGACCACGTGACATTGCCAAATTCAAAATGGGGGCAATACCTGCATCGTTTGTTTATTCCAGTGGAAAAAAGATTAATTGCGGCTTAATATGAGTTGTAAATGCATATACGGATATTTTTAGAAAAGCCTAGACTTTTTATTATCCTTTTTCACCTATTCCTGTGGGATTCGTTCCCTGCGATGCTCGCGTTTTGGCTGGTTTACCGGATTCAACTTTAGACTTGTTTAAGCCATCACTCTTCACGATCACGAAGGACAACAATATTTCTGATAAAAGCCGGGCCACTAGAAAGAACGACCTTTGTTCACAGCTCAATGCAGCGGAGAAATAAGACACTACGGGTCCTTTGAAATTGCTTTGATACCTGGAAGTTATTTTTTTATTATTATTATTATTTTTTTTTTACCGAAAAGATAAAGCAAAATTATGTTTTCTGCAGCAAGACTTTCTAATTTATAAAAACAAAAAATGCTTAACATGAGCTAAATGAACTGTAGTGTTTCTGTATTCATGTTCTTTTTATTGTGAATGGGTGCAATTTTAATATCAAAACTTTAAAGCCGTCTATGACCGAGCAGGTTTTTTTTTCTTTTCAATGGTTACTGTGCTTGATTTGAATAAGATAATGAAATTTTTAAAATTAGGGGAATACTTTATATAAAAGAAGAGAACTTTGATTGCAATATGTTAGTAGGAAAAAATACTGATTATATCTTTTTAGTACATAGGTTAGAAAAGTGATGCATAGTCAAAAGTGCTACAAAGGAGTAAAAACCCAGATCTTCCCATCAATAAATTTTATTGACACTGTCAGGGACATATGCTTTGCTTGAGTACACATTTGTTCGTCAAAAATTGTTTGTGAGGCTGCACTTTGTTTGATTCAGGATCAATCAATCTTTTCTGAAGAGAAATGAACAATAAAGTATGTTAACATGTCTGATACTTCAAGATGGAGCCTTAGACAACAACTAAGAAGAAACTCAACTTCATATCAAAAAAACAAAGTGAAAACTACTTCACTGTGAAACAACAACCCCTTCAAATATATATCACATTAAATTCATGCAAAATGTAGACCTGATGAGAAGTTTACAGGAATAGAAACAAACGATAATTACAATGAAACTATAAAGTTTGAATGAGATCTGTATTTGAGTGTTCTCTCATAATTCTGGCAGAAGATCAAATTGAAAACTGCATATCCTACACAACTGCATTCATCACCATGGTCCAACTAAAATTTCATTAAGACTCAAAGTTTACTCCAAACTCTAAACTCCTGTAAGTTTAATTTGTGATGATGATTATTTTTTTCTTGAAAAGAACTTTTGAATACATAATAGCATGTTAACTCTATCATTCATTCATAACTTTGCTCCAAAAAAAAATAAGCCGAAAACGATGGACAGAAAAACAAAAGCATTCACAGGAAAATTACCCTGTTCATCTCCTTCAAGGATCCAATTTTCAAGCAAAGAGACACCCCCCACAGAAAGCCTTGTGTGCAAAAATTTAGTACCAAAAAATTGTACACGGAGGAAATCATGTTCGGTAACTGCGGTTCCTAAAGTAACAAGTAACTCGTTGTGTGGATAGAGCGGTTTTCATTTGAGTGTCGAAAATTAATTGGTTTTGCACTTTCTACACGATGCGATTGGCTTAAAAGATTCGCGCCACCTTTTCATCCAATCAGAAGTAAAACCAAAGCCAATTGTGACGCGCTCGCATGCATTTTCCCGCGCTTTGCGTCAGCCACATGTAATTACTTCGAGTTTCGATTGGTTCAATGTATTGTCTGTGTACTATGTGATTGGCCAGAGTAATTACTTTGGTTTTGGTTTTACGACACTCAAACGAAAACCACTCTAATCCCAAACCAAATCTATGAGCAAAATAATCTAACCTTCGATAAAATTCCAAGCCTAAATGTACAGCAGCTGTGCACATTGTAAACATAATTTTTTTTTACAAATCAGAATGTTACTGGACCTATCGAACTGTAGCTCCAAGACGGTCTAAGCGTCTTAATGAAAACAGTCTCACATTTTCTTATTCGACAGTTCGGATAAAACTCAAATTTCTGTAACATACAAAGCTGTAATAATGTGCAACAACAATGAAATGAGCATCGATCGACACGTTTCGAACTACGCACTTTTTCGCCGGTGAAAGTAATTACAAACCATAGCTTACAGAATATGCGCAAACGAAACAGAGTATTATAAGATTTGTAGTCTGTCTGAGTAGAAATAAATACTATATTTTGTTTTCTATGATTCTCTGTCCCTTTCCGCGATCATGTTGGCTGGCACGTTCTTTAAATCTGTACGTTTAAATTTACTTTTAAGGAACCGATTCAGTATCTTCCTGTGACGCTTGAGCACGTTTCGAAAAGTGCATGATGTAAGCAAACGTAATTTTCACTTCAGTCGACTAAGTAAATTATCTGATAACCAGACAGATACTCCAATAATCAATTTTTTTCGGAGCCTTGTCTCTCCGAAATTGCAAGGGAAAACAATCGCACAGCAGGCAAGGGCCTAAGTCGGTTTTCACTACTTTTGCTAATAAAGATCGGACTTTTGTAAACAAAAGAAAATAATATTTTTTCGTCACGGGTACGAGCTTAGATGCAATTTACAGTACAGTGAAAACTCTATTAAGTGGACACTTTCGGGACCTTACCAAGTGTCCGCCTAATAGAGGGTGTCCCCTTAATAGAGGTGCCATACTTTTAAACTTTGCATTTTTTTTTTCTTTTTAGTTGTTTAAACATTTTTTCCCTTTTGGTTGTTTCCCTGTATATTCACTGCTAATCCTTTAAGGCTTCGCGAGGATTTTGCGGTAACGCTAGTGTGAGTAATAGATAGGGCGGATGTTTTGGGAAAGGGAAGTAATTGCAAACCATAGCTTACAGAGTATGTGCAAACGGAACCGAGTATTATAAGATTTTTAGTCTGTCCGAGTAAAAATAAATACTATATTTTGTTTACTATGATTCTCTGTCCCTTTCCGCGATCACGTTGGCTGACACGTTCTTTAAATCAGTTTAAATTTACTTTTAAGGAACCGATTCAGTATCTTCCTGTGACGCTTGAGCACGTTTCGAAAAGTGCATGATGCAAGCAAACGTAATTTTCACTTCACTCGACTAAGTAAATTATCTAGTAACCAGACAGATACTCCAATAATCAATTTTTTTCGGAGCCTTGTCTCTCCGAAATTGCAAGGGAAAACAATCGCACAGCAGGCAAGGGCCTAAGTCGGTTTTCACTACTTTTGCTAATAACGGTCGGACTTTTGTAAATGAAAGAAAATAATATTTTTTCGTCACGGGTACGTGCTTAGATGCAATCGACAGTACAGTGAAAACGCTATTAAGTGGACACCTTCAGAACCTTACCAAGTGTCCGCCTAATAGAGGGTGTCCCCTTAATAGAGGTTTGTGAAAATTGCGCAATGTTTGTTAACGATTTTAATCGTCAAAACATTCAACGGTTACTCTGTACTGAGATAAAGTTCCATGTTGTTAAGGAATGGCTAAGGAAGCTGTGCTGTACTTTGTACAAGACTTTTAGGTGAACTTTGATCGCGGATGACAATCATACGGCCGGATATCGGTCTAATCTAGGCCTACTCTGGGACCTTAAGTCGCCGTAACTTTAGGCGACAAACACGCTGTTGTTAGTTTTCCCAAATAACTTGTTCTTTTGCTAATATTCGAGAAAACTCAATTTGCCCGTTAGGAGCTCAAAATCCACTTCCGGTAAAACGAAATTTTACACAAATTTCATTGACTCGTACGACAAACCCCAACGATTTGGCAGTCTTTGAAAAACATGAATAGTTTTTATGACCCTTTCTTTCTTATAAGACGATAAATTTGAGAAAGCGGAAACAATTTTGTGGTCAAAAAGGTATTGTTAAAAATAGGCCCTTTTGACAATTTCTACCGTTCAAAAATTAGTATGTGTAATCAAATGCTGACGAGTGAAATTAGGGAATAATTTCACGCGCGTTTTGTCCAAATCTCAATAATTTTCCCGAGCCTTCAGGCGAGGGAAATTATTAGGATTTGGACAAAACGCAAGTCAAATTATTCCCTAATTTCACGAGTATACCATTTGATTACCTATTAATATCATGGGTGATGTTAGCAATCTTGGATTTTTGACATGTTTATCCTGGATCGCATCGATCAAGAACTCCACTCTCTTAAATGTTTAAACCTTAAATTTGGCTTATAAAGTTCAGAATTTTTCAGACTTTTTCGGCAAAATACCTGTTAGAATCCTTCTTGATGTTCTCTTGTGTGTTCAGGTTTTCTAAAGCGTCTTTTTGTGCCCTGACACCTTCATTCACGGCATTTTAAAACTTCGTCGCCATCTTGACACTGAGAAGGGTTGCCATGGTAATTTTGTAATTTCACATGTGAAATTACAAATTAACGCTGAAATTTCGCGCCAAAATTAAGGAGTAATTCGTCACCTATGATATTATTGGGATAAAATATAAAAGCAAACTTTTACAATGCGCTATAACTTAAAATTTCGCAAATTAACTCTCTACGGCTTGAGTAGGCCTCAATCTATCAGAAAATCGACGCAAATCTCTGGGCAAACGATTTTAAGTAGCCCGCAAGACCTCGAGTTCAACCCTAATTTTGCGAAAAATCGCGACATTCCAGTGCTTAAAAATAGCGTTACATTGCCCGTTACGCCAGTGTTACCGATAGATACGCTTTAAACAACTTAATTAAAGGCAGATTAAAAGCCAGTTCGAAATTAAATCTTTCAGTAAACCTATTCAGTATTCTCATTCATTGCAGCATTTTCTTCAGATACGACATATAGCGTCCCAGGGATAGTGTCACACACTTTCAGGTTCAGTTTCAGACCGGTGACTTCCCTCAAAAAATGGAATATAGACAGAAAAAAATCACATTATCCGTGTTCTATGTAGAGGTGGCGTCAGTGCGGCTGATCTTCTTGTTATCTACGTCGCTCTCGTACGTTCCGTCCTAGAGTACTGTTGCGTGGTTTGGCATAACGCCCTTCCCGCCTACCTGTCTAGAGGGTCTGGATGGGGGTAACTGATAACTGACAAATGGCCAAAATTTTAACTGACAACTGACAAATAGCCGAAAATTTAACTGACAACTGACATTTGCCTTGGGTTTTACTGTCAGCTGACAAAGGACCTGATTGTCCCTTATTTTCTACAAAACTCGTTTTTAAGGCCTTAAAATAGCATTGTTCCACTCTTTTCATCAGAAAATGCGATCAGATGTGCGTTTTTAAGGGTAATCTTGGCAGCAAGACGCTTAAGTGTCATATTTCGTTAATGATTTTACTTTAAAACTCATGTGTCATCTACCATCTGTTGTAACTGACCTATGATCTCAAATTTGCGGTCCTCTGAATGGCTGCTCAGAACTGGGGCGTTACAAAGGCAATTGCAAGTTTTTACTGAGGTGATTCAGGAACGGTTTTTCTTGGTCGTCTTACGATCTTCATCCCAATATTTTACCTGCCAACTTTTTCTGAGTCAAATGTGTGAGATTTTCACCTTGTTCTGACCGAGATTTCCGGAAACGTCCTGACGACTTCCGAAGATTTCCGACGAATTTCCGAAGACTTCCGAACGTTGCCGAAAATTGAATGTCCGCAGACTGTTCCCGAAGACGTTTGAGCACTTCCGAAGCTATTTAAAAGACAAAAGGTTATCATGTGTTAAGAACAATTTGTCCGGATTTGTGACTCAGGCGTGAGATCCAGTGGCGCATCCAGACCTTCAGATAAGGGGGAAGGGGGGGAGGGGGTCATCCAGACCCTGAGATAAGGGGAGGGGGGGGGCAGTTTTTAAAAAAAATGTTTTTCAGCCCTTCGGGTCTCAGTTTGGTCCAAAAATAAGGGGGGGCCTGGGTCCCCCGGGTCCTTCCCTTGTATCCGCCTCTGAGATCGATGTCTTTAGTCCACAGGCGTAAGACTCATGCATAATGCGTATACAATATTCCGAAGGGATGAATTTTGATTGGCTTTATGGTTGGCAATGTTGGACTCTGGCCAGCAAAAACCTTCGAGTGGAGGAGAGTAATAAAATGCTTACAACATGTACAATAGCAAAACTGGTGAAAATTAAGGTACTATGGCATCAGTCGAATTTAATGTTTAATTTAAATTATATGTGCCTTTTAAGCCAAATTTCGCATCCAAAATATGCAAATAAGTTTCATAGTTAATCATTAATAACCATTTAACTGACAACTGACATTTGTACCCCCCCCCCCCCCCGCCATCCAGACCCTCTGTCTAGTGAAATAGAGCGGGTCCAAATGCGAGCTTTAAGGATAATATACCCTCGATCCTCAAACCAGGAAGCCTTACAACGTGCTAAAATCTCTAGACTTGAAGACAGGCGTAATGAACTCTGTATGAGGGCTTTTGATAAAATTACCAAAGGCGAACCCTTGTCAAAACATCTAACCCCAATAAGGTCTATTGCCCATGACTACTCCCTTAGAAACTCTAACTCTTGGACGTCTTTTAAATGTAAAACCGAGCGTTTTAGGCGAAGCTTTTTCCCTAGTACTGTCCTAATGGCAAACGCAACATCCTTCAAAAATTAACGGTTAAATGTTTAAATTTTAAAAATTAAATTCTTAGTACAACCTTTTTTTTAGTAGCTATGATTGAAATTTATGTAACTCTTGTAGGTTTTACTATTTTTAATTATTTTGTAAACCCAGTCCCAATAAGGTTTTTGTAAGTTTCCGAACCTTGTAAACACATTGTAATTCATTGTTAATGCGAGAATGTGTCGATTAAACATCTTTATTATTATTATTATTATTATTATTGTTATTATTATTATTATAATTATAAAAAACTAAAACTATTTACTGAATGAATTTTTGCATTGCGAGATATTTACGAATTAAATCATCGCCAAACAATGCCATTTGTCTTATAAAAACTAATTTCCTTGAAGCGCTTAAATATTTACGACTAAGTATTGGTGCAATTGTTCCGTTCGATGTTTTTTACCCTTGCGGGCTCTCAAAACCCAACAATTTTTTATACGGGGAGCCTCCGTCCCGAGGTCCAACCCAACCCCTTACCCTTTTATACACCATTTTTCTCGAAAAAGGTATAATTTTTTGGACAAATGGTACCCTTTTAACTGCTCTAAATGCTTTGTCATTTGTGATTGATTCCTATTTTTAAATAGGAATCAATCACAAAAATAGAACGTTTTGCCAACTTTATAAAGCCATAAAATTCATCTGTTAGCCCTTTGGGCCCTTTCACAGACGCAAATGACAGATTTCCCTACCCTTTCATATACTACAACGAGTAAAACCCCTACCCTTTCATATACCTGGAGACTGAAAAAGGTACCCGTTTGGGGCGGAGCCATTACAGGGAGCACCCTCAATCCCCGGATCTCAAAACTGAAAAAAAGCTACGTGGATGCCAAAGAGGAGCCTATATACTTGTATGACATCGTGTATGAATCATGAAACTATTGAATGACTCTGTATATGACCCATTAAAAAAAACTAAGAGGACTTTTTGGTGCTTTACCAAGCTTACCATTAGCTCAGTTTCGGGTTGTTTTCGACGTTTCAGTGGATAATTCTTGAAACAAACGGAAAAGGCATTCGGCTATTTACCTGGTTGGAAAATTCCAGGCAGAAATTTGGATTTCATGCCTTCAAACCTTTTTTGAATATTAGTTTCAGGCTTTCGCGGCCGTTTTTCGTTAAACGAAACTGACTTAGGCAAATTGTAAACGTGATTACCAGGAACGGAATCAAAATTTATCCGTCCTGAATTCTTTTCACCATTTGCCCAAACCGTGAAGCGAAGCGGCCTTGTGTCCAAAAGCCTGCGATACAGCTTCCTCTCATCGCTTTCTGCCGGTAGGGACATTTCGTCAAAGAGCGGTGAGAGGCGGGTGTATCGCAGACTATGCGTCATATATCTTAATAAGTACCTTGAGGGGCCTTGTTAAGTGCATAGTAGATCTTAGCAACGGCAGATCGTTGCAATATCTCTAACTACTTTTTGAGAGACACGAAAAGAAAACTCGCTATTCCTCTACCCCAGACAAAGGCTGAGAAAAATTGTTTTTCCGGCGCAGTTCTTTGGAATAGCCTTCCTATATATTAACCAGCGGCAGGTGAAGTCTCTTGAGGTTTTGAGGGCTGGCTGCAAACAATTCTTCCGGAGATCTACACAGTGCTTACGTAAAGCAGACTAAGGCTCTCTGTCTATTTCGGTTTTGTGACAAAGACAAAGGTAAGGTTATGGAGGCCTTGATTCTTAAACAGGTTGAACATGGTATCACTAGACGAAAGGCCTTGAACATGGGGTAGACGTTGGCGGTGCGCCGTCTACATGCATGTGCGGTACCAACAAACTTTTAAAAAATCTAATCAGTGAATCTTGTTTTCTTTTGCATTTTTTTTTCTGTCTCCCTTATCACTTAATTCTGTATGAAAAATAAAAATGGACTAGAAGGGTCATCGACTGAGTGAGACTGGGGAGAGAAGCGAAAAATACGTCTGAAAAATACGATAGAAACTGACAAAGAAAAAATAAAAGAAAGAAAACAAGGAAGAAAAAAATGACAGTTTCGTAGTCTAAAAACAGTTGAAAAGTTAATGCTACCAAACCCGTTCCTGCTGATCAATAACAAAGCGCCAAAAGTGCTCGACGCTCAAGTTGAATATATACCATAAAAAGCTGGAAATGAAGGAATGCACGTAGTTAACCTGTACCAGGCCTTCAGATAGTTAGGAAAACGGAAAGAAAAGTGAGCTAGAAAAAATGGCGACGGGGCCGGGTTAGGGAAAGAGGGCGAAAGATCCTCCTACTCCCCGCCCTATTACTCTCTTCCACGTTTGTTTTCCTCGGTTCTCCATTTCGCGCCACTGTCCACTATCCACTGTCCTCTACGCCTGGGACAAGCTAGTTCATAGTGGGCTACAGAGTTTTTCCAATGCCGATGGAAGGGATCTATAGATGTCCATTTAGGGGCATTTGACATTTTAAAAGCTCATACTCACGCTGCAACTATTCCTGCTTTAGCACGCCTAAAACGCCACTTTTTTTCTATTTTTCGTTTTGCTGTAGAGGAAAGTTTTTGGGGATTTGTTTTTGATGGTGGTGTTTCATCGTCGATCGAAACGAGTTAAAACATTTTCTGAAACGTTCATTACAAAGTACCTTTAAAGCGTGATCATAATACATCGAAACGTACATGTATACTTTTATACATGTACACACTTATACTTATACTTATAATCACTTGAAAGAGAAAACTTGCAAGAAAAAACAACGTGTTCTAATTAGTTAATATTGGTTGTCCCCGCCTTAAATTTAACGCATTTATACCTCTTGACTGATACTTAAATTAATAAAACACACCACTGTTAGCACTTGTTTAAAGTCTGTTTTCGTTGGGCTCGGTCGTCGACGTCTTGCCGACGTCGCTCAAAAAAGCCGACGTTTGGGCAATTCTGCACATTATAACTATTGAGAGATGTAATATAGATTGTATGCTAGAATTTGGCATGTGATCAACGTTCAATAGAATGTTTAAGTGTATCTGTCGTTAACACCGCTGGCGTGACGGACCGTGTAACGCTATTTTTAACCACTAGAATGTCGCGATTTTTCGCAAAATTAGGGTTGAACTCGAGGTCTCGCGGGCTGCGTAAAATCGTTTGCCTAGAGATTTGTTTCGATTTTCTGATAGGTTGGGGCTTAGTCAAACCGAAGAAAGTCAATTTGCGAAATTCTAAGTTAAAGCGCATTGTAAAAATTTGCATTATTTTACCCCTATAATTTTGAACGGTAAAAATTGTCAATAGGGCCTATTTTTAACAATACCTTTTTGACCCCAAAATTATTACAGCTCTTACAAATTTATCGTCTTTTAAAAAAGAAAGGGTCATAAAAACTATCTGTGTATCGTTGTGGTTTGTCGTACGAGTCAAAGAAATTTGTGTAAAAGTTCGTTTTACCGGAAGTGGATTTTAAGCTCCGAACGGGCAAAATGAGTTTTCTCGAATTTTAACAAAAGAACACGTTATTTGGGAAAACTAACTACAGCATGTTTCATTACTCATTAAGGGTTATCGATGAGCCAAAAATGAGCGAAATTCGAATTTTGAACTTGTGCCACAAAAAGTCGATTTTGGTCGATATTTACAGACAGTCGCTCTTAAGGAGAAAAAGGTGACAGAGTTTCGTTCCATCTGTGGCACAGGCTAATATCGAGGGTGTTGGTTTAGTATTACATTAGCAGAGACAAAACCTGAGTTAGAAGCAACCAAAAGGGTAAATTTTCTCTTAGCCTTTAAATGTATTATTTTACAACATAAGGGACAAAAAATCAATGGTTCCTGCATTTCTTTTTCCAAAAAATAAAACCCTAAAAGTACAGTATTTCAACACATCTCCGTAAAATACTGTAAGCTGGTTTGTAGCAAAAACTTTATACTGAAGTGTCTTTTTTTTCATAATTTGACATCAAACATTTAAGAAATCAATTTAAAAATTACTTTAAAATCACTTATCGATAATTATCGCACATTATGGAAATGACGATCCCCATTGTACGTCTTGGCAGTTACTCTGCCAATGTTTGTCCTGACATGTTTGGGTGTTTTTCCAATTGAATTCAAAATATAAAGTTGGTAGTTCTCGCGGTATATATTGCTCCTTTCCTGCCTCAGTCAAACAAAACACTTCCAAATACTTGCTTAAACTAGTGAACCGTACTCTCTTCCCATGGCCTCTCTGGAAACTTTCCAGTCGGGTTGCATTGATTATGCAACAGCAGAAACAACTAAGCATAGCTTCAGCCAACCTCGCTCTGCTCCACGCGGCAGCGTTTACGCTGTTAGCACAAAAGGAAGCATCACGCGCCATGTTTAAACCGATGACATTACCAAGTGTAAACGTTTCCATTATTATCTCAGAAATTTCCATTTAAAAGGAGATCTTCAAACGAAAACGCAACTGTAGTGTACCGGAAGTCGTTCTATTTGCTGTGCGATTATTATGGGATGTAATACTGTATTAATTAGGACGGCATGTAGTAGAACATGAGGACGAAATATTTATGTAGTGCGTAAGTCGGATTAAAAGCGTGTTGAGTTGTTGACTTGTCCGATATTCTAAGAAGAGACCACTACATTTGGCGACCAGGCAAAAAACGTTGTATCGCCGAGCGGCTACTATAGTGGAAACGAGTTTAAACTGTGGAGAAAACTCGCACAGATTGCCGTGTGTTTAAGCGGATTACCTGGACTGCCTGCGTTCGACGCTGTTGGCGAACCATCTACACTCGCCCAACGATGGATAACTTGGAAAGAAGAATTCGAACTCTATGTCACTGAGTCAGGGATAAGCGACCCGACACAGAAGAGAGCCCTTTTACTTCACCTTGCTGGACCGACTGTACTAGATATTTTTAACAACTCCATTCCTGCCGAATCGCGTGGTGGAGCTAAAGATTACGACAAAGCTATGGAGTGCTTGTCAAATTCCGACAGAATGCTCCCATAGCTCGATAAGCGTTTTTAGCGGCTACACCGACGGTGGGTGAGACTATCAACAACTTCATCATTCGCTTGCAGAAATTAGCCGAACACTGCGAATACGAAGGCGAGAGGGACAATCAGGTGCGAGATCGCGCCATTTCATTCATAAAGGACCGAAACCTCAAATCAAAACTGTATCGTCAAGAGACGCTGACCCTCGCTAAACTTATGGAAATCGTCAGTCAATATCATGATAAGGAAGCCCTTATCCTCGTTCGCGAGAATGTAAACAACATTGTGACTAGCCCTAAGCAGGAAGGAAAATGTTGGCGGTGCGATAAAGTGTGGTCATTTCGCCAAGGAATGTTATCACTCACGTGATCACAAGTGTGGAAAATGTGGAAAACTTGACCATTTTGAAATTTTCTGTCACTCAAAACAGCCGGAGCAGAATAAGGGACAAACGTCAAGTCGAAGTTCGAGTCGTGGTCGTGGAAATAAGGACTTTAAGATCGAACGACGCGACGGCAATGAAAACGTCGCTTAAAAAGTGAATTTGCGTTCTTCAGTCTATATCGTAATTATTCCTACCCACTTACTTTGTCAAATATAGGCGACCCCTCCTGGAGTTGAATTCGTAGGCACCATATCCAAGTACAGTAAGAGAAATAACATTTCCTCGTTGCTTGTTTACGTCCTCCCTAAAACGCGAAATTAGGCATGTTCACCTCGTAGTCGCGCAAAAACGGGCCGATAAATGTACAAAAAAGCATGGTGCACGTGCAAAGTTGTTGTTTTGCTAATCAAACCTATTGTTTTTTTGACGTTCACGTTACCGTCCGCGTCCTTGGATCTTAAAGTCCCTAATACCCGGGGAAAACCTCAGCATGGGAAAAACAAGGGAAACTCACAAGGCCGAGGAAATGTGAACCAGCTGACCGAGAATCAAATGGCTGAAGAAGATGATGCAGATAGCGATGATTTCAGGAGAACACTCTGGAGCTGATTATTGAAGATAAGCTTATAAACACTGTTATTGACTCTGGTATTAGTTGTAATTTAATGTCACAAGAAGTGTATAATTTTGTAACGGGGGGTAGAGTTAAAGTGTTGGAGTGCACTGAGAAAGTTTATGCCTAGCCTCAGTAGAGCCACTCCAACTTAAAGGGAAGTGTATTCTAAGTGTAGGCGTACCCCAGATCCATCAGTCATTAAGTGCTGAATTTTATATCACATCCGGTAAAGCTGCAACATTACTAGGCCGCAAAACTTCTGAATTGTTAGGCGTGCTAAGGGTTGGTGTCTCCATTAATAGCTGCGAAATCAAGGCTGATGGCCCGCAAGAGATGCCAAAGCATGCAGATAGAAAGGCTGCGCTGAAAGCAAAGTTTCCAAAAGTATTACAAGGTCTTGGCAAGCTCAAGGGATACCAGTTGAAGTTTTGTAGCGACCAAGACATCCACCCAGTAGCCCAGCCAGTACGTAGAATTCCTTTTAGCAGGAGGGATAAAGTTTATGAAAAGCTGGAAGACCTGCTCAAGTTAGACGTGATAGAGAAAGTAGAAGGTCCGACTAGCTGGGTGAACCCTTTTGTAGTAGTTGAGAAGCCCAATGGGGATGTTAGGCTATGCCTGGACATGAGGAAAGCAAACAGAGCGATTGTGAGGGAGAAACCTCCTGTCCCTACCGTAGAAGAAACACTTCAAGAGGTATCCTATGCGAAAGTTTTCGCTAAACTTGATCTCAACATGGCCTTTCATCAGATTAAATTACACCCAGGTTCTAGGGACATAACGTTTGCTGTACCCAATGGCCTATACAGGTACAAGCGCTTACTATTTGGTGTAAATATGGCCACGGAAAAATTCCAGCAAAGTGTGTGGCAAGTGATTAAGGATTGTCCCAGGACGTACAACCTGTATGATGATCTTCGAGTTGTTGGCGCAGACGACAAGGAGCATGACGAGAACTTGGAAAGAGTCATGCGCAAGCTGGAAGAAAGTGGGCTCACTCTGAATTATGAGAAATGTGAGATTGGGGTTAGTAGTATGGTTTACATGGGAGATGTACTTTCTGGAGAAGGACTAAGGCTCTCCAGTGACCGAGTGAACGCTATCGTTGAAGCACCAGCACCCCAAAACCTGTTTGAAGTAAGACGTTTCCTTGGTTCCGTGCTTTTTTGTAAAACGTTTATCCCAAACTTTGCTACAATATCCAGTCCACTATGGGACCTAACCAAGAAGGACACAAAGTGGCGATGGAGTCCTAAGCAGAATGAAGCCTTTAACGAAATCAAAGACCGGCTGGTTCGTGCACCAGTTATGGCTTATCACAGACAAGGTGCTCCCACACAGCTCACGACTGATGCCTCGCCGGTTGGAATTGGAGCCATTCTTGAACAGAAGCAAGAAGACGAGACGTACAGACCAATTTACTATGCTAGTCGAAAGTTGAGCAAAGTTGAGCAAAGATAATCCCAGTTTGAAAGAGAGGCGTTAGCCGTCAGATGGGCATGTAAGAAGTTCTACTTGTACCTCTATGGAAATAAGTTTGAGATATGCACAGACCACAACCCCTTGGTCACAGTGCTCGGCAGTCAGTCCGAGCCCCCATCTGCTAGGATAGAAAGGTGGCTCCTGTACCTGCAGCAGTTCCAGTATGAGTTGACACATATACGAGGCAAAGATAATGCCGTTGATGTGCTTAGCCGCCTCCCTGTGGGCCACGCCCAAGACAAAGACTCTGTAGAAACAGAAGATTTCGCGTACAGTGTGGTGACGGAAGCAATGCCAGCCGCCTTAACACCCAAACAAGGGGAGACTGCTTCAGCAAAAGACCCCACACTTCAGCTCGTCCGCCAGGCCGTGATAACAAGTGATTAGAACAAGTTGTCACGCACCTCTTATAACGCAGTGAAAGACGAATTATGGCTGGTTGGGCAAGTGGTTACGTGAGAAAATCGTGTTGTAATGCCCCAGAGCTTATGGAACAAGACCATTACCCTGGCTCATGAGGGCCACCAGGGTATAGTAAGGACCAAGGCCAGACTGAGAGAAAGAGTGTGGTGGCCACAAATTGACAAGCAGGTCGAAGAAGCAATCCGTGCATGCCACCCGTGTCAGCTTGTAGGACCCAGAGCCAAACCTGAGCCCATCAGATCAAGCCGGTTGCCTGACGATCCCTGGCAAGAGATCTCAATTGACCTTCTTGAGATATCAAACGGAGAACACCTCCTGGTGGTGGTAGATTATTATTCTCGTTGGAGAGAAGCTATACTACTGAAGAAAACAGATGTCAACCATGTAGTAAGAAGCTTGGAAGCCATCTTTGCAACACATGGTCTTCCCCAAACCATTCGTAGTGACAATGGGCCTCCGTTTGCGTCAAAGGATTTCGAGGGGTTCTTAGAGTACCTAGTGATCGAGCACAAAAAGAGTGTACCATACTGCCCTCAGAGCAATGGAGAAGTGGAGCGTTGCAATGAACCCTTCTCAAGATTGTGCGAATCGCACGCCTTGAAGGAAAAGATTGGCGGAAATCTCTTCCAAACTTCCTGTTCCAATACAGAGTAACCCCTCACTCTGTTACTGCTGTCTCTCCTGCTGAATTACTTATGGTGAGAAAACTGCAAGACAAGCTACCGCAAGTTGAAATTCTGGAAGACCGCCCCCTGAGCCCTTTTGGCAGCAGAAGCTGAGAGAGAGAGATGCTCGAGCCAAACTGCTACAGAAAGGACACGCAGACAAGACGAGGGCTGCCAAGTACAGCAACATAGAAGAGGGTGACAAAGTGTTATTGAAGCAAACCCGTGAAAGCAAGCTTTCACCCAACTACGAGGCTGAACTTTACGTAGTCACTCATAAGGAA
Source organism: Porites rus (assembly GCA_964035705.1). Lineage (NCBI taxonomy): Eukaryota > Metazoa > Cnidaria > Anthozoa > Scleractinia > Poritidae > Porites > Porites rus. The sequence goes on from OZ037995.1 coordinate 38,852,895, forward strand.
GGGAATGCTGTAATTCTGCAAGACGTCAATGGCAATAGCAAGATGCGCAACATCGCGCACATAAAAAAAGGTGGTTGAACCTGGGCAAGGTAAACAGGATCAGCTGCCACCACAGCCAACACCCTTGGTAGAAAGTCAGCCCGTTCAAATTGCAGAGGGTCCGCCAACCCAACCGTGTGATTCCCCCAGTAGCCCTTTGTCGAGTGATCCGCGTACCCCGCGACCCGTGCGCACTAGGCAAGCGCCAGCCTGTATGCAAGACTATGTTTGTGACTTTGTGCATGTAGTTTAAGTTATGTTAACACGAGACAAGAGACTGTTTTTGATATCCTTTCCAACATTTATTGTATTCGTTTTGGTTAGTCCTTTTATATACCTAGTTTAGGTGCCAGCTCTTCTGTAATAAGTAAGGGGGAAATGTAGTGTACCGGAAGTCGTTCTATCTGCTGCGACATTATTATGGGATGTAATACTGTATTAATTAGGACGGCATGTAGTAGAACACGAGGACGAAATATGTATGTAGTGTGTAAGTCGGATTAAAAGCGTGTTGAGTTGTCCGATATTCTAAGACGAGACCACTACAGCAACGTGTACAATTGACAACAACAAGAGCGCATTTGTATCCGCCATTTTGCTTCTCTCAGAATTCCACTCCAGTGTCAAGCTAATTTTCATTGTTTCTCGGTCCCTCCCTCTCCCCGCCTTCAGACCAGTTAGAACGTCACCAAAACACATTACTTTCAGGCGGCCATAATGTGGAGGAAAGAGCTGTATTATTTCGCTTTTGTACGTTCTTTATCAATAATGGTCGATTACATCAAATCTTTTGGCAGGGAGCAATCACGACAACAAAAACAAAGCGCAGTTTTACGCACCTTCGATGCACAAAGCTTGAATTTGTGTGTGAAAGGGAAGACCTAAAGAGACGACTGTACAAGCTAAGCTAAGTTTATGAGAGTGATTGTGTTTCTGTCAATGATAGATGGATAGCTTTTTCAGGACTTAAAAATATTTTGAATGAATAATAAAACAGTTATTGAATTCGGCTTTCATACGATGTGAAGAATTATGCAGATCTCGGAGGATGCCTGATCCAGCTCGGCCTTCAGTGTCGGTGGATAGGCCATCCTCCTCGATCTGCATTATTCGTCGCATCCTAATCAGCCTAATTATCCGTCTGAGACGAATAAATCACCTAGATATTAATCGGTGTCCGGGAGAATTTTGGTCCCAAATGCGTCTTGTCGACAATGAGAAATATAACTTTAGGAATAGACGTATGTTTTCAATCCCACGTGTAAAAACAAATAGGTTTAGGGCCTGTTTACATGGAGGTGGGGTACCCCAGGTAGGTGAGGTAAGATGTGGCAGGTCACCCCACCTGTCATGTAAACATGATCAAATGAAAATGAGAGATTATATGGACAGGAGGGTTACCCCACCTAAGCGGGTTACCTCACCTTCCTGGGGTCCCCCACCTCCATGTAAACAGGCCCTTAGAAATTCGTTTATAATGCACTATGCAGATAAGCAACAATTGTAAATAGAACTTTAATTTATACTAGATTTGATGTAATTTTATCATTATATAATAGTTTTTTTTTATGATATAGTTAGGAATTTTTATAAGGTTAAATTTTTATCAACATGTACATAACACAAGTAATTCAGCTTATAGCTGTTAGTTGTGATTTTAAATAAACGATTTATCTATCTATCTCTGTCTATACTATAATTAACAATTAATACATGAGGCTGAGTATCTTATGAAGAATTATGGAGATCGACGAGGGTGTTACGGCCTCGACGGGTAACACCCTCCGAGATCTCCGTAATTCTTCATATGATACGAAAGCCGAATTCAATAATTGTTCTATTATTCATTCAAAATATTCCTAGTTTAAAAACAAAGCTAAAACATGCTTACCTTCATCGACGTTAAGTTCATCTTCGATAGAAAGAATATTGTATTGTATTGTATTGTATTGCATGTTTAGGGTTGTTCAGCTCCGCAAATATTTCTCGAATAGCAGATGTCGCCCTTCGAGTTGTCTTCTTGCTGTTCTTGCCATTTTTTAAGCTACAATTTCGCTTAGTTCTTACTCTTGTTTTCACAACCAAAATAACTTAACCTCGTCCCCAGGTCTTCTCGGTTAACGGTGCATTAACCTGCAAGAAGGCTGCACTTTTGATGTCATCAGGTTCATTAAACGCAAAATTCTTCCAAATTTGGTCATCAGTAGCTGGTTATGGTGAATTATGCGTGTGCTTTAAGCCAATCAGAATCGGGGAAATATTTTGAATGAACAATAAGACGTGTTAACAGACGAATATAGTGACGATGATATTTGGGGCCAAAATTAGTCCGAACACGGGATTTATATCTGGACGATTTCCGTCTCAGGATAACTCGCCATAAAGTTGTTTCATACTGTTCTCATTCAAAGGCTATCAAGCGTCCTCCGTTGTTAACGGACTATTGATTCTGTTTTTATTCAGAAATTCATTGGTGAACTGAATAATCAATATTCCACCACTATTGAACATTCGTATGTCGAATAGATTGATAAAAAAAAAGCCTTACCTGTATTTCTACGATATGGCTAAAATTCCTCGGGGCTTAATTTTGACATTGCATTATTAATTTCACGGGAATTAATATTGTATCAAAGAACGGAATCAATTTCCAATTAATGAATTCATAAGCTGTGAACGATGGGAATGCTTGCCTGGCTTCGAATGTAAGAGCTTTTAAACACAATCAAACGGTTTGTACTTTATCATTTCTTCTAAGTGCATCTTTTTTTATTGAGGTCCAATAAGTGATGAAGGCTGGCATTAAACAAAGGCAAATCCATTGATTCTCTTGTTCGGTCCGTTACTTACTGTTAAGTTCAAACAAGAGCAATAATGGCTCCCCGGGGGGGTACACCTGGTAATTCTTTGTGGGAGGGTGCCGCCCAGTTCTCCAAATCGTGACCCTATTTCAGACCAAAAAATGTCATTTTCCGCACCCGTTTTCAGACCTGGCTTTTAGGCAGAAATTATGACATCATTACCTAGATTAGAACGCAAACAAAAACTTGAAATTCGTCTATTTTGTTCTAATTCATTTGGAATTGCAGCGATAAATACGTTCATACGCTCCCGCAATTCCCTCGAAAACTATACCCGATTCCAGACCAGAGTGGGCGAAGTGTATACCCGTTTTCAGACCAGAAAAGGTTCAAAAGGCCTACCCTTTGGGGCGGCACATACCTATATGGCTTTTATAAGGGAGTACCCCCCACCCCCTGATAGCTCTTGGTTCAAACCAAAAATTCGAGAAAATCAAGCACCAATTATGCTGGCCAAATACCAACTATTTGCTTGATTAAGTAAAGAGATCTGTTAAATTTTCTATCAATTCTTTGGCTATAAGTGAGTTTATCTCGATAATAACTAAGACATAAAAATGCAGTCTAGTCGAATTTCTCAACTTGTTAACACTCGTAATATGCTTTGGTTGCTTGTTCCAATAAAGAACGAAATTTTTAGCCCTACAAAATCATTTACCAGCCTAAAAAAAGCACGAAAAAAGGGCCATCTTGATTTATGGCACGCGCTTAGGCCCAGTTCTCCCCCAAAACCTTGAAGGGGAAAAAAAGTTTCCCGAGAGGCGGAACTACATGACATGTATTACGTAAAACAAATAAAACCTGAGTCATCGAAAGACAGTCTACACAACCGGTACGCGCTAGGTTAAAGCATGGTTTGTGCGAAGGCCCGATAGAATTGAGGACAAAAAGAATGGAAATCGGAATACAAGAAGCTTCTTACTAAGGTAAGTGTCTGAGAAACTGTATTGGCGTGAAATCTACCACCCAAAGAATCGAGTCACGTGGAAGCGTTTATACAAAAGACTTCAACATCCAGAGTAGAAGCAAGTAATGGAATGGGAGATTTGTCGAGACCCTAGACAAAATGTAAGGCCGTTCCAATGCCGCAGAACAGCTTCTAGATAGGGATAGTAAACTTCAGTGTCGTGCTAGTAGCCTTCTCGGTCATAAGACTGATTGTTTGGCTTTTCCATGGTTCACTTGCTTGGTTTTGACTCGTAACACGTAAACGTGAATTTAGAGCTTTTTACTGAACTGTATCAGGATTCAGGATTGCCGTTAGAAAGTTTCCGTTTATGTGTGTGTGTTTTTGTTTTTATTTTTAAAAAAAGCCATGGAATTGTACTTAGTATAGACTAATTCTTGGTGTTCATGTTCACCCGTGTGACAACTGTACTATATGCAAATTTCGAGTGTTGACCTCACACTTAAAATCATTGGGCCAAATATTTAAACGTAGTTTAGCCAGTGTTTAACAAAACCGCGGTCTAAGTCATTTTCAATTTGCCCAACGATTTTATCTTAACATCATTTATTGTGAACAGTCTTATGAAAGCATATAGAGAAGGCTAGAAAAGTATTTTTCTTCTTAAAACAACCCACCAAAGAAGAGATCTGGAGGTTCAAAGATTCGTTAAACCGCGGCTTAAGTTAGAGTGTAAAGGTTGCAATTACCAGGGTTTTTAACAAGGTAGTCAGCACCGCCGTCAAAACTACTCTGTGAACGCCAGGGAACTAATGTCAGACCATTCACTTTTCGAAAAAAACTGTTATGATATGAGAACCACGGGGGGCTGTCATTTCCAACTTGGTTAACGATAATAAATAAACATCACCAACTTTATCGGACGATACGCAGTCGGTGTTTTCGTTTAATAAAGGGTTTAGTTGTAAGGGGCCTCATACTGAGAACTTTTTGGCGGGGGGCGGAGGCCTTGGGACGGGCGGAAGCCAGAAAATTTTCACTTGTAACTCAAAGTGTTATTGAAGAATAAATTCAATAGAAAAAAATCGAAATATTTGTTTACTAAACAAAAGTTCGCCTGCGAGTTGGATGAAGCATGGCAGTAATGCTTGTTCAAATTTTTACCTGTGATATGGAACACGAATTTTTTTTTTCAAATAGGCTAGAATACAATTAAAAAAAACTCTGTAGCTTGTAATTTGAAAACACTTTTTTATTATGACACTGAGAACAGAAAGCCACTCGAATCGACATATACCATAAAATAAAGCGTCAACGAAATTGTTCTTGACTTTCCCTTCCAGCAGAGGTCTCTCGCGGCAAGAGAAAATTAAATTAATGATTTGAAAGAGAGTGACCTTTGCCGGCCCCCGATGCGTTTTCCATCACTCATGCACTGACGTGTCCTTAACAACCATTAAAGTTTTAGTCACGTGCGACACAACTTACAGAACCGGTTTGCGCGATAACAACGCGGGCTCAGAAATTTCCAGGATGCAATCTCAACAGGGCACGAGTATTCCACATTAAACGAACCGGTTTTGAAAACCAGTACGTTTCGGCCACAAATGTCGCCTGCGAATTCATAAAAGGACGCGTCGGAGGCCGACAGAGGTCTCTCTATTTCCTATTATTTTTCTCTTGCCGTGAGAGACCTCTGTTTGTAGAGAATTCTCGACACCGTGACGAGTGCTAATATTTCCTTTAGACAATCGATATTTCTTAAAAGTAAGTCATGATATTGGAAGGTTACGCAACTTCCTTGTTTTGCTGCTCAATATAGAAATCACCACTTAAGGATGTTTCAGGTATTCTTATACATGGTTTGGTTTTGCATTTAGTAATAACTTAATTATTAGATCAAGGCTGAGGGTTTAGCTGTTGATATGGAAGAACTTATAAGCAACGAATGACAGGTGACGCGGCTGAGAAAGTGAAGAGGTATGACACAAAAAAATTCGTCAGAATTTCCTGCTACAAAAGAGATTGTTTGAGACTTGTTAGGAGCAGCTTAAAAAGTAAAACGGAAGTGAACGTTTGGCTCACTCAGTTAATTGAACATAATGAGGAAGCACCGATCGTGATTAAAGGATTTGGAAAGAGGCTCAAAAACAAGAGGCAGTTGAAAACGAACCGAAAAGAGCAGCCCACAGACTTCAGACAATGTACAAGGATTTCGGCTGAATGATTCTGATCAATTTATGTTTCTGGGAAACTGCCCACCTACCCCTCCCCTAAGTCAACATTAACACTACTTCTCACTTAGAGCAAAATGTTGGGTCAGGGGAGGGGTAGGTGGGTAGTTTCCCGGAAACCTTGATTGATTCCAGTGATTCGATATGAATGTCATGCATGCAAGAATAGCTAGTCAATTTCAAGACTGTCATGCTGCTTTCCACCCAACAAAAAACGGTAACTTACCTTTTACTGTAGGGAAAGCCAACTACACCAAGAGGGAAATACGTCCCGACCTGTGATTCCCTGGGGCTACTCCCTGATATACGCCATAATGGAACATTAACCGCCACAAAGGGTATAGTTTTGCGCCGTTTTGGTCTGAAAATGGAGACGGTGTAGATTTTGCCCATTTTGTTCTGGAATCGGGTATAGTTTACGAACGAACTACGTTACCGTAGTGCGTGAATGTGTTCGTCGTTTCAGTTTCAAATGAATAAGAAAGAAAGTGTTATATACAAATTCGAAACTGATTTTAAAAAATCTTTTTGTTGGCGTTCTAATCCCAACAATATTTGTCTATGTAATATGTATGTTGTGTTTTGTGACCACCCCAGGTCTGAAAACTGGTGTGGAAAATGACATTTTTTGGTCTAAAATAAGGTCTGGATTCGGCGAAGAGGGCTGCACACTGCCACCAAGAATTCCCTAGAGAACGCTACGGGCTGTGATTTGGGGCGTTGTCAAAAGTCACGAGAAGACTAGCCCGCCTCAATGCTCATGCATACGTAAACAAAGGACAGAAGTTTCGTGCCCAGTTTTTAAATTGATGTATCCTCAATTATTCTTTTTACGGCTTCTTTTTTCAGGGTATTGAAAGATTATCTGATTGGAATAAAAAATGAACAGTAGTGAAGACAGGAATTCAGGTTAGTGAAAAACAAAACATTCAAAAATTTTCCCCAGATTTTTCTTGTAATTTTCCTTTCTTATCAAGTTTAATATGGCAGAGACATTTCTATTTCCATGCTTATTACAGCAAAACATTTTTATAACCTCATCAGACCCGAATAACAATTTCGTTTATTCCAATACGTTATCTTGCCAGCATGGTGTCTATAATTTGAATTTTGTGAATATTTAACACTAGGGTGTTTTGACCGTTTTACGTAATTGGTAAAGTACTGATTTCAAAGTAAGATTATCAGCATTATTCAACTTTTCCTTTTATATTAAATTTCGATGGATGAACTGATGTTTGATTCGAATAAAAGCATCTTCCCGAATTAATGTGATGGAAGCATTGCAAATTTAAGGCGGGGCGGATTCTTCGAATAAGCGAAACAGTTTTAACCAGTGCTCGCCTTTGGGCTTACCTTATTGCAAACTACCGATGGGACAAATGTTTGTCGTGACATCATTGTACGTTTGTTCGAACATGGAATAGACTAGTGGGTAGGGGTAGGGGTGTCCCAAGTATTCTTATTCGGGGTGGGGGAAGAGAAGGATAAGTTCTCATAACGTTGTTGGTAAACCATTGCAGCGCAAACGAAGACTATGGGCTCTTATCCCGTTAAAGCCCTGAATTTTTTTTTTTTCGGGTCAATTTGCAATTGCCTAAAATGTAATTACAGCTGCGACGATCATATCTTTATTAAAACTGGAATAGCTTCCAGTTCATTGAAGTTGCTGTGAGTTCAAGCATAAAAGTTTTCCTCTTCCACTTTCTCCCTTTTTTCTCTTTGTCAATGATAGCAGCTGGTAAGTCCGAGAGAAGATGGAGCAGTGACCCTCTAAGAGGTAAGTCGTCGGCTTATAAAATTTGTTAGGATTTCATCAGCAGAGAGCGCGAAAAATCAAACCAAACCACTTAACTGGTGTTTCGAAGACCAATGATGAGAGCAAACAAGCCTAACTTAATTCCCCCCCAAGCGCATTCATTCGCATTTGCTTGCCATTTTCTTCTGGATGCTGGTGATTAGCCTTTGATTATGTGGTGTTTACAGACTAGACTTAAATTTAGGATGAAAAGATACTTTTTTCGAGTTTACCTGTGATGTCAAGGTTTATAAATTTTGCGTCGTCAACATAAGTGGCATGAATGAGTTATGCAATGCCTTCTCGTACTATACCCTGAATATCCCACCATCGACTTGATTTTTCTTTATATAGATGGTTACTCACACCTTAACGTTAATATATTAAGACAAATCAATTTAAGTTACTCGTCAAATATTTTACTTTGAAACACTCGGAAGCTGAATAGCAAGTAAAGTCGAACCTAAGCCACTTTCTTCTGTCCCCAAGGTGGCCATTGTAGAGAGGTTCGACCGTATTCAGACCTTAAAAATCGACTTTACTATGTTCAAACAAAACTCAAGTGAAACCATGAGCCAATGCGAGTGATTTAAATGCAAAGTATTGAACATTTTGATATTAAATTACTTTTTGCCGACAGTAATACAGCCTCGTGCAAAATATTTTGAGCTGTTTAGCCTTCTGTGATTGGGACGGGTATGGAAAAAAAAAACCCTTATTGCTTTCAAGGTGTTGTGAAGGCAACCGAGCCCTATTTTCGTGATACTACCAGTTGCATACCGCCTGTATGGAGGTTGAGCTGGGGTTTGTTAATAATAAGCCAAAAAATAAAATGTTTATTTTCTATTCTGCCTCGGAATCTGCTGCAGACATTATTTCAAGCATCTAGATAATGGATTAAAACTCATGATTAACTAATCTGTTTGATGTTGTTTGTTGAATCCTACAAGTGCGGTACATCATTTTAACTGAGATTATTTATGTGTTGAAAGTTGTTGCCATTGTGATTAGTGCGCACTTTAACCCTTCAAGACTGCTTTGATCGTTTACGTTTCATATGGAACGATGCATATTTTCCTTCCTGGACCCACTTAGCGTTCAGTTTAAGTTAATAAATCGGTAAACAATAACATCAGCAAAGATAAATATTTCCAGTGATGCCTTATTTTGAATATTCTGACCAATCCTAACAGAGTTACACTCACGAAAAAAGGTAACATTCTGGGGAAAAATCCAGTGCCAATTTTGCTGTTTACCTACTACTCTTTGAAGATTCGCTTTGGCCTTTCCTAAGACGTTGACCAGCCACAATTCCATGCAAAAGATAGACGATAAAGTGGATAACAAAACTGCCAATAAGAAGAAAGGAAGGAAAGGTTGAAAAAGGAGAGAGAGAGAAAGATCGAAATAGATGGCCCAAAAACTTGGCTTCTGCGCATGCGTGAAAAACAAAAAAGCCGTTTAATTACCTCCAGTTAGTCGGAAAATATGCCTTTTTTGTTGCAAAGTTCATTTGTAGCCATTTTATGCTAATTATTCGAAAACCAGTCCTAAGAAGAGGATTTGGTGAAAAATGCGGTTTTTTCGCTAATTGCCGGCCGTCACCAAAGGGTTAACTTATCAAAGATTTCAGTGGTCAGTCACTTTTTGGGTGCTAAGGTGTCCCCTGAATGAAGGTTAAATCCGGGTTTCGGGACCTAGAAAAGTGTCCCTTTCCCCTGAATAGAGGTGTCCCTTCAATAGAGGTAACAAATGCAAAGTCTGTGTGAACATTTTTCCGAGACCAAATTTTGTGATCCCTGAACGGAGGTTTCCCTTAAATAAAGGTGTCTCAAAGAAGACGGTCCACTGTACATTCAAACAGACCTTTCGTTTTGTTTCTAGACATCGGTACATTTTTAAACCTCACTCGTCGATCATAGTTTGTGAATTTCGATCCTAAGTGTTGTCAAAAACGCATCCGTTTTATGTTCCTTTCTCTAACGGACACCCTAATTCTTTTGGGGGAAAGATCAAGCTTAAACTGATTTGTTTTAACAGAGATTGGTAATATTTGATATTTGTCTCCTAGCAAGTAAAAGAAGATCTGGCTCCAAACGTCATTTCCGCCCCAAGACGACTTATATAGGTAATTAATCGTATTTCATATAGTACAGTATTGTCGTTTTTACAGAACAAAGCGGTCAAATTCTACCCACTTCTTTACTGGGATTGTAACTAGATACTCTTTTCTTTTCTTTCTAGACAGCACAAGTTTCGATCTTCAAGCTCTTGATGCAGGTATTTCATTGTATTGCCAGTTAGCCTTTTTTCGTCCAAAGTACTCCAAGTTCAAATACTTGTAAATCAAAAAGCTTTTCCACATCTCACTTCAGTGTGCAGGGGAGTAGCCAGAATTTTTCAAAGGGGGGTCACAGAGGCTACTCAAAAGATTGTCATGTCTACCTCCAAGCCCATATTAACTAAAGACAAGAGCCGTTGACGAAAATACTTTCCAAAAAAACAGATTTTAAATAAAGGTGGGCTTTTAAACAATGGCTTTTACGGCCAAGATATTGTCATGGCGAATTTCGCCACCTGAATATTGTAGGTTGTTTGCTCAAAAGAAGGCCTACCAAGGGGGGGTCACGGGCACCCCTGGACCCCCCTAGCTACGCCCCTGGTGTTTATGCATAATGAAAATGAAATGAAGTCAAAACTTAGGTGCACTATTTCAAGCAAATCACTGTCTTTTTTGGTTAATCCCAACCTCGAGTCGGTGCCTTTGTTCAAGTAAATGGGGGAAAGGCCCATTCCCATAATAACAATTAATTATACATTATTATTAGTCAACAACACAAGTTCATCAATTTTCCTTTTTATGCAATTTTAATGCATATTTTATATGTTAATTGATGAATTTATTAGATAGTTCAAACAACCATGTTGAGGCCAAAGCACTTAAATGCATTTGCTCAGAATCTAAAAACATGATTGTGCGTCTTTTTTCTAGAGCCAGCCGCTTGAAAATGTTCACTGCACGGCTGCTGCGAGTCTTCCTAGCGACAATTCTCTCCGCTCTCTTCTGCAATGTCCCCTATTTCTGATTATCTCTCTTACCACGGCAACCATATTGCACCAAATCAGTTTGTCAAGAAATTTCCTACCAATTTCTCCATTTATTTCCAGTCACGAAGATTCCAAACGGAAAAAACCAGCCGTTGTCAAAGAAACCCTTTCGAGAAAAGAGTTGTGTTCTATTGTCTTTATTGTTCCAAACGAGTTTAACCAACTAAAAATAGCTCATGATCTTGAGTAATTGAGATTCCACAACACGTTATTCAAAAGATGAAGACGAAAGCCTATGACTTCATTGGCGTTGATTTATTCCTTCGCAAGTAATGAGATTCCTCTGCATTCATTAATGAGATAAGGAAAAAAAGGCTATGACGTCTTCGACGTTAATGTATCCACCTCAAATTAATGGGATTGCCCCTTAGAGATGGTTCATCCGGTCGCCTTACACTACTAACACTCGGGACTAAATTCTTTTAACTACTTCATAAAAAAGGTCACGAAGACACTGTGTTGAAAATGCATTCACATTGTTGTTGTTGTTGTTGTTATCATTAGCATTTAAGGTTATTAGAGAAACTGTTATTTCATTTTGTGTTTATAGTTCCCTCGGATATTCAGGCGCGAGGTCCTGAGGCAACTGAAGCCTACAACAATGCTCTTATGGAAGGGAAAGCATTTCTTAAAAGAGTACCAATCATGATAATTGGGCAGGCTCGAACCGGGAAAACTAGTCTAAAGAAATCTTTAAGAGGGGAAAAGTTCGATCCAAAGGAACAAATCACGGAAGGAATAGAGACTGACCCTTCATACTTTAAAGTTTCGACGGAAATTTGGAGAGCAGGGGAGAATGACAACAACAAAACTGATCCTGGGTCAGAGGATTTTTTCGAGCAGAATATCGCACAGTCGATATTTGGGGCATTAAAAAACGTCAAAATATCTCAGAGTCCCCCCTTAAGAAAACCAGGCAATGATAGCTCTGATACACCAATTACGGACTCAATATTGCGCCAAAGAAACACTCATTCCTTTGAAGAAGAAATACCAGAAAGTATAGCAACAAGGGTGGAAAAACTTTTACAAAATAATGAAGCTGTTGAAGAAGAGGAAGAAATATTTTCCATTTTATGGGATTTTGGTGGACAGTCCGTTTACTATGCCACCCACCCAATCTTTCTTACAGAGAAAGCGATCTACATTTTAGCTTGCGACCTAAGTCGTAATCCCCACGACAAAGCAGACACTCTAGTCAGAAAAGGACTCTATAGGAACAAAGAAGACATTTGCAACAAGACAAACCTAGACTACCTTGATTTTTGGCTGTCATCTGTGTATTCTTTGGTCGGTCCAGATGCTATTGGCCAGGACACCTCTCCCTCAGACGCCACAACTGCGAGATTGCCCCCAGTTTTTTTTGTGTGTACTCACGCCGATGAACCCTACTGTAGTACCAGTGATCCTAGAGATCTGGCGGTCGATATCTATGGATTTCTCCGAAGCAAGCCTTATAAAAGCCATTTGTTTAAGGATGTTTTTGTTGTCGACAACACGAAATCAGGAAGCCGAAATGGTTGTCCAGAGGTAACACGCCTCAGAGAAAAGTTGTTGTCTGTTGCCCAAGGTCTTCCTCAGCTGAAGGAGGCAATCCCATTAAAGTGGTTAAAGTTTGAAAATATTCTTCGGCTGTTACGTGAAGACAATTGCAAATTGATGGCCATTGGCGAAGCTAGGCAGATTGCCACTGATAAGTGCGGGATCGAGCACGATGAACAGTTTCGGACTATGCTTGACTTTTTGCATGATCAAAAGGTTCTGATTCATTTTAACGAAACACAACTAAACAACTTAGTGATTTTGGACCCCCAGTGGCTCATTGATATCTTCAAGAAGGTAATCACTATTAGGCGTTACGAGTATACAGAAGACAACGTTGAACGGTTTTGGCTCAAGCTGCAGGAGACTGGTATCCTAGATGAAAGGCTTCTGGATCACGAGTGGAAACATTTGATTGATAAATACAGTAAAGAAACCTGTGGGAGCCTTATCGCGATAATGGAGAGATTCAGCTTGCTCTGTCCCTGGCCATCTGACGGGGAAAACATACAATACCTTGTGCCATCCATGTTGATGTCTCCCCCTACAAATGACGTCTTGGAGCTCCTTGCTTCTGTGAGAACGCCTTCACTTTTTGTGAGGTTTGAAGTTGGCCGAGTACCTCCAGGCTTGTTCACACGACTAGTACTCCAGTTTTACCAATGGTGTCACGAAGAGTGGAAGAGTCAGAAACAACCAGAGTTGTTCAGAAACTTTGCTCAGTTCCACATCCTTCCTGATGAAGGAACCTCTGCCATTATCATGTGCCATTCTTCCTCTATCGAAATCATTATTCACGATGGAAGCAGTATTTCGGAAGCGATATTAACAGATGTAACTGGTTATAATCCCGGTCTGACCACAAGTCGTAAAATACATTGGCAACTGAGACTGATTCTCGAGTGTATGCGCAGAGAGTTTAGCTGGCTGAAGAACATGAAATACGAAATGTGCATCTGCTGTCCAGTGTGTTCGCAGAAAGGTTCTCCAAAATGTCGTTCTCATGACGTGCGCGGCTGTGAGTGTCTTCACTTGTTGTCAGAATCCGAGTTGCTACAATGTCAATACTGCACCCAACCTGGTTTGCGTGGAGATTGCAGAATTTGCATCAAAGTGTTTGCACCTTGGTTTTCATTTTCAGGCCCTAAAGAGGGCAGGACTCCAGTTAATCAGGTGGGTTTCTGTCTGTGTACATCAGTGTACAATTTATACTCCTGGAATACCACTACAACTACTAAAGCAATCTCTCAGTTTACAATCTTGGATATACGCAATGAAAGCATAAGCTATTCCAGGCTGGGCAAAAGGCATTAATCTTGTCTCCGTGACTAGTCTCCCTCGCAGCCGTTTTTAGTATCGTCACGCAACGCTCCTCCCCACAAGAGGAGCGTTGCGTGACGATACTAAAAACGGCTGCGAGGGAGACTACTCCGTGACCTGAGTTAACCATAGAAGAAGATATTGTTATCGTATGTTAGAATTTAGTGCTTATGAAAAAATAAGGAAAATTACGTACAGAAAACAACAACAACAATTTCTTTTAAGGGTTTTCAAGGGTTTAAGGGTTTGTATATTCAGAATTCTTTCGTTGTGTATAAGATGTACAAGAAATATCGAATAGATTTAACAAAGTTAAATAACCAGCAAAGAATAGTTATTTCAATAGTAAATTTAATGAAGCTAAAGTTAATATCAGGGCTACATCAACAAATTAAAAGAGAGTGTAGCACACACATCATTTCAAACAAAATGAACAAACAGTCACTGATCCACATTTGATAGTCGAAAATTTCAATGACTATTTTGTAAAAATAGAACCAAATCTGGCTAAAGAAATACCAACCCATCACAATTCCTTTAAAGTTTTTTTTTAAAGTAAAGATGTTCTGCTTCAGTGTTTTTAGATCCAGTAACAGATGACGAAGTTTTTAACGAGATAAAACAATTAAATGTAAATAAGTTCAGTGGCCAGATGCACTTAAAATTGCCCTTGTAACACCAGTATATGAGGCAATGATAAGCATACTTTTTCGTATTACAGCCCAATATCCGTATTACCCTGCGTCTCTAAGATACTAGAAAAACCTGTGTAGAAAAGAGCTATTAGGTTTATCATTAAGCACGATCTTTTGTCCAGATATCATTATGGATTCAGGGTAAGGCACTCTACTCAGCAACTGGCCATAGAACTTGTTGATAATTTAACACAGGCAATTGAAAGAAATAAATTTACACTTAGAATATTCTTAGATCTTTCAAAGGCATTTGATACTGTGAATCATGATCTTCTGTTAGATAAACTTGAATACTATGGATTCAGGGTGATCTGTATTAGAATGTTTTCCTAACTAATTAAGAAATAGAAAACAAATAGTTAATTATAGATCAGTTAAGTCAGCAGATGATACTAATTTATTCATCAGTGACAAAGATATTAAGAAATTGTGACAATGCTAATTTAGAGCTTTGTAAAGTTGCAAATTGGCTGGCTGTCAACAAGTTGTCATTAAATTTGAAGAAAACAAATTTCGTAACTTTTAGAGCAAAGACCAAAAAGCTGACAAACATCTTAAGTATAAACATCGGCAATCAGAATATTGAGCAGGTAAACACCACAAATTTCTTAAAATTGAATATTGACCAAGATCTCTCGTGGAAACACCATATTAAGAAAGTAGTAATGATAAGAGAAAGGAATAATGATAACAGCAAGGCATTTCTTACTGCTAAGAATATTGCAAACAATTTATTACGCCTTAGTTTACCCTAAGTTGACTTACTGTAATATCGTATAGGCCAGAGCGTTTCCAACAAGGCTCGAGGATATATATGATTCAAAGGAAAATCGTTAGGATTGCAACGTTTTCGAAATTTACACCGGAAACAAGGCCCATATTCCATTTTTTGTATTTACTAACAATATATGAGTTAAACTCTTATCTTTTGGCATTATTCATGTATTGTTACTTTAGCGAACAATATGCCGCCATCTTTTTCAGATTACTTTTCGGAGAATAATACTATTCATTCCTATAATACAAGGTCCGCGAACAAAGTATACACTAAGTATGAAAGAACTAATTATAGACGTTTCTCAGTTAGATATACAGGTGCTATGATATGGAACAGTTTGCCAAATACTTTGAAGGAAATTAAGTCATTGCAGTTGTTTAACAGAAAATTGAAATGTTTTGTTCAACAGAAATAAACTGACTCTACATAGTGGAACATATATAAAGTGTAATACTCTTGCTGCTTAGTAATATATAAGGCCACCATATTCGATACGAATGTTTTAAATACATAAATTAAAGAGGATCTCCCTAGAAAAGCTCAGCTCAGCTTGCAGAGATCTCCTGCCAATAGATTATGTTATAGATGTAATACATTAGTTATTAAGTGCAAATAAAAGATTGATTGATTGATATAATTTTCAATCAGCGAAGTGTATATGGATGCAGTGACGTGGGAGAAAGAATTTCTGAAACTTTCCGAGAAGGTGACAACAGTGTTAAGTCACTTTACAAAGGTCAGTTGTAAATTTCCAATTCCGCGCGTTTCCTTATAATATTATATTTTTGAAATCAATTTATGATAGCAATCACTCGGAGTTTTCTATTTTAACTTGTTTCTTTGTTTTCTAGAGAAATCTCTTGCTCTTCGCCATGATGTTCTTCCGTGCATTCAGAGTGAGTCGAGTGATCCCAAGGAAATTGTAGTTCAATTTCAAGAGTGTCTTCAGCTAACTCCAGCAGATCTGAAAAATCCAGAGCCCGAGACGCAGGGATGGATTCGGTATCTCGCTAATGAAGCTAAATCTCAAAACAGAGGCGAAATAATTGAGTACTTAAGGACGATAGTACCTGCCGGTACAACAGGTACGCCCACAACAACAACCAGGGGGACCCAACGATGGTTTCCTCCCAAATACATTAAAAACACTTTTAGGCTATCTACAATACTCGTCACAAATCGTTGAAACAGACACCGCTTCCCTTGATTTTTCTAGAAAATTATTGAGATTTACTCCTCACACTTTTGTTCTCACTGTAATGTGCCTTCTCCCTCCCCAGTGTTGAGCCACGCGTATTTTGAAGCACTGAGACCGCTGTAATACCCAAATCAACATTGGGGAAGGGGAAACGCACACAATTGTTTCAAGATTTTTGACGAGGATTGGATTGTAGGGTATTTTTAGATATCTAGAAATGTATTCTCAGTGGCGCTATAAAGTTTGTATCTGTTCGGTCCTCCAATGGCAACTTAAGTCTTTTGGAAATCATTGGGGCTTCGGTATAACTTTGCCGAAAATTTTAGATGCAGTTTAACGTTTTACGCGAGTTACGGAATTTTGCTAATTCCTCTTTTCATCGCATTTTTGAACCGTAATTGTTTAGATCTGAAAATGCTGGGCGTTGAAAATTTAACAATTAATGAAGGAGGCTGAGTATCTTGTGAAGAGGTATGGAGATCGAGGAGGGTGTTATCCGTCGAGGCCGTAGTTGTTTTATTATTCATTCAAAATAATTCCTAGTTTAAAAACATAGCTAAAACATGCTTACCTCCATCGATGTTAAGTTCATCTTCGATAGTGCACGTTTTGGGTTGTTCAGCTCCGCAAATATTCTCCAAATAGCAGATGTCACCCTTCACCCGAGATCAGGCGTTATTATTATTATTTTTTTGCTTCTTTGGCCCGAGTGGGAAAAAAATAACGCCTGATACATTTATTTAACAAGCCGTCAATCGCCCCCCTAATTTACATAATCTAACGTCTCCCTTGACTTGTCCTGTTATCAGCCAATCAGCGTTTACCAGACGGAAATCAAAATTTGGCGGGAATAATGTCTCTTTTGAAATTAATTTTAAGGAAATTAAATTTTTAAGTACGTCCATGTTCAGATGGCGCTTCCAAAAAAAAAATTTAAATGGTTTTTTTTGGGGATGACATGGAGCTGCCGTACCTTTATTTAACAGCTACAAACAATAAAGAATTTACTGGTAAAAGCTCGTTGACTTCGTTTTTTGCCGAAAGCAGTGGAAACAAAATTGGGCTGAAGCACCATATTTCAAGAACTAAAAAGTGTTGTGGAAGCGAAGATCGCTCAGAATGATTCGCAGGTTTCTGAAGGAGGAGTTAACGTCAAACCAGGTCAAGATTCCAATCATGAATTGATTATTTGAAAAGTGAACCCGTTTGTCGCCTCTGTAACTTGTAGCCGGTATCAAATTGCATTCAAATGATAGGTGAATTTTTGACTGCAACTTTTAAGTATACGATGAGATGGAAAATATTTCAACGGATGAAATTTGTATTTAGACATTCTTCAAATTCAAGAAAACTGAGCCGGCAGAAATTTGTCAACGAACTCGCGTGTGTATTCACTGCTCATTTATACGCAAGCAAAAATGCAGACTGAAATCAACAACAACTAACTGATGGCAGGATTTTGGCCAATCGGAACAGAGCAAATCATCCGTATTGTTTCCTATCCAATCAGAAAAAAGTCCAGATTCTGGCTTTTTTGCATGTGATCTGTAAAAGAAATGTATCATGCCCTCCTCCCGAAAGCAGATTACAGAGATAAAGGGAGAGGGTATGATCGCAGGGTAGTGGTCTTTTTGCTGTTCTTTTTGTTTTTTTAGCTATTATTTCGACGAGTTCCTACTTTTGGAACAAGTGAAATGTCCACCATTTTTCTTTTCACTACCAAAACAACTCAACCTCGTCCCCAGGTCCTCTCGGTTAACGGTGCATTAACCTGCAAGGAAGCTGTACTTTTGACGTCATCGGTTGATTAATCGCAAAATTCTTCCAAACTTGGTCATCAGTAGCTGGTTATGGTGAATTATGCGTGTGCTTTTAACCAATCAGAATCGGGGAAGTATTTTGTAGGAATAATAATAATTAGTAACTATTCCCCGATATAACGAGCACCTTGATTATTTTTCAGAAAACTCGTTCAGAATAGAGGTTTTCGATATAACGAACCCTCGATATAACGAAGAAATTTCCCCAGCCCCTTAGCACTTCGTTAAATCGAGGTTCCACTGTAACAAACCAGTATTTTCATATGTGAAGATATCATGTTTTCGCGACCTTTAGATCTTCAAAAAATGTTCATGTTGACTTTAACCAACTTTGCAGCATGTACAGATGTAGTAGTTTGTGTTTATACTGTGTTGTTTGGTAAATAGGTCCCTTGTTGGATGAAAACCTTGATGTGCGGTGCATTCCCTTCAAGATAAGAAAGGAACTAACAGTTGAACTTTCTGGTAGGTGTTATTTGTTGTTTCCACCAAGGTTCTCACATGTTTTGCCAACATTAACCAACTTTGTTATTTAGATATGTTGATCCATACGTGGAATTGTCAAAGTAAATATCAAGACTAAGAAGATTAACAAATCGGTCTATACCGTACTCTTATCTACCATGGAGATGACGTTAAAGTGTTCAAAACTCAAGCGTTAAAATTTCTCGGAAAATCGCGTGCGCAAGAAAGGGGAAAATATTGCCCCACCACATCATTTCCATGGGCTGTAATCTTATCGAACACAGCTTTGGGTTAATCAGCGCGCGAGAAATCGCTCAGTTGCTATAAAAAGAATAATTAGTAAATGCGAGAAATAGTGAAAAGTGAAAACTTGCCGATATATGATAGTTACATATTAGTGTTTGATATACATGTCAGGTATTCAAACAACAAAAGCAACAATTGATTTACAGAAAAATGGTTCAATCGAAGGTTGAGACTATTAAGTGAAACTCCTGAAGCGATATTTTACGGAAAAAAGACAATACACAACAACAACCGATTTGCCGGCCTTGATCGTTTTGAACTTTTATACAGACCTGATGAATTCAAGTCCAGAAAACTTCGTTTGCACTAGACAAATTAAAGAAGGCTAAATAAACGCATTGGTGTTTGAAAGAACACAAGTCATTTGAGGTGATCTTTACACTGCCATCGTCTTCGTGGCTGCTCATGCTCCCTATTTGATCCCCATACACGATTGAAAAATGTTTAATCTTCGCATATTAAGCAATATTACCGGTAACTGAGCTTGACTTAAATTGTTTAAGTATATGCATACGAAGTGATCTCAACAGAATCAGAAAGGAAACTATAAGCAAAAACGATTAGTTTGATTGACGGGTGAATTTATGCGTGAACATAAAAGCCGTAAACAGTAGATGCGCAGAAGTTAGATCTTAACAGTGTCTTCAAACATGACAAATCATTACAGGCGACAAGAGGAGCCCTCAATCCTAATCTCTAGCGTCTTTTACGCATGCGTGGCATATATGTTGCCAGCATTCGTTTGGACTTCCACTAAGAATGAATGGAATGCACATAACGCAATTTGATCACGCGCGTTTGGACCTTCGATCACTCGTAATCTGATCACGCGTGTTTTGACCGTCTGTCACGTGAAACTTTCGCAAAGCACAGCGTTGGAGCAGAAGCGTTTTAACCTTCGATCGTTGTCGCCCGCAGTCCGTAACCTTTGGTTATTAGATTTACTAGTATAGTTTTAATCTTTTTGTAAGCTTTACTATTAATGGTTTGCAATAAAATGTGGAAAGTTTAAATTACCATTCCCTCTACCTACCCCCCCACCCCCCCTCCCTTCCAAATGCTGTCAACACCGGCTACGATCGAGGTGAGAGGAGTATCTGCAGTATTCTTTGCCTTATTGCTGGCACTTACAATGTTCGGAAATATTTGTCTTCTTTTGTATGAAGATATTATCGTCCGGCAGTGATGATTGTAATTTAAGCAATTGCAAATTAACCCGAAATAAAATTTCAGGACTTCAACGGGACTGGGATTCGAAACCATAGCCTCTGCTGATGTGAGCTGCGCAAAATAACACAAATTTTATATGAAGTTATGATTGTCGCAGTGGCAAGTGCAATGAGCAGTCGCAAATTAACCCGAAAAAATATTTCGGGACTTCAACGGGATTCGAGCCTTCCATTTTTTCTCCATAATTAACTTCTATTTATAGGCAAAATTGGTCTTGCGAGGAAATCCTGAGTTCTCAAAAAAATGACAAAGCAACCTCGTTTTCCTCTTTAGTGATTAATATTGCTTCGAGCGTATAAAAAGTCAGCTACAGTAAATCACTTCATAATAAATCACGCTGTTCAAACACCATAACATCTTTTCTTACCTTCAAAATCGTCAGCACCAGGATATTCTTGTGTTTTCCAAAAAACTCTGAAAATTTGTTAAAACACCCAGTTCACGACTGCGATTTCGTTTTGCTTTATATTTACCCCCCTAGCGCGTTGAATATTTAACAATTATTCCTTGAGCCCGAATGGGCTCTGAATGATCAGTAGCCCATGAGGCCGAAGACCGAATGGGCTATTGACTCAGAGGCCATGAGGGCGAGAGTAAAATCCAACTAGTTGGTCAAAGACATCGAGAATAAAAAAAATTAGCTAGTTAAAGCTGGACTTTAATCCTTTTTTGCCGCCAGAATGCCGGCGCTTTTCGCTACTAGTGGGCTATAACATATAGCCTAGTAGTGTAGCTCAACCAAAGAGAACGCAGCATTGATATTAAACTACTAGCTGGATTTTACTAAAACGTCATAGTCCGAGATAGCAAACCAATCAGATTGCTTGAATCACCAAGATCACTGAGTGTATTTAACAATTATCCCACGAGTACGCGTTTGATAGGAGATGGTAGATGGCCAAAGAGGCGCTTAGCGCCTCGTTGGCTATAATCATCTCATATCCCACAAGCGCGAATAGAATAATTGTTTTATTGAAACGCCCACCAAATATCGAGAATTCTTCCCGACCTTATTTGTAAAAACAACCAATTTTCAGCATGTTTTTAACTTTGAGCAGACGCGTAAAGTTACCATATTTGGAGAGCATTGCATATTGGCTCATATACCATAATGTCTAAGCCAACCAGTGCTCTAGAATTGCATTATCCAATGATTCAGTTTTTAATAAATTCTGCCGGATACTTTTGTCTCTCATATTAAAGTGAACACATCGTATTTATCACCCTTACAAAAATTCAGGTTTTTCTTAGTGTTAATTCAACAAGTCTTAGATTAAAATCATAGCTAAGGCTAACTAATTCTAGACAGCAGGTCTTTTCTTACAAGCGCAACTGTTTCTTTTCATTTTTTTTAAACGTATTTCATTGACGAAGTTTGCCCTAAGAGTTAAAAAAAACTCATTGAGGGGGCTCACTTCAAATTTCCATATACTTTCGGATAAAAAAGAATCTAAAACTTTAAATTTGCTTTTTGTTACCAGGTGGAGATGAATGGAAACAGCTTGCAGAGAGCTTTGGCATGTCTTATAACGAGATCCGCTTGCTGGACAAGCGAACCTTCATTCCTTGTGACGTTGTACTTGATCTTATAGCAAATCACCGCTATTTAATCGTCGGGGAACTTTATGACAAACTGGTGAAGAGCGGACTTCCAGGATCAGCTGACTTACTGTAAATTATGATAAATTATGTTTTGTTAACAGGTCTTAACATTTTGCTTCGAGCACATTTTTTCCGTGCAGTTGATCAGCCAGTCGATATTTAAAGAGAGGCATTTATGGAAGTTGAGAAATTAACCTGTGTTTTATATCCTCATTGCTCCCATAATGAAATAGTTTCAATGTACTTAGGGATAATTTCTTTAACGTAACTTACAGTTTTACAATAAAGATACTTTTTTGTAGAATATTCATAAGACGAAGATAGACAAGCTACATAATGCTGAACACTGCAAGCGTAGTTTTAATAGCCTATTTCAAATCACCAGCTAATGACTTTAATCTCTTGTCTATGATTTCTCCTCTGTAGTTGTCGGTTTCGTAGTTTAAGAGTGTCTGATAATTAAAATACTGATCATTATAACATTTCCATGTTGAAATTACTTTTTTGGCTAGAACGTTTACAAATGTATGTCTTTTGGCATAAAATAAGAAAAAATCCTTGAAATGTAAAACATTGATGTTGTTTTTCTTTCATTTAGACGGCAATAACGGGGTTCGGATTTCCCCCTCCACTCCACCCTCCCCTCCAGGTTTTAAGTACTGTTTATAAAAACGAGCAGGAGTGCATTGATAGCTCGCCTCGAGTTTTTACACCTTATAATACACGACTGCGAGTTTTTTTGAACGACTTCAAAATGTCTGATATAGGTCAACTCATTCTTGCACTATTATTTCGATTTGGGTTATTCTGGTCTAAAAAATTGAACGTAAACTTCAGCCGTATCTTTATTAGATATAAAGACGCTCATTAATTAAATTTCTGTTGTTTTTTTCTTTATGAATTATCAATGAGTTTTCGAATATGCGTGATGCCACTATAGCACCTTTGAGCCCCATTCATACCAAACTATTAACTTGTTTAAAAACCGTTTATTAGCTAAACTCGGATTAAATTTGTTTTCTTTATAAAAGCTGCTTATTGTATGTTCTTGTATTGGTGGCAAATTTAGTGCAATTATGTAACATTTTAAAGTTCATTTGAATCGTGTGTAAAAGCCTGTGTTGCCCGTGTTTTTCTTGGCTGCAAGCAGGGTTCGTATTAGCGGGTGTTTACTCAGGCGGGTTACCCCACGAAAGCGGGTTTCCTCACCTACCTGGGGGTCCCCCACCAGTAAACAGGCCCTTAGACGGAAGCTTAGTGCCCCAGGTAGGTGAGGTAACCCACTTTCGTGGAGTAACCCGCCTGTCCATATAATACTTAATTTTAATCTGATCACGTTTACATGTTAGGTGGGGTGACCCGCCACATGTTACCTCACCTGTCAGGGGTCCCCTACCTCCAGATGAACAGGCCTTTAGACGGAAGCTTAGTGCGGGACCCAAAGGTGCCGTTTTTAGGGCCTGTTTACGTAGAGGTGGGGCACCCCAGGGAGGTGAGGCAAATTCCAAAATATATAAAATTTCAGAAAGTTCACAGTAACAAACCAATGAGTGGTGCCGGATCTCCCAGTTGTAGACCTGGATCAGTACATTTAGATTTGTAGAAAAATATGAAACGGCAAACTGATCGTTACGGCAAGGCGATAAAGAAGTAAACAAAAGAATAAAAGAAACAAATATATATTTAAACAAATTTTCTTTTATTCTTTTTTTACTTCTTCATCGCCTTGCCGTAAGTATCAGTTTGTCGTTTCATTTTGAAAAACAGGCCCTAATAAGAGAGAGTTGATTGTATTGCCAGTTTTCAAACCGAAGAGGACCGGGTATGAGCCCGTATAATATGGGATTATCAACACAAGATCTGCATAACTAGAGAGAGCACGCCGGCGCGAGACATTTACAAAATCCCCAGGTTTGGTATTGACCGGGCAGATAATGAACAAGATGAATTCAAAAACTTAAATTTTACAAAGAAATGTATGGATTACCCGGACATCCATATAATTCTTTGTAATATTTTGGGAATTTTTAATTGCTTTATCTCGTTCATTATTGGCTTGTTAAACACCAATCCTTGAGGATTTTGTAAAGCTGGAGAGCTCTTCGTGACTATGTAGGTCTTGTGTTAATATTGAAAATACGGACTTGTACCGAGTCCCTCTCGGTTTGAAAGTAAGCAATGCTCAACGATTGTGTTTAGAATCTAGTCCCCCTCAATGAGTCAGTAATACATGTAATGTATCATTTACAGGACCCATATTGATAGCAGTTTTTATAACTGAAATGGTCATCCTGTTTAAACATGTTATTATCATTATTTATTATCATTATAACAACAAAAGTATATAATGCAGCTACTGGAGACTCCACCGGCAATTACTGCAACTATGCTGTTTCCCCCTAAGAAAAGAAAAGAATATGTTGCTTCATTATTAACGGAAAAAAGGCAAGCAACAAACGAGCAAGCCCTTTTAAACACCTTTAAAAATACCAGCACATGACATGAGTATAATGCTTAAACTGGGTATCAAACACAGATTTATACTGAGCTCCCTATATTAAATTAAACAAATAAATAATAGCGTAAAACGTCGATTAATGATTCTATTTACGCTCTCATCGATACCTGTTTTTTGAAAAACCGAGCTACTAACAAATGTCTGTCTCGCGCGGTGATTGCTAATTTAATGCCCCTTTTTAATGGAAAAGTAAAATCTCACCTCTACAGCAAATTCTTGAATACACCAGCTTCCACTTGATAGAAACGTCTGTCTTAAAGGTATTAAAAGTGACGCTTTCCTCCTTAGTCTTGGAAACATGACAATTTAAGGGACACTTTTTAGTGTCAACGTCACCGATTGCAAAGCCACTTCCCCAATTCACCCCATTTTTCATTGCCACTGGTCTTCCAATCCAAAACAACATTGCTCAAATAAACGAGGTCCTACAACCACAAATGTAACTGCTTGCTGACTTAGAACATTAGCAACAGAGTGTTTCCTTACTTGCATACAAACAGCACAAAAAACTGCATCCCAGGAAGCAGAAAGCATTTTTTCTGGAATTTCCACTGATTTCTGTCAATTCCAGCGAATTATTTGAAGCCCATGGTTAAGAGCTGAGGGTGGTTCGTCCTGAAGAGGGAGATTTTTTTATTTTCACACTAAAAGCATCCCGGCTTAAGCTTTAAGCAAATTATCCTTTGAAAGATTGCCTGCAATGTGCTGGACTTCAGGATCAGGCAACCCGGTTTTCTAAATGGACGCTTCGCTTTTAGCCTCGGCTAAATCTATATATTAGCGGTCGGATGTCCACTTAAAACACGCATGATTACTTCTAAACTCAACATCACTGTTTATGCCAAACACACTTACAATATCATTGCTTCCTATAGCAACACTTCCAGCATCCTTTACGGCTTATAGGTAATAATGATGTACATAATTATCGGCCTTGTATAAGCACCAGTGATGAACATAATTATGGGGCCCATAGGTACAAATGATGTACATAATCATGCAAACATTACAACTTAAACCCGGAGCCAACGAGAAAACAAGTGTTGATTTGAAAAGGATGTATCTTGAGTTACTATGAGATGAGCAGTTATCATGCAGCTTGGTTTGAATCTCGAAACGTGTACTAATCTCGAACTGCTATCTTTTAAGGTTTTAAGAGGTTTTTAATTCTCAGGGAAAACAATGGATGTTAATGAAGAACCCCGAGAAAGTTTGTTTTTCCTCTTTAAAATCAAATTTCCCAGTGCTCTTTTGTCCTTTGAAGCTACTTTAGAAGCCAAAGTTTGACTTCTTGCATTTTGTGTAAATGGTATGCATGTCCTCCGTAGTTCCCATTACATATAGGTGCAATCTTATATCTAGTTTTTTTTAGCATTATTGTATATCTAATGATGGTTTCTGAAAGAACTCACTACAAGGATGTCAAAAGTGAAAAAAGTTTGAAATATGCCCATCCACTCAAAAGATATAGCGTTTTGAAATTTGAACTTCCCGCCATGTTATGCTATTTTTAGTAACACCTATACAAACACTTATACAAAGATAAATTTACAGATAATAAAAATATAGATACGTATACTAGAAATTAAAGTTAAAAGTCATAGCCTTCTAAAAGATAACCTTCCAATTGTCTTTTAAAAATAGCGATTGATGGAGATTTGCGAATGCTGAGAGACAAGTTTTTCCATACTGTTCGCGCAGCAGTGCTGAACGCCCGATCTCCATAAGTCTTTAGTTTAGCCAGTGGCACAGTGAGCAGTTCTTGACCACTAGAACGTAATGACAGAGAGAAACTTCGATGACTCAGGAGACTAGAAATATAAGACGGTGCTTTGCCGTTGAGTGCTTTATAGACTAATAACAGTAGCTTAAACATAATACGAGATTGTAAGGGGAGCAAACAAAGTATTTGGGAATACCATACAGAAGAGAGTTACAGTAGTCAAGCTTAAAACTAACAAAAGCGTGGATGAGAATTTCAGCAGAGTCCTGGGTGAGATATTTGCGAATCTGCGAGGTGATCAGAAATCATCGGGTCATGGATCTTAACGTTACGTACAATTTGCTAATTAATCTTGTTATAAGCAGATCGAGGGTGTGGCCACTTGCATGAGTAGCAGAAGAGACGTGCTGTTTGAGATCAAAGGTTTCAAGAATTTCATTGATCGGAACTGCCTAGTATGGGCATTGTTAGAATTCTCCATATGAAAATTCAGATCCCCAGCGATCATTAAATTTCAAGTGAATTGCGTTAAAACTAAAGAAGATGAATGAAGGTGAGCGGTTTTTGATTTCACATATGCTCACCGTGATCAATGAAGCTCAGCACATTCCGGAGTGTTCCTTCATACAGGTTAGAAATTATATTTATTTAATTGGACTCTGCTTAAGGAAATAAAAATATAATCACGAGAAAGAGTGTTTTGGCATGGTGAAAAAACACTGTTAAAGCGGTGTGAACAAACGGTTATGGTGTTTCTGACCGGCTCTAAGGAGCTTCAATAGATGTCCAATCCAATGCAGAAATCTATGGATATAAAACGCTTTTAATTACTAGATTTCTAGTTGTGGTTAAAATCAGTCATCTATCTTAACCACCAGAGAGGGTCGTTATTTCCTATAGTTATTTCATTTTTTCATGAGTTATTCTTGATGTCGAGGAAAGAAGCTTCATTGTTTCTACACATTTCTTGATACCACTCTCCTTCTCATACATGGTTCGACGTGGTCCTCTTGTATACTTTAAAGTTTGCACAGTTTGGCAGGACTTACCCGTGCATTCCCACGCAAATAACGCAACCTGAGAAGGTTGTTTCCACTTGAATTAATTGAAAATGGCATCTAGACAGAACTACTTAAGTCTTACTTGAAATAGTATTGATATGGGAACACGTGATTATTTTTGTAGCATTCTGCCTTTCTAAATACTTGAAAACTCAGGGGAAATCTCAGTGATTTACAGAAGTTTGTCTTCTTTAGGTCTTGGCAAGAGTCTTTAGCGGTTAAGGCTGTCATCTGGGTTATGTTTTGCTTGAATTGCTTAAAAAGTTAATGAGCCGTTGATAAATGAAGCAAACAGAGCATCGCTTGTTCAGGCACCATACCTGAGTCATACACTGAGAGCTAAATTGTATCTAGGTGAGAAACTATTATTAAGGAGCATTGAGGTTAATAATGACGGATGTAAAACCAAGAGACTTTTTTCCTTAAGGTGCGTTTTCACATGAAGCACTCGACTGATGGAACAAAAACGTATTATACCACAATGAGACAAGTGGGGGCATATTAGGTATCGATTACATAGAGCAAATGAAAAGCTTAATCCCTAGGTGAAAATGCATTTTTTGTCAGGGCTGATATGGCTTTCCTATTGAAAACTTGCTCCACTTTCATACCAAAGATGTTTTCTTTGGCCCATTTTCAGTCCATTTTCCAATTTTACAGTGTCATTTTCCATTTTCAGACCTTAAACACCAGATTAAGATACTCAATCAAGCAAAACGGAAGAAGTAACCTTGCACTAAACTGATTCTCTTTTGGTAAATTAGGTTCGACACTGGATCCTACCCAAGAAACAGCCTCTTTCATTCTAGGTACGTATGACGTATTCACAATAGGGCACAAAAAGAAAATAGTTTTAACTTTACTACGATAATAACTGAATCATTATAGTGAAGGCCATTTCCACACGAATTAGCCTTCCGTCCAAACGAAACTAGTGAATCCGTGTTGAAGCCACAAATTTAATAAAGCCTTCAAATATAATACAAATCGACCACAAGTGTAATAAAACCGGCAAATGCTATCCAAACCGTATATACTCGAAAGAGCACCGCCCTCAATTTAAGCGAATGAAAATAAGCCACTCGGCGCTCTTTCGCAAAACACAACATCGGTGTCCCCGAATAACCTTTCTTCCTTTAAGCCGAAAATCAATAAGCGCCTTGGCGGTCTTTCGAAAAATACTCATTTCTCGTCCGGAGACTGGGCGCTGTTTTTTTGTTTTCGCTCTTTTAGATTTTTTTTACTATTTTTAAAGAATTTTTATTGTATTTGCAAAAAAGAGTATTTTATAAAACCCTCACAAAATTTCAAAACAGGCCCGACTAAAACGCTATTAAAATATATTTTGAAACACAACATTTAAATAGCGTTTTAAACAGGTTAAAATCGCTTTAAAATCAGTCTTAAAATATATTAAAAATATATATTTTGTGCTTATTTTAAACCCGCTTTTTCAAAATACGTTCAAACTATTTTTTTTCCTGTTTTTATTCCGATTTATAAGGTATTTAAACCTGTCTTAAGCTTTGTAAAAGCCCCGGAATTTTTGATATATTTTTAAACGAATTTTAAAATACTTTATACAGAGGAGTATACGCAAACTTGCTAACCGGTTATGTAA
This sequence comes from Porites rus, assembly GCA_964035705.1. Taxonomy (NCBI): domain Eukaryota; kingdom Metazoa; phylum Cnidaria; class Anthozoa; order Scleractinia; family Poritidae; genus Porites; species Porites rus. The sequence goes on from OZ037995.1 coordinate 38,881,721, forward strand.
ACCTATTGATGTAAGGTTAGTCTTTACTACTTTCAAAGTCAGGAATCTTTTTAATGTGAAAGATGCTGTCCCTGAGGGGTTACGCACGCGTGTGGTCTATAAATTTTCGTGTGCAAGTTGTAATGCTTGTTATGTTGGTGAAACCAGCCGACACTTCTCCACCCGAGTGCGCGAGCACTTACTATCAGACAGGTCTTCGAACGTTTTTAAACATCTGCAGGGTTCAGAGTTTTGTAGAGCATCCTGCACACCGGATTGCTTCGAGATCCTGGACTCTGCAGCCACTAAGTACCAAGTGAAGCTTAAGGAATCCATGTTTATAAAATGGGAGAAGCCCGATCTCAACCAGCAGGTGAAACACATTAACCTGACTCTCTCCCTGTAAAGAACTAAGCGTCACTCATTTAACTTTGTTTTAGTACGCAATATTGACAACGCAATGTAACGAACTTTGTAAGATCGCGCGCGCTTTAAATTCAACGGCGATTTCAAAATATGTAACACTGAAGATGACGGATGTACCGTCGAAACATGTCTGGAAAATTAAAGAAAGTTGTTATGTTTATACGACTTTAAAAATTATTTTTTAATAACGTTTAAAACAGGTTAAAACACCTTTAAAAGCAGTCAAAAGATACATTAAAAATACACTTTTCACCCTATTTAAAACCTATTTTACAAAGCAGGTTTAAGACAGTTTTCTAAAATAGCTTAAAAATACATTCAAAACAGTGTTGGATTTGGTAAGGGTAAGGAAGTACTTACAGTTGAAATATACAGTCAGTATGCCATCTGCTTTAACATGGGCTGCATGGGATCGTTGGGTAATGATAACGTTTCTATTGTTCGCGCCCGCAAGTAAGAGATGGTTAGGATGACGAAAAAAAAAATATTCCCAGAGGGCGTTTGTATATTATGACATCACAATAAGGGGGGTATATAGCATTAATCAAAAATTCCTATTTGGGGGGGAGGGGGGGGGGGTGCAGAGTATTATGAAAAGAAGCGCTTGGTTTGGTATTTCGCATTGTCATTCTGAGGAGCAGCTGACTTCAAGGTAAGAAAAACTGAACTTTTCATCGCATCGTCTCGGTGTAATTTCTTGAGAAAGCACTATTATTTGACCACGAAAGCATAGGGTTGATGTTTATCCGAAATATAGGGTCGAGAGACGCATGGTAAGCGTATAACTTTGAAGAACTTGTCAGTCTCGCGTTCCTCATCGCATCAGCTACAAGTTTATGACTGGACGTTATAGAGATTTGTCAGACACAAATCACTTCGAAGGATTGAAAGACTCAATCCAAAAACAAGAACGTTTAGCTAAACAAACAAGTGATCATCAAACGAAGTAGTTGTTACAATCATTTGGGCTTATATCATGTTGCTTAGTCAAGATGTCAGGAGTTTGATGTGTGATCGAGTGTTGTTTTCTTAGGTAGAACTTAAGCTTATACCTCTTCTAACGAAATCTTTCGCTGTACATTTTAGAAACTTCCCGGGAACTCAAAGTGTTTTTTGAACACTGTGAAAATTTTGCATATAAGGTAAGGGTCCAAGTAGTTATATGCTTCAGCAAACTACTTGGATACAAACTACAACCGGATTTAGGTACAGGTATAGGTATAGTAAATCATTAATATTCACAAACCTTTCTACATACTATAATTCTGTATAGGTTTACTAATGAGCGCGGTCTTCCTTATTCAATACAAACAATAGGCTTGCCAAGGCTTGCCCGGTAAGTAACTTTAGTCCGCTTTGCCGGAACGTCTATTTGAATAATAAGAATAAGAGGAGCGATCACCTGGTAACGCGAGAAACGGCTTATGTCTTCTATTTAGCGCTAAAAATCGGATATATGAACAAAACACACACAAAAACAGAAAGTGGAGCCGTTTCTCGCGTTGCCAGGTGATCGCTTCTCTTATTCCTGTTTTTAAATAGACGTTCCGGCAAAACAGACTAAAGTTACTTACTGGCCAAGCCTAGGCAAGCCTATTATTTCTATTAAATAAGACAGACGCTCATTAGTAAACCTATACCGAATTAGTATGCATGAAGGTATGTGAATATTAATGCTTAACCTACCTATACCTATACCTAAATCCGGTTAAGTTTGCTAAAGCATAACTGATCCACGTTTAATATACCTGCTTTTATCTTACGTCGCTTACCTTTCATTGTGTAACATATAGCATGGCCATCTATTCGGAACCTTGCCCCCCGCGACGCATCACTGATCATGAAGACACACGCTCTCAGCTTACTAATAGGAAAATGCATGGAAATTATTGTTCAATCGATCCCTGAGAAAAATATGGTGGTTGAATTTCACGGTCCTCGGTAAGTTTGTTAGTTGTGACAAAAAGTTTAAAGACAAAAAGGCCGTCTTGGAGCCAAGCGAATTGTAATCTATGCGGTTTTCACACTCAAAGATCTTAAATAGAAGTACAAGAATTCGCCATAAGGACCTTTTCAGTTCGTGCAAACTACTGATCTTTTCTTCAGGCCCCCTGTTTCCATCTGAGATCAGACTCTATGGTCCTCGGTCGCAAACCGAAGACCAACTGTAATAATAATCTTTTATTAGGAAACTTTCATCACATCACTGTGGTTTTCAGAAAGATCCTAACTTAGATTAAAAGTACTAAATTAGACTATTATAAGTAAGGGTTTTCTAAAACTTAACACAGTAAAAATTACGGATAAAAAACGACGTTTCGACCGATGCCTCCTTTCCTGGGCACCCAGCTCCTCAACAGATCTTCACATGTGGAGACCAAAGTTTATGTCAAGCCCACTAACACTGGCCTCTTGTTGCTTGATCGTGCTTTCCGACTTTCGTCCAACTAATCGTACTTCTCCGAAGAATGCGATCGTCTTAAATTACTTTTCTTCCGGCTAAAGCACCCTGACAAACTCATTAACTCTACTATCTTACGCTTTATTGCCACAAAAGTTTCTGATCAACCTGTTTCATCACCCTCGGCTGTTTCTGATTCATCTGACCCTGTTCGTGGTATTTTACCATTTACAGACCAGTCCTCAGCTGACATTGTTCGACCTCAACTTCAGGATTTCAGTCACAAACTTCACACGACCGTGTCTCCAGTGTTTTTCAGCCAAAAGATTGAACGCGATCTTAAAATGCAAGAAGCTAAGCCACCTCTTGTCAACCAGCAATGTCTCATGTTTACAAATTTGAATGTGACCTGTGCGATGCAGGTTATGTTGGTTAAACATCTCGCCACTTACACCAGCGAATTCAGGAACACTGCAAAATCGCAAGTTCATCCATCTGCCAGCACTTTCGTCTTAAACATTCTTTAGCACCTAAAGATCTTAGTAATAATTTTAGCTTTTTAAAGAAGTGTAAAAGCAAATTTGACTGCCTGGTGTTTGAAATGTTTTTTATTAATGAACTGAGATCTAGTCTCAATGTACAATCAGAATCACTTAGTGGAAAAGTTTTTAAATGGCTCTTTTAGCTAGATTCTATTGTTTTTTTTCCTGCATGCTTTATTTCATTCTTTTATCATTTTCAAACATTTTTTATAGTTCTTAACATATTTTTACACCTTACACATATATATGCTAATTCTTTTAACTTTTTTACTTACTTGAAAATGACCGAAGATCGGTCGAAAAGTCGTTTTTTATCCGTAATTTTTACTGTGTTAAACTAGACTATATACAGTAAAATGAAAGATACCTAGAAATAAAAATATGTATATAAACTAAATTAAAATTTGATAAAAAGCGGCAATTGAAATACAAAAAAGCATTAAATAAAAAAGCTGCAACAAATGCTTCGCATAAAATTCACAATGTCAGGTGCATTTCTAATTTCTTTGTCTAGATTATTCCAATCTTTCAGATAGTAATAACACACTCTGTTTCCCCAATTTCTGGTTGAAAGGGATAGTCTAAGCATGTCTCTATTTCTTGTGTTATAATCATGAACGTTCCTCTTTGCTTGTAGCACCATTGACTGATCCATAAGCCATGCAGGCCATTAATAAACTTGTAAATATATATACAGCGATGATAAAATCTACGTTGTTCTAGGTTGAGTCACTTCCGTCACAGTTACGAGGGCATCCGTAGCTCACGAATAAAGTGACCTGTTCAGGATAATTTTCGCTCGCATTCGAGCATTCGCGAGCATGCGAGCACTGCGATTTTTTTGCGAGCACGAGCAGAGGTAAAAAATTTGTTTTGCGAGCAGTGAGCAGTTTAGAGAGTACAACTCGCGAGCAGCGAGCACTCATATTTTCCGCTTGTAGCAATCCATATGGAAATCCTTTTCTTTAAAATAAAACAGAAAATATTTTAAAAAGACGATGTGATACTCATCGCTAAGTTCAAAGAGATCAGTAGACCCTTTATTTTAGGAAAGCTTGCACAAAACCTTAAGAGAACTTCGTCTAAAGTAAAAACACACCTGTACGCAAGCGATACCGAAGAAATTTTGCGAGCAGTTAAAAATTTTGATGGCCATTCACCACCCCTAAAACCTGCAGGTCATTCATAAGAGTCACAATGTCCTTATCACCCCACATTAAATCAGCATAATCAAAAACTGGTAAAACAATACTGTTATACTAATAGAAAAGGTGGCGAGCGGTTAAGTGTAGCGAATGCTTGATCCTACGTAAAAGACAGATCCATTGATTAACTTTTAGAAATTACAACATACTCTACATGATTTGACCATGTGAAGTCTGAGGCCAACATAACCCATAAATATTTAAACCTAGTTACGCTATCTAACTCCCAATCAAACATAGATAGAGACAAGGAGGAAGTATTAACTAATTTTCTATTGCTTCCGATTAAAATGCATTTGGTAGGTTCAAGGTAAGTTTGTTCGCTTTTAGCCACTGACATTGCTATGTTGTAGAGATCTGCTTTAAACTTGTTCTCCAGCTCGCGAGGTTCTTTTGCAAATCAGTAAAGAACAGTGTCGCTAGCGTACAATGATACCTCGGAGTGTTCAATAGCAGCAGGTAGCTCGTTGACATACACAAGGAACAATAACGGTCCCAAGATGCTTCCTTGTAGAACCCCGAAAGTAACGGGAAAGGCTAATGTAGTACTTTCACCGACTCTGCATAATTTCTTGCTCTTTACAAATTGAATCCTTTGTGGTTTTTTCTTTCAAAAACACCCAAATTCACCGAAAATTAATCATCCTTCACTGAATACCTTTTATAGACGCTCCAGTAAAACACTGGCCAAACGCGAGCCGTTTTTCTTACCTCATCGTCTCCTGTTTACATCGAATTTGACCGCCATTTTAGTATAATTCCCCAGGCTTTTTTTCAGCCTTCTTTCGGAAGTTAAAAGCCTGGGAATAGCTCTTTATTTTTGGTGTGTGTTTTACTGTGTTCGATACAGGCAGATCAAGTCCGATCTTGATTTTAGAGCCGCTTAAAACGACTTCACGAAACCTACTAAAACTTACAGGTGAGTCCAATTTGCCTTGCAGTGATGTCGTGACTGAGCTCCAATTGACATCTAGGTGCATTTATGGTCATTTATCGGTTTCCAGGCAATGTTTTATTTACATGGACGAAAGACTAATATGTTTATTCATCTTCTGTGAAAAAATATTACCTTGGTGTGAAGCGCGGCCAATTCTCCTCATGCAAACGCTTTCGTGGCAAAAACTTATTGACAGATGTTTCTGTTGGTTTTCATGTCGGTGCCCATCCGGATGGGCACCAACATGGTAACTCCATACAAAGCTCTCTAAATTCGGGTCAATCATTTCTTTAGAACAACAACAAGAAGTTTATTTCAAGTTAAGTATGGCTTACAAAGCATGTGCTCGCAATTAGCAAGGGCTGTTTGAGGCGGGCACAAGAGGAAAAAGAAAAGTCTATAATAAATAAATAAATAATATACTATACTATATATATATATATATATATATATATATATATATATATATATATAAATATTGGAAGTAGGAAAAAAACTACACTTTCACCCCGACAAGCCTGTTTCGTGATCTCTCACTCTTCAGGGGATTTTAATGATAAGGATATTCATAACCATCGACTATATACTTTGAGATTACATTGTTGGGGAAAATTTAAATTTAAATGTTTAATTGTTACATAGCAACGCTTTGTTTCTGTGGCGGCAAGAAGATACAAGTTCGTTACGTTTGTTAAGTGATGATAGATTGGGACGACAGATAATTAAAAATTTCTCCTCGAGGCAAAGGTTACACCTTTTACTTGAACTGTTATAGGATGAGCTAGATGAAATGATACGCCATGAAACAGAGTAGTCAATGTTGTTGTCTTTCAGGGACCAGACATGTTTACTTAGTTCCGTAGAGTTCCTGTGTTTTGCGTGACGGAATGATGCTGTGTGGTTTCTGTACCTAGTTTTGAAGGCGTTTTCTGTGAGTCCGATGTATGTTTCAGAAGTGTTATTGTCGTTACGTTTGACGGTTGCTTGGTAGATAATTGATGATTGAAGGCAGTTTCCGTTAAGAGGGCATGAGTTTTTTTGTCGGCAGTTACATGATTTGTTGTCAACAGAGTTATCTGTGGATTTATCTGTGTGTTTGGATGCATTCAGGATACGCTTGTTGTGGTTGTCGATAATTTGTTTAGTGTTATTCATGCAACTGTAACTGATCTTGATGGTATTACGGTTGAAGATTTTTCTGAGTTTGTTCTCTTTAGGGAAGTGTTTGTCTACTAGGGTGAGGAATCTGTGACCGATGTTGGTGTTGACGTTTTTGCTGAATGGGGGGTTGTACCAGAGGATGTTGTTGCGTTGTCTGTTTCTCCGTTTAGCAGTTGTAGTCGGTTCGTAGTGTAGAGTGTAGTGGTATCCGCTTTCGTCGAGTGCTTTTTGATACGGGGGGGTGGCTTGGTCGAATGATGCTTTGTCCGATGAAAGGGATGATAGCCGTCTGTTGATGCCGGCGGGTATGTTCTTTGTGGTGATCGGTGGGTGGTTGCTCTCGCGATGGACGTACTGTAGCGTGGTGTTAGGCTTTGTGAAGGGCCGGTAGGTGCTGTTGTTAAGGTTAATTGTGATGCGTAGACCATTTTAGTTAAAGACACGGCATATTTCCTTCTTGATGTTTTCTGAGTCTCTCGGTGCGGCATTAGAAATGGCTAGACCGTCGTCTCTGTAGAGCCCTATGTTGACGTCAAGGTGTTGTAATTGTGAAAGCAGGAAACTTCCTACTAGCTCACATGTCTCAGCGCCATCGTAGCTGCCCATTGTAACGTCAAATGTTGTGTCGCCCTTCTTTTGCCATGCTTGTTGCTTGTGTATTAGGATTGAGTTCTTGGCATGTATGATGATGTTTCGTTCGTCGTTCGTGATGTTGTCGTAGGCTGAGGCAAAGTCAAGTGCCTTGTTGAGAAGGTCTTGGCTGATGGAGAATTCTACGATGTCGAAGCAAATAAAGCTGTGATGTTGTTTGTTTTCAATAGCTTTAAACCACTCGATCACGGAGGTGGAGTTTTTCCATTGGTTGAATTTGGATGCTCTCGTAATTTTGTTGTTGATTCTGTCGAGGGTTACCGTGCTGATTTTGCCTATTTCGGATTTAGTAGGGTTGATTAGTCTGCAGGTCGGTTTGTTACGGAACTAAGTAAACATGTCTGGTCCCTGAAAGACAACAACATTGACTACTCTATTTCATGGCTTATCATTTCATCTAGCTCATCCTATAACAGTTCAAGTAAAAGGTGTAACCTTTGCCTCAAAGAGAAATTTTTAATTATCTGTCGTCCCAATCTATCATCACTTAACAAACGTAACGAACTTGTATCTTCTTGCCGCCACAGAAACAAAGCGTTGCTATGTAACAATTAAACATTTAAATTTAAATTTTCCCCAACAACGTAATCTCAAAGTATAAAGTCGATGGTTATGAATATTCTTATCATTAAAATCCCCTGAAGAGTGGGAGATCACGAAACAGGCTTGTCGGGATGAAAGTGTAGTTTTTTTCCTACTTCCAATATTTATATCACGCTCTACTTTAACGTATCGATCACTCTACTACGGAAAAATCGAAACACATACTTCCTATATATATATATATATATACACCGTTTTCAAAAAGGTTTTCATACAGAGAGATATATAGATAGATATATAGTTTTGTTCTCTTGCACGTGCGCCCGTGTGCATTTTTCACTTGTTATTGTCCAACTTGTGAAAAACTCGGTTCAACGATAAATTTTTTCGTCGTCAGGTGTTTTGTTCCAATTTGACATGTCGTTTTGAGTTTTTTTTTTTTTTTTTAGAAAAATACATGCGCCCTGCGATACAAATTTGCAATGGCGAATTATACAGCTGATTTGGGAATGAGGAAAACATCCCGCGAAGCAGCTGATCCGCGAGTTATACGGCGTTACCGAATTGTTAGGCCAAATGCCATTGCATCTGTAGCAAATGAGGAAGCATTTTTATTGATGGAATGTATTAAAAAATGCGCTGCCAGGGGCGTGCTTAAGAGAAACTGTAAACTAACTTGAATGCATTTGTGGCCGAGAGTTTATTCTGTCTTCAATGAGACTTGCCTTACAGGCCGTGCTTTTACACGAAAAAAGGTGAGACATTAAGATATATGACCAGCTCATCATGGTTATGATAAAGTCTGCTTCCATGAACCTCGTCAACGTCTTAGTCCGTTTTGATCAACTGCTATAATATTGTTGCTCCTTCTCACATATACAATATGTACATCCACCGTCACCTCTTCCTTCTCAGCGGTTTTGAAAACACATTTTTTTCCATTTCATCTGCGTTTTTCCCCTTATCCTGTAACGACAATAATTATATTACCTACAAGTGACCGAATTCCTCATTCTTTAATTTTCAAGAGAATGCAAATCAAGAGAATTGCTGACAATATTCGTGCATTATTTTTTTAATTGACAAATTGGAACAAAGAACCTGACGACAAGAAAATTTATCGTTGAACCAAGTTTTTCACAAGTTGGACAATAACAAGTGTAAATGCACATGGGCGCACGTGCAAGAAAACAAAAGTATATATCTATCTATATATCTCTCTATATGAAAACCTTTTTGAAAACGGGTGTATATATATATATATATATAAACAAATCCAGGTAATTCACCGTTGGATCCAGAACAGTGCTCAACAATTAAGGAGCGGATTAACAGTAAATAGACTACTCAGTATGAGCACATATGGATTTTAATACAGGTCTGTTTCGTAGACCAACAAAAAGTTGATCCACTCATCAGTTAAACTCCATACACACTGAAGCATCATAACGGTTAACACAGCAACATGATCGCGTGACATATTTTTGCGGTTGTCATGACAGAGGCGTTATTCAAAAAATACTAATTTATAAAAAACCTAATTTATAAAAAACCTACGCGCGCTTATGATACAAATAAACAAAATTTCAGGAATACTTGAGAATGTATTTTCTTCGATGTCTACAATTTGAAATGAGTTCGTTTCGTTTGTTCAGAGTGGCCATCTGTGGGTTAGATAATATGAAAAACGTCTCAGTGATACATAGGTTACAGCGTTTAGTGGCCTTTGCGATGATGAGACGTACGTCGGCCTTACAGCAACAGATTTCAAAACAAGATGGCGCAACCACCAAATGTCTTTTAAGCATGAGAAAAAGGCGGAACGACACCGAGCTGAGTAATATTTATGGAAACTAAAGGAAAAGAAGGAAGGCTATTCAATTTCGTGGAAGATCATCGCAAAGGCCAAGGCATACTCTAATACCACTAAACGCTGTAACCTATGTATCACTGAGAAGTTTTTCATATTATCTATATATTAAATATATTTTTGTAAAAAAGCAGCTTTTTTTATGTATGAAGCTGCTTTTTTTCAAATTAGCCGCTTGTAAAAATACTGCTTTTTTACAAAATATATGTTTGTAAAAAAGCAGCTTTTTTACGTAAAAAGGTGATTTTTACAAGTTACTTGGTTGTAAAAATACTGCTTTTTTACAAAAATATATTTTTGTAAAAAAGCTGCTTTTTTATGTAACTGCTTTTTTACGTAAAAAATCTGTTTTTTTACAAAAGATATTTTTGTAAGAAAGCTGCCTTTTTATGTAAAAATCCTGCTATTTTACACATAAAGACCATTTTACAAACCCATTTATCGACGACAGGCTGTTTTCGAACTTTACTGATTGAACTGTAGTTTTCGTGCGCTTCTCAAACCGTACATTTCAAGATATCCGGCTAGTCACGTTCACGTTCTCGTGTCCCCTTTATTGTGGGGCTTTTAAATTCCCTTGTTAACTCGCTGACAGCGTTAAAAATTTACGTTCTTTTTATTTTTTTTATTATTTCTTCTCGTTTCCTTTGTCATTCAATTTTCCAGGACCTTATAATTGTTGGATGCGAAAAAGGAACAGGCAGTAATTTCATTTGTTATGCTTATCGGCTGAGGTCACGCACGGCAGTAACTGCATGTTAGGCAATAATAGAATAGCTGGGTTATTCACTGTCTTATTTATAAGCAATGCCTGTCACAATCTCTTGCAGCAACCAAAGCCTTCTTTTCTCTCCTTCATTGCTACTTTTGCTCAAGCCGAAAACTGTACAGAATATTGTTCTGTATTATTTATCTAATTTCCCAAGTTTATCAGCTGCAATAATCGGTTTAACTGTCAACAAAATACTTGGCTATAATGCTTTGATTCTCTTAGTAGTGGACAAATAAATTATAACTCCATTTCTAGCATAAAATCTTCAGCAAGAATCAACGACAGCAATTGTTAGGCAATTTCCTGTATTATGTATGATGTCCTAAACTTCTATCACGGGATTCATGCAATGTTGAAATCCATGTTGATGCATGCAAGAGTGTCATGTCTGCGTTACAACTTTAAGCTTTCAACATGATGTAGGAACATGTTCAGTCGGCTAATCAAGCAAAAGGAAACGCTAGCCTGTAGCTACAAGCGTACATACACCCGCTTGTTAGTCTAAATTTTGCAACACACAGAGCAACTTGTAAGGCCATAAAAACAGCAACCGATTCGTTTATAAGAATTAGGGACTATAAAGACGTCTGTAACGTACGGCAATGCGTGTTTATAAGAATTAGGGACTATAAAGGCGGTCTGTAACCCCGTGTGAAATACCTCCATGGAATTCCATGGAAAGCCATAGAAATCCATGGAAATCTATGGAAATCCATGGAATTCTATGGAAATCCATGGAAATCCATGGAATTCCACGGAACATCCATGGAGTATCCATGGAGTTCCATGGAATGCCATGGAGTTCCTTGTAGTATCCATGGAGTTCCATGGAATGCCATGGAATTCCATGAAGTTCCATGAAGTAGTGATGGAGTTCCATGGAATGCCATGAAATTCCATGGAGTTTCCTTGGAGGTCCATGGAATTCCAGGGAATATTGTAGAGTTCCATGGAATGCCATGGGGTTCCCTGAAGTACCGATACAGTTTCATGGAATGCCATAGCGTGTCCATGGAGTTCGATAGAATACCTTGCAGTTTGTATGAGAAAATCCATAGGAATTCAGCAATCAAGCAACTAATCAACTCGTTAACCACATGTTCAAGTCTGCATTTTTTATTGGATAGAAAAATAGGAAACATTTGGAAGTTTTCTAAAAGCAAAATAGTGCATTTAGTTTAAAATTATTAGACAGACAATGCAAAAGTATTGTTCACCAACAGGCGACGCTGAAAGTCCCAGTGTAAGAAATTTTATTGCTATCTATAAAGAGGAATGTTTTGAGTGCCTAATAAAAAAATGATCCTGGTTAGTAAAAAAATATATAATTTTTTTTTTAGTAGGGCTGTCTGCCATTTATCTTTTAAAAGCAGTGTTGCATTTAAAATATGAGAAGATCACTGTTATTAACAACATGCAGTTGCTTCATTACATTGACACAGTGCTGCTATTCGTACAGGACCCATACACCCACAAGTATTTGCTATGACATACGGGATCAAGTCTCTACTTAAAATTTATATGAAATTTTCAAGTCTCTTGAAATTTCTGATCAACAAATTTCCATGAAAGTGTAAGTCTCTTCAACCACTGTTCCATTTTTAAGGAAAAATTTCAGTGGCAAATTTTGAAAAGAAAAAAAATTCGATGTGGCAAGATTGAGACAGACATCTCTACGATCGTGCCGTGATTTGACGCCATGTTTGGTGCTTGAACTGGCGTCCAGGCCTCCCCGCTTAGTGACTTACGCGATCATGTGGGGCTTTTGAACCAATAGAAATGCGAAGAAGATCAGTTTTCTTGGTTCGAATCTTTAGGCGGACTTCTGTGCAGTACGATAGTGTTGTGTAAACGGATTGTCTTTGCAGTGAATGCATCCGAAAAAGATGTTATTTTCAGCGCAAAATATCACTTGTTTAATAAGGTTGCTTACATTAGGCTTGTTTCAAATCAACTTCGATTGAACAGTGACTCAGCTGGATCGCACATTAAAGGAGGAAGGTAAGCTTAACATGTACACAACTCGTGTTTGGTTCCTCAACTGAATTCGTCCGCTCGATTGTCTCTGCTAGATTTAGAAGGGCGACTTTTCGGGTGCTGTTTATCGGTTTTAATATGTAGTTTTCATCTTTTTTCTTTATACAGATACGAATGTGGTCTTTCCTGCAAATTGCCTTTGGAATCCTTCGGAATAGTTACTAATTCTGGCAGATTTAGAAATCGAAGACTGTACTTCGATGGACTGCTTCGATGTATAAGAAGAAAAATCATATTTAGAATTTTCATGCCTGCTACGTAAAAACTGTACAAGAGACTGATAAATTATAATTGTAGCTGACGCCGTTTTTCCCAAGGATTAGGTAGGACTTTGCTATAACTAAATGCCATAGTTCTGATCGAGAAAATAAGTAACACTTCCCTTTTTCGTGGCATTAAATAAAGCCATGTTTAAGTCTTACATACTGAGGGTTTGTGCATTCAAGTATTAGCTTATTTTTTTCTCTCAATTGTGCATCTGTTCGCCTGTTACTTTTCTTAAACAGCAGGCCAAGATTCCTCGCTTTATATTAAATCTAAATTTTTCATTTAAGCTACTTCAATATGATTGCTGCATTCTAAACTGCAATGTATATAGTCGCAAGTAAACATTTATTTGTTTTAGCTACAGTATGTCAAATTTTCTACCAAAAGCATGTTAAATATTGATTGATATCTTTAAAAAGAGATTTATGCGGTCCTTTTATTGATTAAATAAATTGCAGTGAACCAAAATCTGTTATGTATTCCATTTGATTCACTGGATATTTTAAATGTGTAATTCCTGTGAATTCCATGAAACTCCCTGGAGATCCATGGAATAATCGATGGAGTAGTTTCTGTGGAATTGCATGGAACTTTTCCATGGAATTCCATGGAAAATGTAGATGCAGGAATTTCCATGGAAATTGGTGTCCTAATCATTTTCCATGGAATTCCATGGGAAATGTCCTAATCCTCCATGCAAATATTTTTTATGGAAATCTATGGAGAAATTTCCATGGAATTCCATGGAAATTGATGTCCTAATCCTCCATGGAATTCCATGGAGAATTTTCCATGGAATTTCATGGAGGTTTTTCACACGGGACGTACGCCAGTGCTTGTTTTATTTTAGAGATCGAGAAAAAAGTCAGAAAACACTTGTAAAGACTGAACAACTTTAATATGAACACAAGCTGAATTCGCCAGCAACATTTAGTGTATGACCGTTTTTTTACAAAATATATTTTTGTAAAAAGCTGTCCTTTTACAAATATATATCAGTGTAAAAAAACAGCTTTCTTACGGTACCGTTTTTTTACACAACATATATATATATATATATATATATATATATATAAAACGGTACCGTAAGAAAAAATATAAAACGGTACCGTAAGAAAGCTGTTTGTTTACACTGATATATATTTGTAAAAAAACAGCTTTTTTACAAAAATATGTTTTGTAAAAAAACGGTCCTACACTAAATGTTGCTGGCGAATTCAGCTTGTGTTTATATTAAAGTTGTTTAGCCTTTACAAGTGTTTTCGGGCTTATTTCTCGATCTCTAAAATAAAACACGCATTGCCGTACGTTACAGACGTCTTTATAGTCCCTAATTCTTACAAACGAATCGGCTGCTGTTTCTGTGGCCTTACAAGTTGCTCTGTGTCTTGCAAAAATTAGACTAACAAGCGGGTGTATGTACGCTTGTAGCCATAGGCTAGCGTTTCCCTTTGCTTGATTAGCCGACTGAACATGTTCCTACATCATGTTGAAAGCTTAAAGTTGTAACGCAGACATGACACTCTTGCATGCATCAACATGGATTTCAACATAGCATGAATCCCGTGATAGAAGTCTAGCGCAACATACATAATACAGGAAATTGCCTAACAATTGCTGTCGTTGATTCTTGCTAAAGGTTTTATGCTGGAAATGGAGTTATAATTTATTTGTCCACTACTAAGACCATCAAAGCACTATAGCCAAGCATTTTGTTGACAGTTAAACCGATTATTGCAGCTGATAAACTTGGGAAATTAGATAAATAATACAGAACAATATTCTGTACAGTTTTCGGCTTGAGCAAAAGTAGCAATGAAGGAGAGAATAGAAGGCTTTGGTTACTGCAAGAGATTGTGACAGGCATTGCTTATAAATAAGACAGTGAATAACCCAGCTATTCTATTATTGCCTAACATGCAGTTACTGCCGTGCGTGACCTCAGCCGATAAGCATAACAAATGAAATTACTGCCTGTTCCTTCTTCGCATCCAACAATTAGAAGGTCCTGGAAAATTGAATGACAAAGGAAACAAGAAGAAATAATAAAAAGAATAAAAAGAACGTAAATTTTTAACGCGGTCAGCGAGTTAACAAGGGAATTTAAAAGCCCCGTAATAAAGGGGACACGGGAACGTGAACGTGACTAGCCGGATATCTTAAAATGTACGGTTTGAGAAGCGCACGAAAACTACAGTTCAATAAAGTTCGAACCATGCTATAGAAAACAGCCTGTCTTCGATAAATGGGTTTGTCAAATGGTCTATGTGTGTAAAATAGCAGGATTTTTACATAAAAAGGCAGCTTTCTTACAAAAATATCTTTCGTAAAAAAACAGATTTTTTACATAAAAAAGCAGGTTTTTTACAAAAATATATTTTTGTTAAAAAGCAGTATTTTTACAACCGGTTAACTTGTAAAAAAGCAGCTTTTTTACATAAAAATATATTTTTGTAAAAAAGCAGTATTTTTACAACCGGTTAAATTGTAGAAAAGCAGCTTTTTTACATAAAAAAGCTGTTTTTTTACAAAAATATATTTTTGTAAAAAAAGCAGTATTTTTACAACCGTTCAATTTGTAAAAAAGCAGCTTTTTTACATAAAAATGACGCTTTTTTACAAGGACCGTTTTTTTTTATGCAACATATAGATATAGCCGGAAATTAACACTATTCAAGCTTAGTACTCTTTTACACTTTAAAACTAAGTTCTAAACTTACTCTTTAATTCTTTGAAGCTAAGTTCGAAATTTACAAAATGCAAACTTAATGCATATATGAGCTCGGACACTAAAATGAATAAGTAAATATGGGTACGTCCAGTTAATCTAAGCATAAACGGCATTCATTCCCACATCCTTCAAGAAATGATGTTACATCCTTCTTACGTATCATTGTCCTAAAAGTTGCCAAAGTTCCAATATTTCTCTCCTCCTTGCTTAATTTTGACCACAATTGTGGTCCGAGAAATCTGAGAGAATGTCTTCCATAAGTAACAGTTTTAAACCGAGGTAAGACGAAATCTGCATTTCTTAGGTTATATCTCTTACTATTAGTATTCTCCTCGTTGATATTAAAAATGTCCGCAATTTGGTTCACTGTTAATTTGTTTTTTACTTTAAACATCAAAATGAGTATATCCTGCAACCTCCTATTTTGTAAAGTAGTTAACTTAGCTCTTTTCAGCAAGGTGTCATAACTTTAGGTAGTAGTAGTATTACCGGTATATCTCAGTGATGTACAGAAATTTGTTCTCTTTATTAATTAGGTCTTGGCAATGGTCTTTACCAGTTACTGTCATTTGGGGTATGATTTGCTTGAATTGCTTACAAAAGTTAATGAGCTGTTGGTGATTGAAGCAAACAGAGCATCGCTTGTTCAGGTGCCATACCTGACTCATACACTGAGAGCTAAATTGTATCTAGGTGAGAAACTATTATTAAGGAGCATTGAGGTTAATAATGACAGATATAAAACAAATAGATTTTTTTTCCTTAAGGTGAGTTTTCACAAGAAGCATTAGACAGAGCGAACAAAACAAAAACGTATCATACTAAGACAAAATGCATGTTTTGTCAGGGCTGATATGGCTTTTCTATTGAAAACTTGTTCACTTTCATACCAAAAGATGTTTTCGTTGGTCCGTTTTCAGTTCAGTTTCCAATTTAACAGTGTCCTTTTTTATTTTCAGACTTTAGACACCAGATTAAGATACTCATTCAAGTAAAATGGAGAAGTAATATTGCACTAAACTGATTCTTGTTTGGTAATTTAGGTTCTACACTGAATCCTACCCAAGAAACAGCCTCTTTCATTCCAGGTACGTATGACGTAATGGGGGTGTTCACAGCAGGGCATACGAAGAAAATAGTTTTAAATTTACTACGATCATAACTGCTGAATCATTAGCGACTGATCAAAAATCGTAGGCCAGTCCCCACGAATCAGGGAGAACAAATACTGGAGCAGTTTAAAAAATGTCTTGAGTGTGAAAAAATTAATAAAAGCTATTAAATTACAAAAAAAATGTCTTAATTGGTGTGGATGGGTCCTAAGATTTTTTTTTATCAATCAGCTAATTGTATATGATGTTTAAAAGAACTCAGGCATTTTCTGTTACTTACTTTCCATGGTTCCTAATACTTTAGAGTTAGCTACGCACCATGTTAACGAGATGTTAGGTAGGCCCTCCCAGAAGGAAAGTCTATAGACTAAAAAACTCCCTGCCTGGCAATTTTTCAAGCCAAGAAAGCATTAAATGATATGAAAATAAGATTTAAAAAAGGTAGAACTTGAATGTTTTTGTCTTTACGGCCGGGATACGCGGGTACTACGCACTTTGAATACCAGGAAAATCTCTAATTAAATTAAGCTACCCCCCGACCCCCCCCCCCCCCCCCAAAGAATAAAACTTTCCTACCACCAAAAATCCGGCTTCGATGAGCCCCGTCACTTGAAATCCCGTTCCCCCTCCCCCTCTGGAGTAAACCGTCAATATTAAATTCACTTACAGCATAAAGGATGCACGTGGCGCGTTTACAATGCATTGACTCCCAGCTTAAATGTGTTTCTTTCATTTCTCAAGGTCCGCCTCAGCTGAACCGCTATGAAATCAACCGAACTCCCCATGGATACTGCATTATCGTTAACAACCTTACGTTTGAAGACGAAAACCTGTCCGACCGCCATGGAGCAAGTAAAGACGTAGACAGCCTCAAGAAGTTGTCCACTGATCTCAAATTCACCGTAGTAATCAAAAAAGATTTGGACAAACACGAGATCGAAAGAGTGGCTGAGAACTTTGCCAAGAAAGATCACCGCGAGTTTGGTACGTTTTTTTTCATTCTCATGTCGCATGGTGGAAACCGAGATTGCATTCTGGGGGTACAGGGAAGGAAAACTTCCGTCGAAAATCTAATGGTAGAGTTCCAAGCAAAGAATTGCCCCTCACTAAAAGGAAAACCAAAGGTGTTTATTATCCAGACCTGCAGAGGCGTTCGTGAGTGTATAAATGAAACATTCGTATCTCCAGTTGGGAGTATTCAGTCACAGGATGTGCTATCTACGTCACCATCTTCAGATGCCCAGTCTACTGGACGTCCTTCTACAGCGGATTCCACTCTTGCAAGAAGTGTGTTTCCGACGGAAGCTGACTTTCTTTTGGCGTTTGCTACCGTGCCAAGTTTTGTGTCCTTCCGGTTCGCGGAGTTTGGTACTATATTTATACAGGTACGTATGAGTATCAGGTTATTCCTGTTACTGTGACTCTACATTGATTTAGTGATACGGAGTATTAGGATGAAATTTTGTGTAGCCTCTTGCACTGTCATAACTGGAGTGAGAAGAATAGCGAGGTGTCGTTAAAGGGGTTTTCAGTATCACTAAAAATGTTATTACTAAGGAAAGAAGGCAGGAAATTTTGAATATCTTTTTAATAGTTAAGTAGCCTTTTATATTAAGTCTGTAAAATAGAAAAATAAGTGCTTTTACTTATTTTAGATATAGTTGATAGTTTTTTAAAAAGTTAAAACTTTTAAATAAAACTCTAGTCAGTTTTTAAATACTATTTTTACTTGTTTTTAATTGTGTATGTTAATGTTACAAGTTTATCAGTTTTATCTTAACTGTCGCACGTTTACCCTCTTTAAATGAAGGCTTTACCTTACCTTACCTTAACTTACGATGTAGCAGGGAATGAATTGATTCCCCGGGGAGTTCTTCCTATAATGGGCCATACGTAAAGGCTTCGTTCGAAACGTTGGTTAAAGTATATTAAATTTTAAGGAAATCTGTCGTTTCGGTCTGTAAAAGGACCTAAAAGGACTAACGGCATTTTGTGGCGGTGACAAAGGGAAGAAACTTCCTGGCTTAGTGATTAATTTTGTTCAAAAGGCGGTGTATTTGCAAAACTAGGTCGAAGACTGGGTTATATTGGCATTTGTCATCGCAACACTGTTATTAAACTGAGAAAAAAAAAATTTTCTTGCTTCAAACCAGGCTCTGGTCGAAGTTATCAGAGAACATCACCACCATCATCATTTTCTGGATATTTTAACCGATGTTACCAAACGTGTGGTTGAGAGACAGAACCCAGAACACAACATAAAGTGCCGTGTCCAAGTTCCAGCACCCATGCACACACTCACCAAGAATTTGTATTTGTGAGAAGACTGGATCAAAGTATTAACAACAAAGAGCAAAAGCGTTTCTGAGCGCTAGGAAATCATCTTTTTAAGAACCCAAAGACACTTCGCAAGACAACTTTAAGTTTAGCCAGATTATTTACCCTTGTGTGTCATATAGGGATGTTATGTCAGCTACAAACCTTAGTGTTTTTTTTTTCGAAAACCTTAGTTGCCTTACAGATCGCCGAAGTGCTATATCAGCAAAGCTGTTCGCCGACATAATTAGCAATCAAGATCACAAGCTACGACATCTTTTACTCGCGCCAAATACGTGTGCTGAACATCCCCGGGGTGCTTTTAAGTTTCGATTGCCTATATAAGAAACGAATAGAATGAAGAGTTGTAACATATGTAGTCACTGTGAGGTCTTGAAGCGAAGACCTCATATTTTGCTTTGAGATCTCCAGTGAAAGGTGCAAGCAATAAGAAACAAGAAACGTTCAAAAGGAAATGCCCCAGTAAGACATCAGCACAGTTAAATGTCTCCTTGTGCCAGAAAAAAGCATGTTTGGTGTTTTGCCAGGGCTACCAACAACCTAAATGGAGACAAACTAAAGTCACTTTTGTTGTAATTAGTTTGAAAACAATGAAATACGAGGCTGATTGGACATAGACAGCTAAAACAGATTTCCTTCTTACCCCAGCATTTCCTTGAGGGTTGACTTTACTGTTTTAAGTTAGTTGCATGTCTCGTTTCATTCTTTCATGCTTATCCAAGATCGGTTGTAACGTGTTACTGTTTGTCCATTTTGGCGAACCTGGCACAATTAAAAAGGTTCCTTCGCACCTTTTGGTAGGGTTACCAGTTCGCCCCTAACGTAGACTTGAAACACGTAGGTAAACTGTTAAAACTTTGTACATTCCATGGCTCAGTTGCATTACTCATTCAGTCGGGCACTCGCCCGACTACAGCTGACTAAAGACTGCCATTAAGGCGGACTTATGTTGTCATGTACATATTATATTTTTGCTTTAAAAATTATCATATAATTAAAATATCATATGCAGTATTATAAACATAAAAAGGAGTCTAAACTTCTAAATAGGTTAGTGGCAGCATATGTGTGTATTTAAAATTGACATCCTTTTGGTGGAAAACTTCGACCAGGAAAACAGAACTACTGTCTGTTCAGACCTTCCCCTTAAGTTACTTCTAAGGTTTTTCACTGTAACCACTAGAAAGTTGGGTTTTCTTTCATTCTAGCCGGATTTTGCGGAAACATTTGTAAATGGTAAACAACCCATGCCTGCCGGCTGTGCAGACACCAATCAGAGCATAGGATGCGGCCAAGCTCGATGCACTAATCAACGCTTGTATGTTTTAATACTGATTGCATATTATTGTATAGATTTGTACTGAGGAAGATATACTTGCCAATATACTTGTCTGTTTGGTTTTTATTTGCCTAAATAATGCAAAGCAATGCTGGTTACGGTGCGCAACCTCAACATCCCAAAACAACGTGCCGATTCGCCATAATAGCACTAAATTCCTCAGGCAAGATATGTCTCTCAGCTTTTCTGCTTGCGGCTCGATCTTAAGTGATATGTCTTTGGGTGGGATAAGTTCTTGGTAGGGAAAATTTGTTAAATAACGCGCGTTATCGAGGTTGTAAAATCTGAACAGGTTACTAAAAAAATGCGCTCTCTTGGCTTCCACTGGCTGTTGCGTGTACACATTGTGGCATCTAACCCTTGACTGCCTTCCGTATCAGAGTTGAGAAGTCACAGTGCTAGTTCCATGGCAGGGATGACAAATTAGTGTCACTCTTGCAAAGTCACAATAAGTCTTAATCAGACCGATAGCAACGATATTTTAAAAGGTGGACGATGCCTTCTCCATCTGAACGGGTGCGTCTTCCGGAGTGCCACAGTTGTCCTTACTTAGACCCCTACTGTTTAACAACTTCACAAACGAAATTTCCCTGGTCTCGATGGTGCATATGTTGTTCGCAAAAATGTAGGAAGTTTTCACTTTGGAATCGCAGTGTGGACGACTTATTTATCACACCCTGGTCCCATGATAATAAGTATGTGTAATCAAATGGTGACGAGTGAAATTAGGGAATAATTTCACGCGCGTTTTGTCCAAATCCTTATAATGTCCCGAGCCTTTAGGCGTTACCTATTAATATCATGAGTGACGAATTACGTAGCAATCTTGGATTTTTGACATGTTTATCCTGGATCGTATCGATCGAGAACTCCTGCACTCTCTCGAACGTTTAGAGCTTAAATTTGGCTTAAGTTCAGAGTTTTTCGACAAAATTCCTGTTAGAATCCTTCTTGATGTGCTCTTTCGTGTGTTCAGGTTTTCTAAAACGTCTTTTTGTGCCCTAACTTCTTCATTCATGACATTGTAAAACTTCGTCGCCATCTTGACACTGAGACGTACGGAAGGTTGCCATGGCAATTTGGTAATTTCACATGTGAAATTACAAATTAACGCTGAAATTTCGCGCCAAAATTAAGGAGTAATTCGTCACCTATGATATTACATGGCTAACACTCTGTCTGCGCATCATTATTTTTCGACCAAACAGGCTGATAGCCAATCTATCATCGTACCAAGTCACTGAGCCCACATATCGAATATATAATGAGTCGATCAGTAATCTATGAGTATCTGGCTATCAGAATCTGTGGTCAAACCTTTATGTGAGGTCGGGTCGACTAAGTCATTTTTCAAGGACCGTTTTTGAAATCTATTCCTAGACTATGTACCGTTCCATGAATCAAAATTCTTAACGCGTCGGTATCCTTTATTGCCAAATTAAAAGCCTATTTACTATTTATGATAATCTTCCAAGGTGTAACCCCTCAGGCGCTGATTCAATTGATCACTCCAGAAAATACCATAACATACCATAATGCTCTATGTATGTCACCCCCAAATTTTGCATAATCATTGTCTTCAGTTTCTCTTGAGAGTTCAATCATGGCCACAAGAGAAGCTGAAAACAATGCTTATACAGAATTTTGGGGTGACAAACAAAGAGTATTATAGTATGTTATGGCATTTACTGCATGTAGTGGTCAATTCTGGCAACATGGTTTAGTATTAAAGTTAGAGTTATTGCCACGCATTCTGTCTTTGCAAATCAGTTTTTCTACGACTTTGAGGGCGCCTCACGATAATGGCCGAATTTATCCTAGCGACAAATTCGCTTCAAGATGAATTACTATCCATTCATAATATTTCGCCGTTTCTGATTGGCTCAAAGCCCAGGCTAATTCTTCATAACCAAATGGCGTTGACCAAATTTGGAAGATGCGAGCAATAGACCTATTCGGCTAACTCAATGTTGTACCCAATTCAAATCTCCCTGGGTTAAGATTCTTTGTGTATTGTATTTGCATCATAAAATGGTACTCACAAATAAATGATACGGAAATTCCTAAAACAAAACGTTTTATTCCCAAAGGGTTTGAATTGGGCACAACATTGAGTTAGCCGGATAGGTCTTTATACTATCAATTATAACATAGCTAGAAAATTCGCCTAATCTAATTCAATAGCGCGAGCGTGCTTCACATTCCTATTGAGCACGCTGATGACGTCAATAAACTATTCGTAATTCCCCGAGTTGTTGTAACTTAGCAATCCTGAGTCTCCTGAGTGCATCCATAACTCAGCAGTACACGATGAAGCGCTTACTATGTGTTTTATAAGGAAATTTAAGACGAAACGTTTGAATTTGTTAACCGATAGTAAGGAAAAGAGGTGAGTGTTGTTGTTGTTGTTGTTGTTGTCATCTCCGCGAGCTGTGCGGGCTATAATGGCGTGTGCAAATCATTCTTTAAAAAGTTGTTTTCTCTCAATAACAATTATTCGGTGAATTAATAGTTTCCTGGCACTTAAATATGGATTTCACAATCATTTTAGAGTACACTTTCTCTCAGTTTCAGGGATAAAAACATAAGCTTAACTGTGAGGAAAAAATATATAGTCACGTAAACATTGACGCGTACTGCTTTGAGTGCGCCCTACAATAATGAAATTTAAAGTTAACTGCTGCATTGATCGCTTTGATAATGTTATAAAACAATTAGTTCATGCTTCAGCAGTGCGTATGTCGAGATATTGAGCACTTGGGAAGTTTGGAGGGCACTCAAGAGGCTAGAGTTGCACTCGGCTGCGCCTCGTGCAAATCTTACGCCTCTTTCGTGCTCTCCAAACTTCCCGCGTGCTGAATATCTCGACATACGCACGCTGACGCATGAACTAATTGTTAATTCGACGGTATATTGACTTGGAAAGGAGTTTGATCAATGGCATATTGATTTGGAAAGGAGGTGGCTTGGGCAAAAGACCATCGATCAACCTCGTTTTCAAGAGCAGCCTCCCAGCTGTTTATTCACGAGTGAACTAAAAATAATGGCGTTCACGCGGCTATTCGAAGACGAAATAGCCTAAATATTCTGAATAAAACTAAACGGAGAGAAAGCAGAATACGCAAAACATATTGCTCGATAGATGTTATCTACTTTTTGAGGATCGATTGAGGACATTGAGGAGTATCTGTAAGAAAAAACCTGAGTGTGTTTACAATCCGGAAACTGTGCAAAAAATAGGCCAAAGTTTAAAAGAAAGTCAACGAGGAGGTAAGCTTGTTCAGGACTTAAAAATATTTTGAATGAATAATAAAACAGTTATTGAACTCCTGTAGCAAAGCCTCGGGGCCATAATATTGTTTCATATTGTTCTCGTTCAAAAGCTTTCAAGCGTCCCCCGTTGTTAGCGGACTAATGATTCTGTTTTTATTCAAAAATCCATTGGTGAAATGAATAATCAATATTCCACCACTATTCAACATTCGTATGTTGAATGGATCGATAAAAAAAGCCTTACCTGTATTTTTATGGCTAAAATTCATCGGGGCTCAATTTTGACATTGCATTTCACGGGAATTAATATTGAATCAAAGAACGGAATCAATTTTCAATTAATGAATTCATCAGCCGTGAACGATGGAAATGCTTGGCTGGCTTCGAATGCAAGAGCTTGCAAACACAATCAAACGGATTGTAATTTATCATTTCTTTCAAGTGCATCTTTTTTTTTTGAGGTCCAATCAATGATGAAGGCTGGCATTAAACAAAGGCAAATCCATTGATTCTGTTGTTAGGTCCGTAACTTACTGTTAAGGGCAAACAAGAGCAATAATGGTTCGGGGGGGGGGGGGGGGGTACACCTGGTAATTCTTTGTGGTAGTGTGCCGCCCAGTTCTCCAAATCCTGACCCTATTTCAGACCAACAAACGTCATTTTCCACACCCGTTTTCAGACCAGACCTCTAAAATCCATACCCGTTTTCAGACCAATTATGCTGGCCAAATACTAAATATTTGCTTGATTTAGTAAAGAGATCTGTTAACTTATTTTCTATCAATTCTTTGAATATAAGTGAGTTTATCTCGATAATACTGCAGTCTACTCGTAATTTCTCAACTTGTTAACACTCGTAATATGCTTTGGTCGCTTGCTCCAATAAACAACGAAAGTCATTTTCAATTTGCCCACCGATTTTATCTAAACATCATTTATTGTGAACAGTTTTATGACAGCATATTAAGAAGACTAGAAATTAAAGTATTTTTCTTCTTAAAACAATCCACCAAAGAAGAGATCTGGAGGTTCAAAGATTCGTTGAACCGCGGCTTAAGTTAGACTCCACTGTTTTTTTCTGGTTGCTAAGAACTTTTTTGCAGAGTGTAAATGTTGCAATTACCAGCTGAGAGTTTTAACAAGGTAGTCAACACCGCCAGCAAGGATAAAACTACTCTGTGAACGCCAGGGAACTAATATCAGACCATTCACTTTTCGAAAAAAGCTGTTATAATATGAGAACCACGGGGGGCTGTCATTTCCAACTTGGTTAACGATAATAAATAAACATCACCAACTTTAGCGGGCAAAACGCAGTCGATGTTTTCGTTTAATAAGGGGTTTAGTTGTAAGGGGCCTCATACTGAGAATTTTTTGGCGGGGGGCTGAGGCCTTGGGGCAGGCGGAAGCCAGAAAATTTTCACTTGTTTCTCAAAATGTTCTTGATGATAATAAATTCAATGGAAAAAAATCGAAATATATTTTGTTTGCTAAACAAAAGACCGCCTGCGAGTTGACGAAGTATGGCAGTAATGCTTATTCCAATTTGTACTTGTGATATGGAACAATTATTTTTTTTTTTTTTAAAAAAAAGGGTACATTAATGCATTAAATAAACTCTGTAGCATGTAATTTGAAAACACTTTTTTTTACGACACTGCGGACAGAAAGCCGCTCGAACCGACATAAAATAAAGCGTCACGCAATCGTTCTTGACTTTCCCTTCTAGCAGAGGTCTCTCACGGCAAGAGAAAACTCAATGATTTGAAAGAGAGTGACCTTTGCCTGCCCCCGATGCGTTTTCCATCACTCATGCACTGACGTATCCTTAAAAACCACTAATGTTTCAGTCACGCGCGACACAACTTACAGACCGGTTTGCGCGATAACAACGTGGGCTGAGAAGTTTCCAGGATGCAATCTCAACAGGGCAGGAGTATTCCACATTAAACGAACCGGTTTTGAAAACCAGTGAGTCTCGGCCACAAATGTTGCCGGCGGCTTCATAAAACGACGCGTCGGAGGCCAACAGAGGTCTCTCTATTTCATTTTCTCTTGCCTTGAGAGACCTCTGCTAGGAGAGAATTCTCGACTCCGTGATGATTGCTAATATTTCCTTTAGACAATCGCTATTTCTTAAAAGCAAGTCATGATATTGGAAGGTTACGCAACTTCCTTGTCCTGCTGTTCTATATATAAATCACTACCAAGAGAGGATAAAGGGGACAGAGAAGGCATCCCCCATACACACCCTATTACATTAGTAATTCGTCTCGAGTTATTTTTAAGACCACAGATCCCAAGGGGGATTAGACAACAGCCAATCACATAGTGCGAATGTGTTCCGCCTGGATAACCCACGCTCAGAGCCACGTGTCCTTCACGAATTGACGCAGAACAAAATGGCGGAAGACGCGGAGAGTGATATTGCTATTCGTTTTGTCGACGAAAACGACTACAGAAAGATTTCTGCTAAAGCTGTGTCAGCGAAACGGAAATTAAAAAAGAATCGCCCTTCCTGGCTTTTTTCTAAGCATTGCTACGACGTTGATTCGAGCAAAGCTGAGAGTTCTAGCAAAGAAGATGAAAAAGTCAGTGCACGCGAGGAGGAAGCTGTAACCGAAACGGAGAGTGCTAATGAAATACAAGAAAACGTAGAAAGCTCCTATTCCGATGAAAGTTCAGCAGATGAAGCGAAGAGGAGGAATTGTGCAGGAAAGCATAAACCTGCGCCTTCGAGTTCGACCGTCACCAAATCAAGCAAAAGGGCGCCGAAGAAATCAAATAAACGGAAAGAGAGTCTTTCGGAATAAGAGATGTAGCGATTCCTTTTTTCCAGGTGAGCGCCGACTCATTTCGCTCGAATATTCAGGACTGCTCCCGATCTCTTTACGCTTTCATTGCCTTTCGCCCGACATGTTTTACACGGCGTTTAGTCATGCGAAACCTCCATGAAACATCCACGCAGCGCGAGGTAACTTTAATTTTTTATCCGGATTCTAAAAATAACTCGAGACGAATTACCCATGGAATAGGGTGTGTCTGGGGGATGCCTTCTCTGTCCCCTTTATCCTCTCTTGTCACCACTTAAAGTTATTTCAGGTATTCTTGACACTCGGTACACATGGTATGGTGTTGCATTAATAATAACTTAATTATTAGATCAAGGCTGAGGGTTTAGCTGTTGTTATGGAAGAACTTATAAGTAACGAATGACACGTGACGTAGCTGAAAAGGTGTAGAGGTATGACACGAAAAAAATTGGTCAGAATGTCCTGCTACAAAAGAGCCTTGTTTGAGACTAATAAGTAGCAGCTTTAAAAGCAAATCGGCCGGCAGCAGATAAAGGCAAGTAAATTGAAGTGAACGTTTGGCTCACTCAGTTGAACATAATGAGGAAGCATCGATCGTAAGTAAGGGTTTGGAACGATGCTCAAAAACAAGAGGCAGTTGAAAATGTACCGAAAAGAACAGCCCACGGGCCTGAGACAATGTACAAGGATTCCGGCTGAATTATTCCATAGGAATGTGATGCATGGAAGAATAGCTAGTCAATTTCAAGACTGTCATGCTGCTTTCCACCCTACAGAAAACGGTAACTTACCGTTTTCTGCAGGGAAAGCTATCTACACCAAGAAGGAAATGCGTCCCGACCTGTAATTCCCTGGGGGTACTCCCTGATATAAGCCATAATGGTACATTGTGCCGCCCCAAAGGGTATAGTTTTGCGCCGTTTTGGTCTGAAAATTGGTATAGACTTTGCCCATTTTGGTCTGTAATCGGGTATAATTTACGAGGGAACTACGTTACCGTAGTGCATGAATGTGTTCGTCGTTTCAATTCCAAACAAGAGAGGATAAAGGGTATGAATAAGAAAGAAAGTGTAATATGCGAATTCGAATGGATTTTAGGAAATCTTTTTGTTAGCGTGCTAATCTCAGCAATATTTGCATAATTTTTGGTCCATGCAATACGTGTGTTGCGTTTTGTTACCAACCCAGGTCTGAAATAGGTGTGGAAAATGACATTTTTTGGTCTGAAATGTGGTCTGGATTCGGAGAAGAGGACGGCACACCTCCACCAAGAATTCTCTGAAGAACTCCACAAGCTGTGATTTTAGTTTACGGTGTTGTCAAATGTCACGAAAAGACTAGCCCGCCTGGATGCTCACACATACGTATACAAAGGACGGAGGTTTCATGCCCTGCAGTTTTTAAATTGTTGTATTCTCAATAAATCTTTTAACTGTTTCTTTTTTAGAGCGTTGAAAGATTATCAACTGGAATAAAAAATGAGCAGTGGTGAAGACAAGAATTCAGGTTAGTGAAAAACAAGACGTTCAAAAATTTTCCCCAGATATTTTCTTGTATTTTCTTTTCTTATCAAGTTTTCAATGCTTATTACAGCAAAGCATTTTCTGTAACCTCATCAGACCCGAATAACAATGTTGTTTATTCTAATAAGTTATCTTCCCAGCATGGTGTCTATAATTTGAATTTTGTAAATTTGTCACTCAGGAGTTTTGACCGTTTTACGTAATTGGTAAAGTAGTGATTTCAAAGTAAGATTATCAACATTATTCAGCTTATCCTTTTCTATGAAATTTCGATGGATGAACTGATTTTTGATTCGAATAAAAAGCATTTTACTGAATTAATGTGATGGAACTATTACAAATTTAAGGCTGGGCGGATTCTTCAAATAAGGGATACAGCTTTAACCAGTGCTCCGCCTTTAGGCTTACCTTATTGCAAACTACCGATGGGACAAATTTTTCAGTGTACGAACCTTGTTCGAACAAGTAATAGACTAGTGGGTAAGGGTAGTGGTGTCCCAAGCATTCGTATTGGGGGTGGGGGAAGAGAAGCATAAGTTCTCATAACTATGTTGGTAAAGCATTGCAGCTCTAACGAAGACTATATGGGCTCTTATCCCGTTAAAGCCCTGAAATTTTTTTTCGGGTCAATTTGCAATAGCTTAAAATGTAATTAAAGCTGCGACGATCATATCTTTATTAAAACTGGAATAGCTTCGAGTTTAAGTTGTTGTGCGTTCAAGGTTAAAAATTTTGCTCTTCCACTTTCTCCTTCCTTTCTCTTTGTCAATAATAACAGTTTGTAGGTCCGAGAGAAGATGGAGCAGTGACCCTCTAAGAGGTAAGTCGTCGGCTAATAAAATCTGTTAGCATTTCAGTCATCAGCAGAGAGAGAGAAAAACCAAACCAAACCACTTAACTGGTGTTTCGAAGACCAATCATGGAAGCAAATTAACGTGTCTAAGTTAATCCCCCCCCCAAGCGCATTCATTCGCATTCTCTTGCCATTATCTTCAGGATGCTGGTGAAGTAGTTTTTGATTATTTAGTGTTTACAGACTAAGCTTAAATGTAGGATGAAAAGGTATTTTTTTCGAGTTTACCTATGATGTCAAGGTTTAAAAATTTTGCGTCGTCGAGCCGAAAGTGGCATGAATGAGTTATGCAATGCCTTCTCGTGGTATAGCCTGAATATCCCACCACTGACATAATTTTTCTTTATATACATGGTTACTCACACCGTAACGTAACGTTAACACGTTAAGAATTGAACTCACTCGTGGAATATTTTACTGTGAAACGCTCGGAAGCTGAATAACAAGTACAGTTGAACCTCTCTACAACGGCCACTTTCGTCTGTCCTCCAGGTGGCCGTTGTAGAAAGGTTCGACTGTATATGGACCTTAAAAAACGATATTAAAATATGCTCAAACAAAACTCAAGTGAAACTATGAGCCAATGGCGCGTGGTTTAACTGTTTGCGACAGTAATACAGCCTCGTGAAAAATATTTTGAGCTTTTTAGCCTTCTATGATTAGGACAAGTATGGAAAAAATCCTTGTTGCTTTCAAGATGTTGTGAAGGCAACCGAACCCTATTTTTCGTGATACCACCGAATATGCAACGAGTTGCTTGCTTTCCGATTAGCTGTATTGTTTATTGCATGGGATAAATTTTCGTGTACCAATGTATTGCCGTTTCTCAGCTCCTGCGTTTCTATAATGCAGTGGCACCTCTATTCAGGTGACACCCTCGGGACCAAGGCAAGTATCCCCTGAATGGTTGGGCTGGGGTTTGTTAATAATAAGCCAAAAAATAAAATGTTTATTTTTTATTCTGCCTCGGAATCTACTGCAGACATTATTTCAAGCAGAGAGATACATGTAATGGATAAAAAAATCACGATTAACTTACCTCTGTGATGTTGTATATTGAATCTTTCAAGTGCGGTAGAACATCAATTTCAGGTGACGTTGTTCATGTGTTAAAAGTTGTCGCCATTGTGGTTAGTGTACACTTAAACTTATCAAAAATTTTACTGGTCAGTCTCTTTTTGAGTGCTAAGGTGTTCCCTGATTGGAGGTTTCATCTGGGTTTTAAGACCCGGAAAAAGTGTCCCTTTCCCCTGAATAGAGGTGTCCCTTCAATACAGGTAACGTAACAAATACAAAAATTGTGTGAACATTCTCCCTAGACCAAATTTTGTAACCACTGAATGGAGGTGTCCCTTAAATAGAGGTGTCTCAAGGGAGAGGTTCCACTGTACACTCAGACAGAATTTTTATTTATTTTTGTTTCCAGACATCGGTGCATTATTAAATCTCACTCGTCGATCATAGTTTGTGAATTTCGATATTAAGGTGTTCCAGTCGCTTTAAAAGTGATTTTATCCTTGTCTGATCGCCATAAAATTTTTACCAATGATTGACTATAGATTGAAATTTGTCAAAATGTAGGTTTTAGTAAAATCGATATTACTATGACAACAATAAACACACAACTTTGAAATTGATAAACGCCTAATTTTGCGCGATCTAGACCAGCTACTAAAAATCCAGCACTAGGAACTTAAAAGTTTGGTGTTTAGCAAATAACCTCCGTAAGAAGTAGAAAATTCTGTGTGAATTCGACTGAAAGGAAAATATATTTCAAACCTAAATTTTCGCGCTGCAACATTCACTGTTTTGACGTTACGCTAATTTTCCCAAATTGATGCGGACAATACATATATCCATGACTAGTACATTTCAGTGTGAGTATTGTCAATGTTTTACTAAAATGTACTAGTCATGGTGGTATTTATAGCGCGCATTATTTTAGCATAAAGTCAAAACAGTGAATGTTGTAACGCAGATTTTTGACAGGTTCGTAGGAAAGGTTTGTCTTGAAATTTTGTCTTGCAGTGAGTCAATCTCAATAAAAGTGTCAGACCTTGTTATATACATTATGAAGATTATGTGAAGAGATTTTAAAAAAATTCGCTCGCGAGTCGTTTCAGAGAAAAGTCCAAATTTTGAATGAAGTTGCAATTATACAGGTGGTGAGAAAACGGGTTAGTTTTCAAGACCGCAAGAACGAAAATACACGAAAATTTTCTAGCTTCGAAATATGATATTAAGCAATATGGTATTAATATGATATTAAGCAGCATTCTGACTAAGAATAATCTGAGTCATTTAAACCGTTTTTAGTAAATAATCTATCACGGCTGTTGAAAATTTAAGGTTCGAAATATATTTTCGTTTCAGTCGAATTCAAACATACAGAATTTTTTACTTCTTACGGAGAAGTGTTAAAGTGTTGGATTTCAGTAGCTGGTCTAGATCATACAAAATTCGGCGTTTATCAATTTCAAAGGGATTTGTATATTGTTGTCATAGTAATATCGATTTTACTTAAAACTACATTTTCACAAATTTCAATCCATAGCCAATTACTGTGAAAATTTTATAGCAATCGGACAAGGAAAAAACCACTTGAAAAATATCGGTACGGCCCCTGAAAAACTGTATCGAAACACCTTAAGTGTTGTCAAAAACGGATTCCGTTTCTGTTCTTTCCTCTTATGGACATCCTCAGATTCGTGTGAGGGAAACATCACGCTTAAGCTGATTTGTTTTCATTGACGGAGATGGTAATATTTGTCTCCTATCAGGTAGAAGAAGACCTGGCTCTAAACGTCATCCTCGTCCCAAGACGACTTATATGGGTAATTAATCGTATGTTATAAAGTGCAGTATTTTCTTTTTTACAGAACAAGGCGACCAAAATCTATCCAGTTTTTTACTGGGATTGTAATAGATACTCTATTTTTTCTAGACAGCACAAATTTTGACCCTGAAAGTCCATATCGTCCTCAAGCTCTCGATGCAGGTAATTCATTGTTTTGCTAATTAGATTTTTTTCTTCCTAAGTACTCTAAATTCAAATACTTCTAAATCAAAAAGCCTTTCCACATCTCACTTTAGTGTGT
>OZ037995.1:38918590-38946090 GCA_964035705.1 Porites rus
TTTACCAATGGTGTAACGAAGAGTGGAAGAGCCAGATACAACCCCAGCTGTTCAGAAATTTTGCTCTGTTCTACATCCTTCCTGATCAAGGGGTGTCCGTCATCATTATGTGTCATTCCTCTTTTATTGAAATCGCCCTTCACGATGGAAGCGATTTTTTTGGAGCGATGCCGCTAGATTTCACTGAAGATTATTCCAATCTAACCAGTCGTGCAATACATCGGCAACTCAGATTGATTCTCGAGTGCATGCGCAGAGAGTTTAGCTGGCTGAAGAACATGAGATACGAAATGTGCATCTGCTGTCCAGTGTGTTCACAGGAAGGCTCTGTCAGATGTCGAGCTCACAAGGTGCGCGGCTGTGAGTGTCTTCACTTGTTGTCTGAATCCGAGCTTCAGAAATGTCAGCATTGCACTCGACCTGGTTTGCGGGGAGATTGTAGAATTCCCATCAAAATGTTTGCACCTTGGTTTTCATTTTCAGGCCCTAACGAGAGCAGGAACCTGCTTAATCAGGTTTGTTTCTTATTTTCGCCAACTACTTTGTACATCTGTGTATGATTTATACTTTTAGAATGCCACTACAACTACTGAAGCAATCTCTTTAAAATCTTAGATATACGCAATGAAAGCATAAGCTATTTCAGGCTGGGCAGAAGGCATATATCTTGTCTCCGTGATCTGAGTTTACCATAGCAGAAAACAACAACAACATAAGTAAGTAAGGGTTTCAAAAATCTTTATTCAGAATTCTTTTATCTTTTATCGTGTGTTTTTTCAATCAGCAAAGTGCATCTGGATGCAGTGATGTGAGAGAAAGAATTTCTGAAACTTACCAGGGATGTGAGAACACCATTAAATCATTTTACAAAGGTCAGTTGTAAAATTCCAATTCTTATGTATTCTTATTCTTGCAATTCTTATATACTGTATTTATATTTTGTCAATTTATTATAGCAGTCACTTGAAGTCTTCTGTTTTCTTTAATTAGCCAACTGTTCTGTGACCCAAATCAATAAACAAGTGTTAGCTTGATGAATTAACGGCGAGGATAAATCCGAAGAAACCATAATGCCTAATTCCTTGACACACTTTCGAGTTTTAAGACTCGTACGCAATGAGTATTTAGGGAGGGAGGGTTCACATCTGTGCGTTGTACGTAAAACTTCGCACCTCTCGGAGTTAAAATGAAGTTGTCATTTAGATGCCACAGTTGACAGTTCTCTGTACACATTGGTGTCGTCAGCAAACATACTTACTGTAGAAGAGATGCTAAATGATATATCATCGACAAAAAAATTAGGAATAAAACTGGGCCCAGGATCGTACCAAGGGGAACCCCGACGTTGCACAAGACCAGGATGAGTGGGAGCGTCGAACAATCACAAGTCGCTTGCGTTCGGTCAAAAAGCTTCTAAACCAACGCGGTCCTGTAATAGTCAATAGCCGTTCGTGAGTCAAACGCTTATGAGAAACTTAATCTAATCTGACGTCTTTTCACTTAATTTACAAAAGCGGTGACTTAAACATGTTACTTTAACTTTCAGAACTGTCTCTTGTTCTCCCCAATGATGTTCTTCAGTGCATTCACACTCAGTCGAACGAGCCCAAGGAAATTGTAGTTCTATTTCAAGAGTGTCTGAAATTAACTCCAGCAGATCTGAAAAATCCAGTGCCAAAGACGCAACGATGGATTCGGTGTCTAGCTAGTAAAGCTAAATCTCAAAAAAGAACCGACGTAATTGAGTACTTGAGGACGATAGTACCTGCCGGTACTACAGGTACGTCCACAACAAAAACACTACGTAAAAATTCGTTCTTTCTTTTGTTACCACGAGGAGAGATACTTCCAAGTAGTAAGATAAGTTTTTCCCGCATCTTTCATGCAAGAACTTGGAGGAACACTTCTAGTGTTAACAATATAGCAACCTCATTTTCGCCACCTTTAGAAAAAGTTCATGTTGGAACTTTGTACAGTAGAGGTAGAAGTATTACACAGGTTTGCATGTCAGTTATGTTAGTTATTTTATTCACACCATGTTGTTTGGTAACCAGGTCCCTTACTGAACGAGAACCTTGATGTGCTTTCTATTCCCTTTAAGATGAGAAAGGAACTAACATTTAGTCTATGTGGTAAGTGCCATTTGTTATTTCCTGCAAGCTTCTCACATGTGTTCCCAAAATTGTCTCTACAATATTGTCAAAGTCATGTCAAAAGATTATTTCCAGGTCCCGGACATAAAATTATACCCAATACAACAACAACAACAATTTTATTAAGGTTTGCCCATCTAAATTAACTGAATCATGGTTAGAAAACTAACTCGGCACGGGGGACCATGGCAGTTAATGACGCAACTTATGCAGTTGCTCAAAAAATAGCCTGAAAAAAAAAATTTCTTATCTAGGTTACCAACGTTAAGTGCGACGACGACGGCAAACTTTCTAATGCGACATTTTCTGGAGGAACACAACAAGCTACGACAAATTTTCCATTATCATTTTAAACGTCAGAGAAATCAAGTCCAGAAGAATTCGACTATATTTGACAAATTGAACAAAAGCCTAAATGCTAAAGGTCCTCTAGCTCACAAGGCGTTGCCCCCCAAGAGAAAAGAAGACTCTGGAATCCAGGGATGGATTAGAATTAGCGCTAATTGAACTGCTTTCCACGTCCGAGTGGTGCTACGAATTATAGGATAAAGAAGTAATATACAAAAAGTGTGATGCACGAGCCAAGGTGGTGTTTTGCTTATCTAAAAGTATTGCTTTTAAAATTTGTTGTTGTCGCCTCCATCGATGTCAATTAAATCACTATTCCTCTTTTTACAAAATGGGAGTCGTTGAAGTTATCAGAGAGCTCTTCTCGCTCGTTTGCATTGACTGAGAGGCTGATACAGGCTAGAGTAGTCGGGACAGCCACAATCTTTTGGCCGCTTATTTGTTAAAGTAGACCAAAATGTTTACAAAACCGCTAACTAGAGCTTCTCGATACATACCAAGAAAATCCTTCTTTCTAGCAATCGGCTTAAGCTATCTCCATGATCTTTCACATGCGTTTTTAAAACGACTGAAACTACTATGAGGTAAAATTGCATTTCAAAAGCCCTTCGCTTTCTACAGATAACGGCCGAACATCTATATTGTCCAGTTTTTAACGTATTTCTAACCATAAAAACTTCATCTTAATATATCTCGATAGCGCTCTTACCGATTTCGCTTAAACTCCACAAACTTCACAAGTTTTAAATTAAAAACATGGCTCAAACTTCCAAGAAAAGGCCACGCAGTTGTCTTCAAGAAGGCATCTGACGTCACACAAAAATACCATTCAGTGTTCTAGATGGTAGGTCTTTCCTTACAAGCGCAACTGTTTCTATAAACATTTCGATAAAACAGAATCTGAAACTTTTAAATCGCTTTTGTTTGCTAGGTGGAGAAGAATGGAAACAGCTTGCAGAGAGCTTTGGCATGTCTTATAACGAGATCCGCTTTCTTGATAAGAGAACCACCAACCCGTGCGACGTTGTTCTTGATGTTATTGCGAAACACCGCTATTTGATGGTTGGGGAACTTTATGACAGACTCGTCAAGAGCGGACTTCCAGGATCAGCCGACTTACTATGAATTATGATAAGCTGTTTGTTATTATTTTGCTTCAAGTACATGTTCAGTTCAGTTGTTCCGCGACGTAGTTATATAGAATACAAAAGTATCCTGTCGATTGATCTCATGACAGTATCGTTCTTTTAGCTTCCTAGTTTTGCGCATGTCCGGCAAAAAGTGTATCTGTAGGTTTCGTTAATTGTATACTGAACTGAAAATTAACTATTAGTTTAAATAATCATCATTGGATAAGTGTTGAAATAAATATTTTCGAACACAATCCAAAAGAAAAAAGAGAAGAAAAGAAAAGAGAACTAAGAAATGCTATAATTTTCTTTTGTCATTTTAATACTACCAAGATGCAGTTTCTGGCTCAGTAGCATGAGGTGGTGCCTCACTCAATCTGGACTATCATAGGTATTTGCAGTGTTGTCAATTTTTGCAAAGTGTAGAACTCTGATACACGCTTAACTTGGTATAGTTGCAACTCGAGATGATAATGGAAACAAAGCCCTCTTCACTTTTAAGTTTATTCTCTCGAAAAAAATTGAATGTGTTTTTCCATTTTAAGCCGTCAGGCTTTGAAGTGAAAGTTTCATTATATCTATTTTTACCAACGTGTAGCGTGTTTTTCTCCAAATATTAATTTTTAGATAGCTAGATTGTTTAGCTTGAAATTTGCAAACTAATGATCTTAAAGCAGGAAACTGACCTTGTTTTGTAAGAAAATACGTGGTGTGGAGTTAGTTCGACTGCACTGAAGTTGAAAACAATCAGCTTAGTCAGAACAAGAAAAAAGATATCTGTTAAAAAGAAACGCTCATACCCCGGTTTCTTTTTCTCCAATCTTGAAAAACCATGCGTTTGACTCAACTTGATTTGTGTTTGTAAGTACAGGCCAAGTCGTCGACATACGAGTGAACTATTGTTTAGTAAAAAGTGGCAAATGATTACAGTCGAAACAAGGCGCTTTTGTCTGACTGTTCCATAAATCAATCAAATTCTTATATTTTTATTCGTTTGTTGTTTTAGTTTCTTTGTGAAGGTCAAACGAAAATCGATCGCTCTATCACTGTCTTAAAACTTACGTTGGAGTGTTCTGTATGTTCTTCTTCATTTGAGAATTTAACCTGCATGGAAAATAAAGGAAGCAATTTTTCAGCCACGTCTCTTTAAAACCATGATTACTTTTACTCATATGAAGAAGAAAATGTTTTTTCCTGACAGATCACGATTACCCAGCTTTCCGGAGTTTGCAGTTTATTCACGCACGGTCTACAGGGCTTCACAGACACAACACAGAGGTCTCTCCGTTGAAAAGTAGGCCACATACCCGTCGCTTATTTCTTTTTTTCTCTCCACCAATATCTGTCTTTATTTCTGTTTTACAGAATTGTAGTGAGCTGGCTTTCGTATTGGGTTTCAGTGTGAAGTTTGGGCCAACATGTTTGCCGCTTTTCTGCACGGCTATCGCCCACTTGTCGAGCTTCTGATGCTTCCGAAACCTACAAAATCATCCTGTTTCCTTGAAGATATGTACGCGTCCCTTTTGATTGCAAACAGCAAATCAGTACTAAACATTAAAAGCTGAAGACATCCCACGTAATTCTATTTAAAAAGACGTCCCTGCAGCTTATTTTGGTTGGAATCCGTGCTAAACACTCTGCAAGTTCACTGAAATTCTTCATTTGCATTTTTTGTTTATCCTCCAACTCCTCGCTTTTATGACTAGGCACCAGCTTTTTTCCCGCGTGTCTGCCATTTGTGAATACGGTGTATTAGCTGTGTCATTCGTACCTTCGTTTACTGTTTTGAGCAGTTATCTTTATGTTTCCATCAGTATGGTAGCAGTTCCCAATGTATAATGATTAATTTCGTGGCACAGCTCCTTTAAGGCACAAGCATTCGAGTTATACTGAAAACCAGGAGCCGATTACTTGGAAGAACATATTTTTCAAGTCACCTCGGCTACTTTTAGTTTAAAACAGAGCGCTATGAGAGGCTGATATCGATATAGTCGGCTAAAAGTGACCGATTTTTTCATTATTTTGTTTTTTTGCATTTTGTCTGTTTAAGCAAAGTAGCAAGCTTTTTGACAAAAATCCACTTTTCAGCATAAAACAGCCATTTAATGTGAAATCAAGTCAAGAAATCGGCAAAAGGCGATTTTTAGGTTTTTTGATTAAAGACTAGCTAGTCTTACTAAACAATAAGTGGTAATTTGTTGCTGCCGATCTAAATCGGGGCCTACATATATAATTTAGGAGGTTCATATATTTTTTCACAGCGCTACTAGATATTAGTCTCCTAGGCAGTAGTATTTACCTTTTGGGCCGGGGAAGGGGACGGGGTGGAACGCGAAAGCAACTCGATGGAAGCTTTGTAAATAGCACGGTACATTGCCAAAAATATTCTTTAATTCTGTAAATTTCAATGCTCAGTCTAATGACCCTGATTGCCCTCACTTTGGCTCCCCAGGTTATAAATATATATCCTGACAACCCTTAGAGGACTTCTCTCGCCATCTTTAGGTATCTCTCATTAACAACCAACCCGGAATAACAGCTAAGAATTAATTTTAAACATCGCGTGCAGTGACAAGAATAAAAATCAGGGCTTTGTGAAATGGCACGTAACAGAATTATAGCGTAGTTAAGTTTTTTAAAAAAGAAAAAAAAAAGAAAAACGACATTTCCTGTACTCGTTTATTATAATAATTACATAACATAATTTTAAAGCTGGACCTATACACAAGCCTTATTGGCTTCCTTGGGTTCCCTTGCCTTATCTTTTATATATATATATATATATATATATATATATATATATGTATATTTTGTGTATGACAAAATGATAATAAAACTATAAAACAATTTTCATTGATAGAAGGAAAAAAAAACTGAATTTAAGGTTGATCGACCACTATCACAGCTCCTTTATGTTTCTAGTATACTGGCAAATTTTACCCCATGTTAAGGTAATTTATCGGCTACTACTGACTAGCTCCAGCCTCCTCGTCAAGCGCTACATTACTTGCAGTCATTCTCATATAAACGAAAATGAGACATTCTAATTCTCTTAATCATTTTGTCAACAAGGTGTTCCATATGTTCCAAGGTTGTTTTTATCTTTGTACACGAGCTTTAAGGGACAAAATAACAGAAATACATAATATAATGCAAAACAATGAATGCCCAAAGATTACAAGCATTTAAAGCTATTTAAATTACAATAGAGGAAAAGTAAACCTCAAAAAAACTTATCGGTACACAGTATGTTACTAACACCGTACAACTGTTCGAATCGCTGTTTTATTCCCTTCTCGGGATAAGACGACGGTGTCGGCAACGAGAACGTCAAAAAAGAAAAAAATACCTAATTTCATGTTTTATAGAGGATCTAAACAAGCAACGACGAAATTTTCTTTCTTTTTCTCACTTTAGGTAAGGCTCTTAGGAATTCAACTCTAGGAGGGTTCGCATACATTCGACAAAGAATGCGAGTTGGAATAATCGCGATGAAGATTTAAAAAACCGCGAACTTACTTTTTAAGCGACGTTTTGCCTGCCGTCGCCATCCTTGCATCTTAATATTCAGTTTGTTCGCCTCGAAGCTTCGTTTTAGTCACCTTTTGAGGCAAGTAAAACCGACTTAGAAAAAGCAGTGAGATACAATGGGAAGATTATCTACTCAAAGCGATTCTGCTGTTGGTTGTTGGAACAGGCGCTTTAATATAAATTGTCTCTTAACAGCGAAGTCGAGTCCTCTTTCCGAAATAGGTAGCCGTCCTGTGCGGGCAGCGTTGTGTGACGACACTATGACAACGGCTGCGAGGAAGACCAACCGAGAAGCTTCTTACCTGGCTTATCTCCTCTTTACAGTGAGAACTTCCAGGAAAAGCTTTGGGGTGGATTTCGTACGACGCAAGGGCCAATATTTGCTCATTTCGAATCGCAGGTATTCACACACGCACAGCAACGAATTTCAAAGACAAATCACTGCATAGTTGTTTGACCTACAGTAAGGTGCTATATCTGAATTGAACAGACAAAGACAGAGGTAAGTGCAAGATAAGAAACGAAATTATATCTAGTCTACTTGACCGTAACAGAGGGATCAAACGACGGTTTCCTCCTAGATGCATTGAAAACATTTCTAAGGCTATGCAGAGTACTTTTAATTTAGATGTTTTAGATCCCTAGAAATGTGTACTAAGTGGCGCTATAATATTTGTATCGGTTTGGTCATCCTAGGACAACTCGAGTCTTTTCGAAATTACAGGGGTTTGAGTATTATTTTCCAAGAACAGTTTAGATACAATTTTAAGGTTTACGAAAGGTCTGCTAAGATAATTTTTCTCTACGTGGCATTTTCGAACCCGAAAATTTTAGGTTTCCTTTTTATGCGAAACTAGCTTAGCCAGAAAAGTGAAAATGAGAAAAATTAAACTTCAGAAAATCGTAATACTTCATTAGATAAGCCTGGAAAATTGAACATGAATCACGATCATCTAGAAATCTCTAGTCTTTCTCAAGCTACAGAAACTTCTAGGCAATTTTTGCTTTTACGAACAGTTAGTGGACTTATTTTTGTCCCAAATGTCCATCCATCCCTGGAGAAGGGAAGTTTTGGTTGGACGGTGACGAGTCATTCAAACCCTGATCAATGCCGGACAACGGACACTTTTTTCTTGCCCAATGAATATATTTTCATATAAAGTAAACCTCGCTGATGCGGACACTTAATTCATGTTTATTGTCGACTTGTGCTGTGATGACCTTTGAGGGTAAAAAAAAACAAACCAAAAAAAAACAAACCAAAAAAAAACTAAAACAAAAACAAAACAAAAAACCCTCAGTTGACATAATGTCGATGTTTCCAAGAAAACAAAATAGGATGAGTCGTGGGCGACAATTTTAGACTATTTTTGACTTTGTTGAGACTTTTGAGTGTTTTCATGGGCACAGTTCGCGGAAAAACGGCTTGGTGAAGTTTAGAGATGTTTAGTTATTGACGATACTAGTTTCCTCCTATTTTACTTCTGTTGTAGTATTTTGATTAAGTAAAAGGTGTCGACTTTAATAACATGACCCCCTTAATACGGACAGCTTTTAAGGCCCCTTGAGTGTCGATATCAACGGGGTTTGACTGTACATGTCAACGCTGAAATTGTATAACTTGAGAGCATACTACGGAGTGCCCCTAACAAAGATGATTGGTTTCCATTCCAGCCAGTTTAAACCACATAATAATATAATTTGTTGTTTTTGTTCTTTTTTTAACATTGAACCAGTTTAACACTCATTATGCCCATATTTTAGCATAAGAAACAAGAAGGGATTTTCCCTTGACCTGACCCCTCAATCTCAATCAACAAATCGCAATCATTTGATTTTCTCAGACATTCTTGTGTGTTTGTTTATTAGTCTCAATATTTCCGCTGCGCTCTCGAATCTATTTACAAAGGTTAAAGAGCTGAACTGCGAGTTTCTGTGTGCAAACAAAAGCTGTAAAGCCGTATTTGTATTATTTAGAACTCAAGAATGTTGAAATATATTGCTTAATGTTCTAAACTTCTTCCCGAAATCTGATGGTGGCCATTGTGAATACTACCTGAATCACACTAAAACCCATCGGGGGCACTCAGCGACTTTTTTTTTTTGTAATATAACTGTTCGAAGGAGCAAATATTACCTAGGAATTTCTAAAGCTTGGGAAAAGCTTAAAATTTCTGGATAACCCTTCCATTCGTCTAAAATATTCGGAGGTTTTTTAGTACATGTAGCTTAACTACGATTTTCGGAGGTTGTGTCATTCACATTTTTATACAAGATATTGCGATTGTTGTTAAAAAAGGTCTACTAAAACTTTCGGTATAAGGACAAAACGTCCTGTATAATTAACGTATAATTTTCTAATGAAAGCAAGGCTACTTCATGTCCTCGAACTTTCGACCGGACCGTTAAGGGTAGCTAACTTTCGGATGAGACGAAAAAGCGACCGAAAACTTTCGTGACGACCAAAGTTCCCCTAAGACATCCAAACAGATAAATAGTCCAACTCCAAATTAACCAAACGGGCTTCTATAGCAGAGAGAAAACCATCTGACGCAGACATTTCTGGCGTATTTGGAAACATTCGGTCGTTGGGTGCCCCTGACCCATACACTAGCAGGACCACAGTAGCCCCATATACTATTTAGAATAGAACCTTCTTGAAGAACTCCTCTCTTACACACAAAGTATCATCAATTTTAGCTGCTCAGACTTCCAAACCCACCCCGCCCAAAAATGGAGGAGTGCAAAGGTTATCGGGTAGATTGGAGAAGTATGTTTTTTTTCCAGTACCCTCTCGCTGTAGGGAGTTTAAGCAACTACGATGACGATGACGACGACGACAGCATCAAAAAACAATAGGTTTAATGATCAAAACAATAGCTCTGCACGTGCATCACGCTTTTTAGTACATTTCTTTGACTTCCACTGCACGACTACGACGTGAAACCACCTAATTTGACGTTTTATGGAGGACGTGGACTGAGGGTTTTTTTTTTTACCCTCAAAGGTCATTACAGCATACAGTCGACAATAAACATGAATAAAGGGTCCGCATCAGCGAGGTTCATTGGGCAAGAAAAAAGTGTCCCGGCGTTGTCCGGCAGTAACGGGTGTCCGTATTAAGCGGGTTGAATTTAGAGAAAACGTAAGGGCTTTCCCCAGGGACGAATAAGAAAATAAAATAAGATGAGTCGTGGGCGACAATTTTAGACTATTTTTGACTTTGTTGAGACTTTTGAGTGTTTTGTTCGCGCAAAAACGGCTTGGTAAAGTTTAGAGATGTTTAGTTAAGGACGATACTAGTTTCCTCCTATTTTATTTCTGTTGTAGTATTTTGATTAAGTAAAAGGTGTCGACTTTAATAACATGACCCGTTTAATACGGACACCGGCCCCCGTTAATACGGCAGATACGCAGGGGCACCCAACGAGAATATAGTTCAAAACCACTTGAAAATAGCATTGTTAAAAGTATTTTAGTATTTAAACGGTAGATATAGGCATCAGTTTTTTATCCTCGAAAAATTTTTCATCTGTTGGGATTTCCTAGGTGAAAGTCTAGTGATCCGAAAGTTGTAGGGCATTAAAACTTACCTTTTCGAACATTTCGGCCAAAAAAAAGGCTCCTGAAAATTCTAGATGACCTTTTTAGGGCAATTGGGCGATTGTACCATTTTTTAGATGTTCGAACATCCTAGGAAAGGCAGGCAAGCAAGAAATTTTACAACAAATGTCCCGAAAATTCTAGATCTCGAATCGTTTTCCGAACAGATATTTTCCGAAAATTGACGTTGGGTGCCCCTGGATACGGACAGCTTAAGGCCCCTTCAGTATATTAACGGGGAATGACTGTACATGTCAACGCTGAAATTGTATAACCTGAGAGCATACTACGGAGTGCCCCTAACAAAGATGATTGGTTTCCATTCCAGCCAGTTTAAACCACATAATAATATAATTTGTTGTTTTTGTTCTTTTTTTAACATTGAACCAATTTAACACTCATTATGCCCATATTTTAGCATAAGAAACAAGAAGGGATTTTCCCTTGACCTGACCCCTCAATCTCAATCAACAAATCGCAATCATTTGATTTTCTCAGACATTCTTGTGTGTTTGTTTATTAGTCTCAATATTTCCGCTGCGCTCTCGAATCTATTTACAAAGGTTAAAGAGCTGAACTGCGAGTTTCTGTGTGCAAACAAAAGCTGTAAAGCCGTATTTGTATTATTTAGAACTCAAGAATGTTGAAATATACTGCTTAATGTTCTAAACTTCTTCCCGAAATCTGATGGTGGCCATTGTGAATACTACCTGAATCACACTAAAACCCATCGGGGGCACCCAGCGACTTTTTTTTTTTGTAATATAACTGTTCGAAGGAGCAAATATTACCTAGGAATTTCTAAAGCTTGGGAAAAGCTTAAAATTTCTGGATAACCCTTCCATTCGTCTAAAATATTCGGGTAAATATTTAGTACATGTAGCTTAACTACGATTTTCGGAGGTTGTGTCATTCACATTTTTATACAAGATATTGCGATTGTTGTTAAAAAAGGTCTACTAAAACTTTCGGTATAAAGACAAAACGTCCTGTATAATTAACGTATAATTTTCTAATGAAAGCAAGGCTACTTCATGTCCTCGAACTTCCGACCGGACCGTTAAGGGTAGCTAACTTTCGGATGAGACGAAAAAGCGACCGAAAACTTTCGTGACGACCAAAGTTCCCCTAAGACATCCAAACAGATAAATAGTCCAACTCCAAATTAACCAAACGGGCTTCTATAGCAGAGAGAAAACCATCTGACGCAGACATTTCTGGCGTATTTGGAAACATTCGGTCGTTGGGTGCCCCTGACCCATACACTAGCAGGACCACAGTAGCCCCATATACTATTTAGAATAGAACCTTCTTGAAGAACTCCTCTCTTACACACAAAGTATCATCAATTTTAGCTGCTCAGACTTCCAAACCCACCCCGCCCAAAAATGGAGGAGTGCAAAGGTTATCGGGTAGATTGGAGAAGTATGTTTTTTTTCCAGTACCCTCTCGCTGTAGGGAGTTTAAGCAACTACGATGACGATGACGACGACGACAGCATCAAAAAACAATAGGTTTAATGATCAAAACAATAGCTCTGCACGTGCATCACGCTTTTTAGTACATTTCTTTGACTTCCACTGCACGACTACGACGTGAAACCACCTAATTTGACGTTTTATGGAGGACGTGGACTGAGGGTTTTTTTTTTTACCCTCAAAGGTCATTACAGCATACAGTCGACAATAAACATGAATAAAGGGTCCGCATCAGCGAGGTTCATTGGGCAAGAAAAAAGTGTCCCGGCGTTGTCCGGCAGTAACGGGTGTCCGTATTAAGCGGGTTGAATTTAGAGAAAACGTAAGGGCTTTCCCCAGGGACGAATAAGAAAATAAAATAAGATGAGTCGTGGGCGACAATTTTAGACTATTTTTGACTTTGTTGAGACTTTTGAGTGTTTTGTTCGCGCAAAAACGGCTTGGTAAAGTTTAGAGATGTTTAGTTAAGGACGATACTAGTTTCCTCCTATTTTATTTCTGTTGTAGTATTTTGATTA
Source organism: Porites rus (assembly GCA_964035705.1). Lineage (NCBI taxonomy): Eukaryota > Metazoa > Cnidaria > Anthozoa > Scleractinia > Poritidae > Porites > Porites rus. The sequence continues at coordinate 38,931,352 of OZ037995.1, forward strand.
AGTAAAAGGTGTCGACTTTAATAACATGACCCGTTTAATACGGACACCGGCCCCCGTTAATACGGCAGATACGCAGGGGCACCCAACGAGAATATAGTTCAAAACCACTTGAAAATAGCATTGTTAAAAGTATTTTAGTATTTAAACGGTAGATATAGGCATCAGTTTTTTATCCTCGAAAAATTTTTCATCTGTTGGGATTTCCTAGGTGAAAGTCTAGTGATCCGAAAGTTGTAGGGCATTAAAACTTACCTTTTCGAACATTTCGGCCAAAAAAAAGGCTCCTGAAAATTCTAGGTGACCTTTTTAGGGCAATTGGGCGATTGTACCATTTTTTAGATGTTCGAACATCCTAGGAAAGGCAGGCAAGCAAGAAATTTTACAACAAATGTCCCGAAAATTCTAGATCTCAAATCGTTTTCCGAACAGATATTTTCCGAAAATTGACGTTGGGTGCCCCTGGATACGGACAGCTTAAGGCCCCTTCAGTATATTAACGGGGAATGACTGTACATGTCAACGCTGAATTTGTATAACCTGAGAACATACTAGGGAGTTCCCCTATAACAAACATGATTGATTTCCATTCCGGCCAGTTTAAACTACATAAAAATATCATTTGTTGTTTTTGTTCTTTTTTTAACATTTTCGTGAATTTAACACTCATTATGCCCATATTTGAGCATGAAAAACAAAAAGGGGATTTTTCCCTTGACCTGACGCCTCTATACAACCCTCAATTATCTGATTTTCTCCGACATTCTTGAGTGTTTGTTTGTCTCAACATTTCCGCTGCGCTATCGGATCCATTTACAAAGGCTAAAGAGCTGAACTGCGAATTTCTGTGTGCAAAATAAACTGTATGTATAACTGTGCTGTATAAACAGCACCACAGCCGTAAAGCCGTAAAGCCGTATTTGTATTATTTAGAACTCAAGAATGTTGAAAAATATTGCTTAATTTTCTAAACTTTAAAAATTACATTACGAAGGCGGCGTAAGATGCACACGCACAAAACTATTGAACTTCTCTCGCTAGACAAACTGAAAGAATATTTACTTTCCAGCCGCCTTTCAATCAAACTTAGCAACTGGATGCATCTTGCATGCTTCACCTGCCTATCGTTTAAAAGGAAAAGACGACGGTATTTGCATTAATAGCACATCGGCGTTTGCGCATATTTGCGGTGCAAAACGCTTTGCAACGCAGAATTCAAAAACTGCTCCGAGACACCAGTTTCTAGGACACATTCTGTCATTGAACTGCCATTTTTACAAGTAACTTAGCCATTGTCATAAAGTAGTAGTATCCTTAATATGTAATATGTGATCATAAATCCCCAGTCAAAGGAACTCTCAGATTCAAATAGTCTCAAGAGGCCTTTTATTAGAGGGTGAAGACCGAAGACCTCAGACCCATCGTAGTTTTCGAGATTACGAAAACTAAGACCCCCTAAAATCGAATCCGTCGAGATATGAGGTCAAATTGTAACCGAAATAGGTCTAATCTCTCAAATTATCTTCTGTCCGATTCGTTCCACCGAGTTTTAGGTCAAATTTGACGGTAAATTTAGGGTTCTTAGTTTATGTTTTCGAAATTACGAAAACTAAGACCCCCTACAAAACCAATCCGTCAATATACATGAAGGCGAATTACGACCGTTCAAAAACTATCACCCGCGTGCTCACGATCCGCTTCTTCTAAAAAATTTGGAGACATATCAGTATTGAGGCTTTATATAGTGAAGGCCATGTCCACACGAATCAGCCTTCCGTCCAAACGAAACTAGTGAATCCGTGTTGAACTTCAAATGTAATACAAATCGACCACAAATGTAATAAAACCAGAAAATGCTATCCAAACCGTATATACTCGAAAGAGCACCGCCCACAATTTAAGTGAATGAAAATAAGCCCCTCGGCGCTCTTTCGCAAAACACAACACCGGCGCCCCCGAATAACCCTTCTTCTTTTAAGTCGAAACTCAATAAGCTCCTTGGCGCTCTTTCGCAAAATACTCGTTTCTCTCCTGAGACTGGGCGCTGTTTTTTTCACTATTTTCGATTTTTATTTACTATTTTCAAAGTATTTTATTGTATTTGCAAATACGATATTTAAAAGACCCTTGCAAAATTTCAAAAACCGGCCCGATTAAACCGTTATTAAAATATATTTTGAAACATAACATTTAAATAGCGTTTTAAATAGGTTAAAATCGCTTTAAAATCAGTCTTAAAATATATTAAAAATATATTTGTGTACTTATTTTAAACCTTTTTTTTTTTTTTTTTCAAAATACGTTTAAACTATTTTTTATCTGTTTTTATTCCGATTTATAAGGAATTTAAGAGCTGTTTTAAACCTGTCTTAAGCTTTGCAAAAGCCCTGGAATTTTTTATACATTTTAAACGAATGTTAAAATACTTTAAAAATTATTTTTTAATAAGTAAACGTTTAAAACAGGTTAAAACACCTTTAAAAGCAGTAAAAAAGTACGTTAAAAATACACTTTTCACCCTATTTAAAACCTATTTTACAAAACAGGTTAAAAACAGTTTTCTAAAATAGCTTAAAAATACATTCAAAACAGTGTTGGATTTGGTAAGGGTAAGGAAAGTGCTTACAGTTGAAATACACCTAATTGCAATAAGGCTGTCATAGAAAAAAGAAAAAAGCAAAAAGCAAAAAGTTAAATAGGAATTAATTAGCATGCAATTATCATAGCTTGCAACATTCACAACACACACGCTTGTAGCTGAATATTGATCACGTAATATGAGAGAAATCATTTGCATCAGTTTCTTAGTGTCATTCTAATGCAATTCAAGGCTGATTTATCTAGCGGATTTCAAACGTGCTCGAATTACAAAGCACATTGGATAACTACCAAAGAAATAATGGCTCCATTTTTTTCAATAAATATAGCCTGCGGTAAATTCCAGGAACTCAACGCGTGTTTTAGATTAGTGCTAAATAGAAAAGCCAGTCTTCATATGGTTTGCAGTGTACAACACCATCTGATCACAATTTTCAAGCAACAAATTAGGAGCGTAGGCAGGACTTTTCATCGCGGAGAGGGTAAGGGGGTCCTCCGCCAGTTCCTCACCTGAGCCACAAACCAAGCTTTCGTTTGTCAGGACATAATAGATTGGCGACTGAAAGTGCGACAACTGAGACTTAATATTGCTCGCGTCAATTTACCTTTTCCTTTTTCGCATTGTGCGACGTCTGATGATGGAGAATGTTGGCTCTAAAATGACTATGGCGCCTGTCTATCTTACAGCGCGGAATTACAGAATTATCTCTTGTTATTGTGAATGAATTACTAAATAACTGTTAAATACTGAATTAAAATACGCAAATGTAAATCACATGGCTAATTTATTCCTATTTGTCTTTTTGCTTTTTGCATTTTTCTATGACAACGTTTTTGCAATTAGGTGTATACAGTAATGCATTTGCTTTAATATGGGCCGCATGGGATCGTTGGGTAATGATGACGTTTCTATTGTTTGCGTCCGCAAGTAATAGATGGTTAGAATGACGTAAAACTAAAAATTCCCAGAGGGAGTTTGTGTATTATGACATCACAATAAGGGGGGTATATAGCGTTAATCAAAAATTCCTATGGGGGGGGGGGGTGCAGAGTATTATGAAAAGAACCCCTTTGTTTGCTATTTTGCATTGTCATTCTGAGGAGCAGCTGACTTCAAGGTAAGAAAAACTGAACTTTTCATCGCATCTTCTCGGTGTACTTTTTTGAAAAAGCACTATTATTTGACCACGAAAGCATAGGGTTGGTGTTTATCCGAAAGTAGGGTCGAGAGATGCATGGTAAGCGTATAACTTGAAGAACTTGTCAGTCTCGCGTTACTCGTCGCATCAGCTACAAGTTTATGACTGGACGTTATAAAGATTTGTCAGAAACAAATCACTTTGAAGGATTGAAAGACTCAATCCACAAACAAGAAAGTTTTGCTAAACAAACAAGAGATCATCAAACGTTGTAGTTGCTACAATCATTTGGGCTTATATCATATTGCTTAGTCAAGATGTCAGGAGTTTGATCTCTTCTAACGAAATCTTTTGCTGTACATTTTAGAAACTTCCTGGGAACTCAAACTGTTTTGTGAAAACTGTGAAAATGTTCCATATAAGGTGAGGATCCAAGTAGTTATGCTTCAGCAAACTTCTTGGATACAAACTACCGGATTTAGGTACAGGTATAGGAATAGGTATATCATTAATATTGACATAACTTCCTGCATACTAATTCGGTATAGGTTTACTAATGAGCGCGGTCTTCCTTATTCAATAGAAACAATAGGCTTGCCTAGGCTTGCACGGTAAGTAACTTTAGTCCGGTTTGCCGGAACGTCTATTTGAATAATACGAATAAGACGAGCGATCACCTGGTAACGCGAGAAACGGCTTATGTCTTCTATTTAGCGCTAAAAATCGGATACATAAACAAAACACACACACACACACAGAAAGTGGAGCCATTTCTCGCGTTGCCAGGTGATCGCTCCTCTTATTCCTGTTTTTTAAATAGACGTTCAGGCAAACCGGACTAAAGTTACTTACTGGGCAAGCCTAGGCAAGCCTATTATCTCTATTAAATAAGGGAGACGCTCATTAGTAAACCTATACCGAATTAGTATGCATGAAGGTATGTGAATATTAATGATTTACCTATACCTATACCTATACCTAAATCCGGTTACGTTTGCCAAAGTATGACTGATCCACGTTTAATATAGCATGACCGTCGATTCGGAACCCTGTCCCCCGCGACGCATCACTGATCATGAAGTCACACGCTCTCAGTTTACTAATAGGAAAATGTATGGAAATTATTGTTCAATCGATCGCTGAGAAAAATATGGTGGTTGAATTTCACGGTCCTCGGTAAGTTTGTTAGTTGTGACAAAGGTTTAAATTGGAAAGGGTCTTGGAGCTAAGCGAATTGTAATCTATGCTGTTTTCACGCTGAAAGATCTTAAATAGAAGTACAAGAATCTGCCATAAGGACCTTTTCAGTTCGTGCAAACCACTGATCTTTTCTGCAGGCCCCCTGTTTCCATCTATGGTCCTCGCTCGCAAACCGAAGACCAAATTTAATAATATTCTTTTATTAGGAAACTTTCATCACATCACTGTGGTTTTCAGAAAGGTTCTAACTTAGATTAAAAGTACTAAATTTGACTATTATAAGTAAGGGTTTTTCTAAAACTTAACACAGTAAAAATTACGGATAAAAAACGACGTTTCACCCGATGCTTTCCTTCCTGGGCATCCAGCTCCTCAACAGATCTTCACATGTGGAGACCAAAGTCTATGTCAAGCCCACTAACACTGGCCTCTTGTTGTTTGATCGTGCTTTCCGACTTTCGTCCAACTGGTCGTATTTCTCCGAAGAATGCGATCGTCTTAAATCACTTTTTTTCCGGCTAAAGTACCCTGACAAACTCATCAACTCTACTATCTTACGCTTTATTGCCATAAAAGTTTCTGATCAACCTGTTTCATCACCCTCGGCTGTTTCTGATTCATTTGACCCTGTTCGTGGTATTTTACCATTTAAAGACCAGTCCTGAGCTAACATTGTTCGACGTCAACTTCAGGATTTCAGTCACAAACTTCACACGACCGTGTCTCCAGTGTTTGTCAGCCAAAAGATTGAACGCGATCTTAAAATGCGAGAAGCTAAGCTACCTCTTGTCAACCAGCAATGTGTCATGTTTACAAATTTGAATGTGACCTGTGCGATGCAGGTTATGTTGGTTAAACATCTCGCCACTTACACCAGCGAATTCAGGAACACTGCAAAATCGCAAGTTCATCCATCGGCCAGCACTTTCGTCTTAAACATTCTTTAGCACCTAAAGATCTTAGTAATAATTTTAGCATTTTAAAGAAGTGTAAAAGCAAATTTGACTGCCTGGTGTTTGAAATGTTTTTTATTAATGAACTGAGACCTAGGCTCAATGTACAATCAGACTCACTTCGTGCAAAAGTTTTTATATAGCTCTTTTAACTAGATTCTATTGTATTTTTTCTGCATGCTTTATTTCATTCTTTTATCATTTTCAAATATTTTTTATAGTTCTTAACATATTTCTACACCTTACACATATATATATGTTGTAGTTAATTTTTTATCTCAGGTAATTTTTATTTTTCCTTTGTTTCAACTTCATTAGCATAGATTACCATACCCCAAAACAAAAGAAAAACAAAAATTACCTGAGATAAAAAATTAACTACAACATATATGCTAATTCTTTTAACTTTTCTACTTACTTGAAAACGACCGAAGATCGGTCGAAACGTCGTTTTTTATCCGTAATTTTTACTGTGTTAAATTAGACTATATACAGTAAAATGAAAGATACCTAGAATTGCAGTTATACATATAAACTAAATTAAAATTTGATAAAAAGCGGCAATTGAAATACAAAAAAGCATTAAATAAAAAAGCTGCTAAAAATGCTACGCATAAAATTCACAGTGTCAGGTGCATTTCTAATTTCTTTGTCTAGATTATTCCAATCTTTCAGATAGTGATAACACACTCTGTTTCCCCAATTTTTGGTTGAAAGGGATAGTCTAAGCATGTCTCTATTTCTTGTGTTACAATCATGAACGTCACCTCTTTGCTTGTAGCTCCATTGACTGATCCATAAGCCAGGCCATTAATACACTTGTAAACATATATACAGCGATGATAAAATCTACGTTGTTCAAGGTTGAGTCACTTCCGTTAAAGTTACGAGGGCATCTGTAGCTGACGAATAAAGTGACCTGTTCAGGATAATTTTCGCGGCCTTGTTCTGCAGAAGCAGGGGTGACGAATGGTCTTTGCGAGCATTCGCGAGCATGCGAGCAGGAGCAGAGATAAAAAATTTGTTTTGCGAGCAGCGAGCTGTTTAGAGGTACAACTCGCGAGCAGCGAGCACTTCTTATATTTTCCGCTTTGAGCAATCCATATGGAAATCCTTTTCTTTAAAATAACACAGAAAATGTTTTAAAAAGACGATGTGATACTCATCGCTAAGTTCAAAGAGATCAGTGGACCCTTTATTTTAGGAAAGCTTGCACAAAACCTTAAGAGAACTTCGTCTAAAGTAAAAACACACCTGTAAGCAAGCGATCCCGAAGATTGTCTAAATAATTTCAATTACGAGTTCACCGCTCAGGTAGAGAAACATCTTGTAATTGGAACAGTCTGGGAAGTGCAGTTCACAGACGAAGATTTTCATATCGATTTAAACCAAGAGCTCTACGAAGAATGTCTCGAGCGTAAAAGGGGGGTTGAAGAAAGGGACATGACTGATGTGGATGAAGAAGAAGTTGAAGAGGAACAAGATCTTCGTGTCAGAACAACCTCTTCTGGAAGAATCCTAAAGCTTCCAAACCGTTTTTATTGAAAACATGACCTAATTAATGAATAGAGCGGTAGAGAAACTCAGAAGAACTCAAGGTAACAATATTTTCTCTTTTTAACCATGTATAGCTAGATTAGCTAATTTATTATTTATCGTTGTCATTTATCACGTGCATTTCCATTGAACTTGATAGCCATATTTACAGGAATTAAGCACCATACAGAATTACATTTACTTTAATCCAAAGAAGGATTCAAAAAATCTTGAGCAATACTGACAAGAAAGCGAACATGCGAGCAACCGCAAAAATTTTGGGAGCACGAGCAAGCGTGCACTCGTTTAAATTTTGCGCGCAAATCGAGCCAAGGTAAAATTTTGCGAGCAGTTAAAAATTTGAATGGCCATTCATCACCACTAAAACCTGCAGGTCATCCATAGAGCGGTTTTCACTTGACTGTCGTAAAACCAAAACCAAAGTAAATACACTAGCCAACCAAAGGACGTAGTAAGACCAAAACCAAAACCAAAACCAATCCCAATTCGACAGTCAAGTGAAAACCGCTCTAAGAGTCACAATGTCCTTATCACCCCACACTAAGTCAGAATAATCAAAACCTGGTAAAACAAGACTGTTAAAGAAAATTTGGCGAGCGGTAAAGGGTAACAAATGCTTGATCCTACGTAAAAGACAGATCCGTTGATTAACTTTTAGAAATTACAACATACTCTACATGATTTGACCATGTGAAGTCTGAGGCTAACATAACCCGTAAATATTTAAACCTAGTTACGCTATCTAACTCACAATCAAACATAGATAGAGACAAGGAGGAAGTATTAACTAATTTTCTATTGCTTCCGATTAAAATGCATTTGGTCTTTGAAAGGTTCAAAGTAAGTTTGTTCGCTTTTAGCCACCGACATTGCTATGTTGTAGAGATCTGCATTAAACTTGTTCTCCAGCTCGCGAGGTTCTTTTGCAAATCAGTAAAGAACAGTGTCGCTAGCGTACAATGATACCTCGGAGTGTTCAATAGCAGCAGGTAGCTCGTTGACATACACAAGGAACAATAACGGTCCCAAGATGCTTCCTTGTGGAACCCCGAAAGTAACGGGAAAGGCTAATTTAGTACTTTCACCGACTCTGCATAATTTCTTGCTCTTTACGAATTAATCCTTTGCGGTTTTTTCTTTCAAAAACACCCAAATTCACCGAAAATTAATCATCCTTCACTGAATACCTTTCAAAGACGCTCCAGTAAAACACTCGCCAAACGCGAGCCGTTTTTCTTACCACATTGTTTTCTGTTTACATCGAATTTGACCGCCATTTTAGTATAATTCACCAGGCTTTTTTTCAGCCTTCTTTCGGAAGTTAAACGCCTGGAAACGCCTGGCTTTGTCGGCCATATATATATATTCTTCAAATGCGATGAAATGAGTTAAAGTACGGCTATTTCCGTCAAAACCCTGCTAATTTTCTCCAAATATGTCTTTATACATGCAGCTTCACCATCTGCAAACAGCGTCTACCGACAGAGTTTCACGGGTAAATGCCTTAAATGTAATTGTGTGGCCTATCTAGCTAATACATTTGGCGACGAATGGCGCAGCAGTCTACGTAATTTATAATGAATTATGCACCACTAAAGTTTCTAGTTGTAAATAGGGTAAATGTATTTGCAATTTATTTGTCTGTTGCATAGTAATTTACCAGGTGTTTTTTTTTACCAAACTTAAAGTAAACAGTAGAAGCATAATTTCTAAAATTTTTTGCCAGAATGGGTATAATTTACAAACATTAGCATAGTTATTGACATAATTTTAAAAATATACGAGCACGGCTAGTAGCATATTATGCTACTTTTGCGAGTACAGTCTATCAAATCCTTACTGTGGGCCTCTTACAGCCCTGTCAGGCGGTGCGATCAACTTATTTCTAGTAGAAAAAGTATTACTTTAATGCTTATTATTTCTTCGAGAGATAAATTCACGCTTTCGTGGCAAAAACTTAGTGACAGATGTTTCTGTTGGTTTTCATGTCGGTGCCCATCCAGATGGGCACTAACATGGTAACTCCATTCAAAGCTCTCTAAATTTGAGTCAATCATTTCTTTAGAACAACAACAACAAGTTTATTTCAAGATAAGTATAGCTTACAAAGCATGTGCCCGAAATTAGCAAGGGCTGTTCGAGGCGGGCACAAGAGGAAAAAGAGAAGTCTATAATAAATAAATAGATAAATAATATAATATAATATACTATATATATATATATATATATATATATATATATATAATTTGCACAAAAGAGAATCGTCTTCCAACAAATAAAAACTTTATTCAGTCTCAACGCGTTTCGGCTTCTGCCTTCATCAGGGGTCTTTACATTGGGGTCATTAATCCATTAATGATCTCTTATTGTGACGTAATAAAGAAGTATTCGTTACTTGATTAGTTGCGACCGGTAATAATGTTCTAATAGATTAATTTCATTCGTGTGGGCGTAGATTCCTGTTCCTGACCTCTATAACTTACGTTCTAAAACGTTATTTATGTACTGAATACTTTATATAGAGGATATTACATGGCCGCGCCGAGATACGAAATTTCTCTTTGAGTGTTGAAAAATATTTCAGGAGTGAGCTCATAAACACCAATGAAATACCAAACCATTTCTCTTTAATAGTTTTATCGGTGTGAAAAGCGTGATTTATTATGTAGCCGTAGCAACGGTGATAGATAACATGTTATTTTCACATGTGAAGATATCAAGTTTTCGCGCGAAAGCTCACCTGGTATTTCATTGGTGTTTATATAATAAAAAGGTATATTCGACTCTGAGTTCTAGCCCATTCTCTTATTAAGACCGTTCGGTTGTGTGTTCAGCCGACTTTGCCAAAAATATTTCTCTAGCTCGGAGTATTTCTTTTTTCCGTTCAATTGTCATGTTACTCCGTTTGATTTGTTCAATGATCGCAATTGTGACGTCTTTGCCAAAGTCATGAGATCTGCTGTTGTGGAGAAAGTGCTCTGATAGTTCGCAAAAGTAGACTCCTCTCTTAATATGGTTCCTGTGATTATTAAGGCGCAGGTTGAAAGCTGGCTCGCTCTTCCCTACATATTGTAATCTACAAATTCGACACTCAATTATATATATCACAAAGGTTGATTGACAATTCACTATATGGAATATGTCAAACACCTTGCCATCCCGCCGCGTGCCCGCAAAAGTAGAGGTCTTGTTTCTAAGCACGCACCAACTACATTTTGGTTTATTGCAAGGACCACAGCTACCCATTGTGGTGGTATGACCTTCAGGGGTTCTGCCTGTTAATTTGGTACTGACGAGTATGTCGCGTAGACTTTTTGACCTCCTATAGGTGATTATTGGTCGTTCTCTAAAAATGTGAGCCAGTCTTTCCTTTGATTGGAGGAAGTGCCAGTTCCTGTTCGCCACTTCAGCAATATATGAGGTACGTGGATTGTATGTGGTTACTAAGGGTATGCGGCTGGTGGTGTGCCTCTCTCTCGCCCGCAAACTCTTGTCTTGTGTCAGTGACAGAACGTTACGCATCTCAGATAGTGCCCTATCTCTTCTAAACCCACACGCCACGAAAAAATTGGAATATTCAAATATTCTTTGCTCTAGTACGCGCGTTGATGAGCATATCCTCCTAAGTCTTAAGGCTTGGCTGTATGGTATACTTTGCTTTAAATGCGGTGGGTGCGCCGAAGTCCAATGTAGGTATGGGTGGATATCCGTTGGTTTCTGAAAAACGTCTGTGCTGATGTTACCTTGTACATATTTTACTACTTTTGTATTCAACAAATTCACGGACTTGTAAAATAACACCCTCATACTTTGAGTTGGAGGGCAATTTTCCAAGTACAAGCCCCCGGGGGGCTTATATTTGGAATGGCGATTTAACGGAGGGTTTTTTGCGTTACCGGTTTGTGGGGTCTATATTTGCAGTGGCTTATTTTGGAATTTTACGGTATACTTGAAAGTTATTTAGCCACGTTTAAGCAAATTCAGTCAGATATATGTATTAAGATCGTATATCTGACTGCATTTGCCAAAACATGGCTATAGAAATCTCTCTCATATACCTTGTGACTGAGTCTTGTAGTGGAAAATGGTTTCTTTTCTTTTTGATAGTTACTTTTTATTTATTTATTTTGTACCGAATATTTACTGAATAGGTTGCAGTAGAAAGACTTTGATGAGTTTCTCACTGACTATTAACCTACCACCCCCCCCCCCCCCTTAAAACGTTTTTTCATAACTTGCCATAATTCTCTCTCAATCAGCGCGCGTTTTAGACTGAAGTCGGCTCTCATAGTGGGTGACTTTGGAACGGCTTTGATTCAGACGCCGAACTTTTCATGTACCGAGCCTAATGCATTAATCGGTTTGGGGGGCCTATATTTGGAGTGGCTTATTTTCGGAATTTTACGGTATACTTGAAAGTTATTTAGCCACGTTTAAGCAAATTCAGTCAGATATATATATTAAGATCGTATATCTGACTGCATTTGCCAAAACATGGCTATAGAAATCCCTCTCATATACCGTCTGACTGAGTCTTGTAGTGGAACATGTTTTTTTTTCTTTTTGATAGTTACTTTTTATTTATTTATTTTGTACCGAATATTTACTGAATAGGTTGCAGTAGAAAGACTTTGATGAGTTTCTCACTGACTATTAACCTACCATCCCCCCCAAAACGTTTTTTCATAACTTGCCATAATTCTCTCTGAATCAGCGCGCGTTTTAGACCACAGGCGGCCCAGACGTAGTATGTGTCACTGAATGAATATATTAATATCCACTTGGACAAATTAATGCGATGAGTCGTCGAAACTCCCATGGACTAAAATAGTCTGAAAGTCAAAATATAACAAAACAAAGCTAAGATACCTTCAACTGAACGTATCCTTGTCTTTCCTGGCCGGTTTAAGTGGCATTTTGTTGAGTTTTGCAATTGTAGGTACTATCCACTAAAGAAGAATTAAAGGCTGGCTACAAAACAAACAGACCGTCTCCACGCGCCTTCACACGAAGCGCTATAAATTCGAGAATAATCGACGAATCCGCTCCAAATAACCATCGGCTAATCTGCAGGTAACGTGTGCTCCTGCTTCTGGCTCACTTGCTCCACAAAACCCATCGCAACTGCACAATAATTGCTCGCTCATCAACAACCACTGTTGACCTTTACGCTTCGATATGACCGCAAACGACCAGGTTTAATACGCGACGTCAATATTCAAGCTTAGCGACCGCGTTCGCGCAACAATGCAGCACTTGCTATGGGAGGGATGGTACTATAGCTTCTAGGTCAATCAATCGGGAAAATAATATTGAAGCCCTTGTAATTTTTAAAAAGATCCAATTTGCCCAAGGAGCACCGAACAGATACGAATCTTATAGCGGAGCTAAAAAAAATGAGCGGCAGTGGAAAAAGTGAACAAGAACATGTACCACATTTTCTCCATAAAAAGTGAAAACCAGGAAGTTTTCTGGACGTTTCACGTTGCAGTCATGCAAATCAACGGCAAGGAAATGTACAAGAAAGTGTGCTGCAATTAGACCTATTGTTGTTTTTCACAGTTCTGGTCAAGGGCATCCAACTTTTAATTTTTCACATTTCACTCACCGGGTTAGGCTATTTTTCGTAGAGAGTAAAATGGAATCCTAAAATTTTCGGGTTCAAAAATGTGATAAAAGAAGGTATCTGAAAAATTATCTCCTTCGTAATACGTTAAATTGCTTCTAAAATGTTCGGGAAAATAATTCTGAATTCCTCGTAATTTCGAAAAGACTCAAGTTCCTCTAGAGTGGCCGAACACTGAGATGCAAATTTTATAGCGCCACATAGAATGCATTCCTAAAGAGCTAAAAGTACTTTATGAATAGCTACAGAAATGTTGTTGCGCGAACGCGGTCGCTAAGCTTGAATATTGACGTCGCGTATTAAACCTGGTCGTGTTTAGACTGAAGTCGGCTCTCATAGTGGGTGACTTTGGAACGGCTTTGATTCAGACGCCGAACTTTTCATGTACCGAGCCTAATGCATTAATCGGTTTGGGGGGCCTATATTGGGAGTGGCTTATTTTGGAATTTTACGGTATACTTGAAAGTTATTTAGCCACGTTTAAGCAAATTCAGTCAGATATATATATTAAGATCGTATATCTGACTGCATTTGCCAAAACATGGCTATAGAAATCCCTCTCATATACCGTCTGACTGAGTCTTGTAGTGGAACATGGTTTCTTTTCTTTTTGATAGTTATTTTTTATTTATTTAATTATTTATTTATTTTGTACCGAATATTTACTAAAAAGGTTGCAGTAGAAAGACTTTGATGAGTTTCTCACTGACTATTAACCTACCATTCCCCCCAAAACGTCTTTTTCATAACTTGCCATAATTCTCTCTGAATCAGCGCGCGTTTAAGACTGAAGTCGGCTCTCATAGTGGGTTGTCTTAGGTCCAGTTCAGACGCCGAACTTTTCATGAGCCGAACCTAATACATTGAATTATAAGTACATGAACAGTTCGGCGTCTGAATCAATTAGGAACGCCTGTTTCAATTTGGAACGGCTCAGCCGTTATTTTCGCCTCCTCCGGCAAGGAATTTCGCCTTTGGAGCGACTTTGGAACGGCTTTGATTCAGACGCCAAACTTTTCATGTACTAAGCCTAATGCATTAATCATTATAACGTACTTTGTATGCAGTTTGACGGATTAATGAACATGTTTCGCCTTTTGAACTTAGTTCAACTGCAATTGAGATCGGCGCCTGAAGCAATTTATAATCAGCCGGTCTAAATAATTGGGTCGGCCTTATTATTCCAATCAGGTTCGGCTCATAAAAAGTTCGGCGTCTGAACTGGGCCTATAGTTTTTTTGGCTGCCTTGAGCAAAGTTTTCTGGAAGGCACCACAAAGCCTTGTGAAGGAACAAGTCTCAAGAGTGGCAACGTCTGCTTCGTCCAATATCTTCTCGTATTTCGTCTCATTTCGGGCTACGCGGCTGAAAGACCGATCCCGGGCTTGAGGCGAAAAGATTGGACATTGCGAGCTTTGGTTGTTGGCAGTAACAAGTCTTTGGCCTCACAAAGTAGCTAGGTCTTAGGGCTATAGAAATCTCTCTCATGTACCTTCTGACTGCTGCTATACAGTAGTAACCTCCCCCTAGTCATAACAAAAGCTACTAGGATCACATACAAGCCGTACCGCAACTCTTATTGATCGTAACACAAACGCTTCTACTGACCAAAGCATAGCTGGCATTGTAACCACGGACATATCAGACCACCTGCCTACCTTCCGTTTCAT
>OZ037995.1:38951090-38971090 GCA_964035705.1 Porites rus
CAGAAATAGCCAATGTCAAATTTCTACAAAAACTTAAAAAAATTCAATCTGTAAAATGCTGCAAGGCAAATAGTACAGTATGTAAAAGTACTGATTTGAATGGCCATGTGAAATAATTTCATCCACAGCCTCAAAAGTCAGAATCTTCGTACAAAACTCTATCATTAAACATGGGAGCGCGTGAAAGAGTTAACTGACACCTCTGTATATTCGACTTATTAGACGGACACCTGGTGTTGGTTCCATCCCTGCTGCTTTTGAATAATTTTACTGAAACTTGACTCTCTATTAGGCAGACACCTCTCTGAGACGGACAGCCAAGGACATCGGTCTTAGTCTTAGAGTCCATCTTATTCAGATTAGATTTTACACATATTTGGTTGCCAGTACATCAATGACATCAGCATCTTTTCTTGGACTTTACAGATACAGTTCGGCCGTCAGTGTGTGAGTTGGGGCTGGGACTTGAATTACCTCGCCTTTCCTTTTTACCACAAGATTGGTAACCTCTGTCAAAATGTCGACAAGGTGCACGCGATTGTGCAGTTTTCTGATTGTCTTTACTAGGACCTATGGATGAAAAATAGATAATGGACAAGACTTGGAAAAACAGTGCTCTAACTTTCTGTTTATGTTAAGTCACGTCTTCTGACATAATAAGGTTTAGCATTTAATCTTTATGAAATAATTTTAAAAAAGACGTGAGATGAGCTACTTGTCCTAAAAACATGGCCAAGTAGCAGTAGAATATTGTTATCCAGTGCGAGATAAAGTACTTATTACGTCACCGTTTTCCAAAATTTCCGCTTTTACCTCTTCCACGCTAGGACGGTATAAACAGCAGTAATTAATTTGCACTTTGGAGAGCGTTTATGAAAAGTTGTGCTTTCGGTGTTTATTTCCATCGGATACGTGTGGGCGAAAGGCAGATTTTGAGAAAAAAATGTCCTTTTTCAAACAAATGCAGAAACGCCGAATACGTACGGACTGGGCCTCAGTTTGTAGAGCACTATTCCGTAGAGCAGGAGCCGCGAGTTAGATCCCAGGCCAGATAAAAAGACTATCATGATAATCATAAATTGCGGGTTCAGCCTCACCAGGGGATGTTACTAAAATGAGGACCTGGAAACGGAAAACGGGGAGCGGGGAACAAGCACCGTGAACAGGAAAATGAAAAATGGGAATAAACCCTAACTTGAACCCAAGCCCTATTAGTAACTTCATTTCTGCTTTGTTCCCATTTTTTAAATTCCCGTTCCCTGTGCTTGTTCCATGTTCCTCGTTTTAGTAACATCCTTAGCAAGAGCTTAATTATTGAATCTTCTTTTCTTAGAATGACAAAAATTCTGAGAACGTGCAGGCAGGCTTGCTTACTCTGAATAGCCCTTTTTTGCTGTAAAGGAATCCTTAAAATGGGCTTTCGAACTAAACCATCATAGGAACTAAACTTAGATAAGGTTAGCACTACTGCGTTGGTCTGCAATATACCGAGTATGCTGATGCATGGTACAGTCCGTGCTGAGCAAAAAGGAAAAATGCATTGCAACAGACCGGCTTAAATGATGCACTGGCTAACTGAAAATGACCTAAAGAGCCTCGGGAACCAAGGAAGAAGGTTCTGTCTTTGCCTTGCAAATGGCTAGTCATTCGCATAATTCCAGTAATTAATTCGGATGACCTGGCGCCGAAGTATGATATGATGGCGGTTCCGTCTTAAGTTGTTTGTAATCGCGCTGGCTAAGATAAGAACTAGACGGATTCAAAGAAAAGACGGACTGCAAGCAGTCTAGAACTTAATTGATGCGAAGACCATATTAGCTTTTTGAAAAGACATAGCAAATAGCTTGGCATGGCCCCTTTAACTCTTTTTTGACGGCCAATTTTAGTAGCAAAAAAACCCTGCGTTTTTGACCAAATCCACCCTTTTAGAGCGGTTTTCAACCAGTCAGTAGCCTGCGTAACTGCCCCGTCGGGGCAGGGTACTGCCGCATATGGGAGAATTGTTGGAGAATGCATTCTCCAACAATTTCTGAACAACTTTTTAATTTAAAATGTACAACTAGGAGTAATCGGAGCTAGGAGAGTGCGTTAGATATGTTTGCTAGGCGTACAGGTAGCATTTGAGGGGAAAGGGTGGATGGTTATTGCGATAAATAACTATGATTATGGCATATTTTGAATGTAAGGGTTGCGTACAGCAAAACCTCGATTTAAACTGTGTATCATAATGAAAAGGTTTTGAAGGCTAGTGATTAGCGTGATATCGTATGGTTTGTCTCAAGTGCGTGTTATTTGAGGAGACACTGGCCAGAATGCTTCGGGCGTGTAAAAAGAACTTTTTGTTTTACTGGCGCAATAGATGTTCTACTGGGCGCAGTTGTTCGAGGGCCGATCAGCGCTTAACCCGGGTTTCTCAGTTCTTTTTAAGAGCGTCCAATCACCAACTTTTTGGCGAAATGAAGCCGGGCCGCTAGTTCGATTCTCGCCCGGGGCATGAAAATTTCCTTTGTCCCGGGCGAGCATGGCGTCTCCTCCTTCCAAGTTGAAAATGTTCACTGGAAGTGTACGTGTGCTGCTCACTAGTGTATCATTAAAATTAATAAAAATAGAAATAAAATTAATTTACGTAACCACGAGTTCCTGAGAAAAAAACAAAATGGCGGGTGAAAGGTAAGTGACGCCGACTGATTTTATTTTTCTTTTTATGATCTGAGTTGATTTTTTTTTATCCGAGTCTAATTTTATTTTATTTCTATTTTTTTTTATTCGATCCGAGTCGCGTCCGAGTTGATTCGACCCGGACTGGCGGGTCCGAGTTGATCCGGTCCGACTTTTGTACCTGCCTAGTTAAAATGTTCGTTTGTCCCGTGCCGAAATATCACACGTCATGATGAAATTTTGCCGCTGAATCGGTAGATTTACTTTTTGGAATAACGGCCACCCCCGAGCTTCACATCTCGGTAGATTTACTTTGTGGAATAACGGCCGCCGAGCTACACAACTCGCTGGATTTACTCTGTGGCACAGATTTACTTTGTGGTACAACCGACGCCGAGCTAAATAACCCGGTTTGATGCATGCACCAGGAGTAGCACGAATTTTCCAAAGAAAAATATGAAGGCTTAATCCAAAGGAAAATTTCACTCAGGGTGTAAACTTTCAGCACACTTTTGAAAGGTGAACGCTTTGGAAGATTCATTAAACACAGCTTGATAGTAGACCTTCAGCAAACTCTTAAATATGTACGCTTTACGAAAATTCAGCACACTTTTAAAAGATGAACGATTTACGAAGACAGAATAACACACTTCAGCAAACGTTTGAAAGATGGACGCCGAGGACACACAAATCACCAAGTGAGTTAGCGTTTGAAGTGAGCCAAAACGTAAGCAAGCGCCTCAAAGCCCCGATTGCCCCGCAATCTCGAAAAAACCTCCCTTATTAATTGCACAGGACACCCAATAATGCACAGAACACCCAATACAAATTAGGGGTTGCGTTCTCGTACTTCGAACGCAATTATTGGCCTGAAAAATAACATACAAAAAAACATTTAATGTTGCCGTTCTCTTGGTTATGCTATTTTTAAGCCTCAAATATTAAGAGATGCTGACACTATTAAAACCCCGTCCTTATGTAGGATAGGAATATGGATATGCAAATTTGCCACATTGTGTCACCAACCTTCACAGCTATTTGTAATCAGGGATATACATTTTTCAGATCCTTTACGTAATTTTAGCTTTATTAAAAGGCGCTTTCATCCTTCTCCTATGTTTCGAATACACCACGTACCGAAACTACAAAGAGTCAGGTGACAACATTTCCCTACAAATTTGAGACAGTTGGCCACTGGTGGTCACGAAAAGGGTGCAAAAACC
This sequence comes from Porites rus, assembly GCA_964035705.1. Classification (NCBI taxonomy): domain Eukaryota; kingdom Metazoa; phylum Cnidaria; class Anthozoa; order Scleractinia; family Poritidae; genus Porites; species Porites rus. Next base: position 38,954,972 of record OZ037995.1, read on the forward strand.
CTTATTTAAGGGGTACCCCCCCTCCGTCCCCCAGGCTCGGACCCCGGCGTCTCTCATACAAAGTTAGTATCCCCTCTTTCTGAAAAAAAGTAAACCGAGAAGCAAATGATGTGCGAATAACGCATTGTCTGTTCAAAGACAAACGTTTCCATAAATTTCATAAGGAAGAAAAATGAGTGAACTTGTGAGCTGCTCGAGACGTTGCATGACCTTGTTCATTGTTAGTGGTTTATGACTTCCTCTCACGAAGTGCAGCTGGAAGTGTATCCCTTTCTCAAACCCCCCCCCCCCCCCGGGGGGGGTACTGCCATATATGGGCTATATAGGTATGTGCCGCTGTGAAGGGTATGGTTTTCAAGCAGTTTACTCTAGGATAGGGTATATAAATCAGAGCGTTTGGGTCTAGAATAGGGTATCATTTTTCAGGAAACTGATCAGTTGGTTGAAGATTTTATCTAGACTAGGTACACAGCTACTCTAGGATAGGGGGATTTGGGGAGTTTACTCTAGCATAGGGTAGCAAAATTCAGCTGAACTAGCTCTGGTAAAGGTTAAGGGTTCCAGGCTCCCAGCGGCACATCCCAACCCATAAATTCTTAAAGTGCCCTCCCCCCCCCCCCCCCCCGGGGGCGAAAAACCTCCTTCAAAATAAACATTCAAGGAAAATGCCTCTACCTATTCTAGATATACCAGAGGCGAATTCACAATGATACGGATGGATGCAAATACAAGGAAGTTAGAAAAAGAAACGAGACTTTGGGGATAGTTTACATGCATGTTGATTCGGCGCTTTTATATATCGTTTCCTCGAGGTCGCTTTCTTAAATTTCTCTTGTTTAGTGAACGGTTAATTGCTCTGATCTTTTAACATAAACTTAATCAAGAAACGTTTTCTTGCTTCGTGATGTTTCCGAACCCTGTTCCGAACATTAGATTCTGACTGACCTTAAATTAAAATTATCTGTACCCTAAAATGAACCATATACAACCACGGTTGCGGCCGGGTTCTTTTTTTGAATAACCAGGCCTAATATTCTTCAAACGCATTAAACCATGACCTAGTTAAAAGAGTTTTCCGACGCAAACAATTAAAGGGTGATCTCCATTTTGCCCAACCGACTGGTCAGAAATCAGTTGAACTTACCCAGAGAAACTGGAACGATATTGTTCGATTGAAACAAAGTTTCCAACCAGACTGAAGCGTTCCATGTACGTTTCGACCGGAAATGTAACAGTAAGTTTCGGTCGGACCGGCTGGAGTCCGGATTGCGTAGTAGCTGCGCGGTAAAAATTAGACTCCGTTAAGACCCAAATTACACGGCTGCATTCAATTTTCCTAAAACCGGTTAATAATAATTGGTTAACTGGAAACATCTCAGTTAAGCCCCCTAGTGCGATGAAAGCCATTTGTGTGGAAAAATTAACGGATAAGATTTCAGGCAGTCTGAAATTGATGTCATACTAACCTGAATGAACCAGGAACCAGAACTTGGATCTCGCGACGCAACGTAGCCAGGCGTGGTTGCAAAGGCCAACAGCCAGTGGAACTCTTTTGGAAACACACCTCTCGAAAGGGTGGAGTCCACTGTTGAAAACGAATCAGCACTGTCAGCACTAGCACTGTTGGGCGAAATTCTTTCTCTTAAAGAACCTCTACAGGTCTGAATGAAAACCATCTTTGGTTTGTCACGAAGATCTGGGCAGTTGCTCTGTGTGAGCTCCGAGATTAAATCTTCGACCCTTACGGCCCTGTTGTCCACGCCATAGATAACATCATTGTCTCCACCATGAGACATGACGATCAACACAAACGCGTCGTGGTTCTTGTGATTTCTCTTTGCGACCTGAGCTGTTAAGTTTCTCATCTGATCATAACGGAGGTCTCTTGCAACTTGTACGTCGAAAGAAAGCTCAGTGAACAATGTCCTCAGCTCTTCTTCGTCGAATTCGGCACCCCAGCGTTTCCCTTCGCCAAGGAATTCGATGTTGTTTAGTATGAGGCAGATTCCACGCGGGCTTCTGGACATGTTATACTTGCTTTGTTCAACTGCATTTTAAGAAAAAAATGAGAGATTTCAGCCATTAATTTTGACGTACGACTTCCACAAAAGTAAAGACAGCTAGCACGAACTTTATTGTACAGATTTTCTTATTGAGGTAGTCAAACCCTCAGGAGTGACTTAACAAAGGCTACTTTATGGAAAAAAAGTCATGTATTAGCGGAGCTTTCGCGCGCGAAGCGCAAAGCGAGCGCTGCGGAGCACCAGGGGTAAGAAAATTTGGTTATCTATGCATCCAAGAAATTTTGGCTCTGACAAAATCGTCCGTACGTATGTACGTTCACCGCTTCATGTTAGCGGATGTGAAATGGTACACTTACTAGGAGTGCAAGGGATATATATATCAGTGTTTAACTTGGTGTTGGACATCCATGTTATAGTCAATTGACAGCTGTCAAAAGGGTATCCGCTGAACAGTGAGACATGACTGTATTGCGGGCTCGGGTATACAACTCATTAAGGTGACTTTTTTAAAAGTTATCGGCTGACTAGTTTTTGGTTTTCAATTGATCGCGGGCTCAGGCCCATTTTTTAAAAAGGTGGAATCCTTTGCTTTCTGCTAACGGCAAAAGTTGAATTACTTATAATTTTTAAGCCTTCATGGTGTCACGAACTCATAAATGACTCAAAACAAGCTGTCACATATTGTGGACCGGATTCTCCTCCCAACAAAGTTCGAAGCTGAGCGAAAAATTAAATCTAAATTAAATAAAAAAAAGAGAAGAAAATTAGGAATAGGTTTTAGCTTTGACTGACAACACGTAACTGTGACAGTGTTCCGATAAAAAATCTATCCGTTCCTCACTGTTCATTACCTGCAAGCTCTCTGCGAAAATCTCCGCGTAGATTTTAGCCGTGATTCAATTAATGCAGTTACGGGACTTTCCATAAGTTTTTTTAAAGAAACTTCTTAAAATCGCATTTTAATTTCATATAGAAATTTTTTCACAAACAGCCGAAGCCGCGGGCCGAAAGCCGGATGCACGCGGTCAACAGAGGTTTATCTAAAATAAGCCCTTGAAATTACATAATAAATAAATTATCCAAGCTAAGATCTCACCTCATATATATTGCATCAAGAAACAAAGCTCAGATATGAATAAACTCCGACATATGGTTATCTTTCTCTCATAGATTATTCCGCACATGCATGGCATATTATTTCTAAGATGTCACGCGCGACTGAAATCACGACTTCGCGCCGCGGTGATGTGACAAATGCACGTGATAAACAAACCGTCCTTTGTCCTTTGCTCATTTCAAATTATTGTACCGGCGGTTGCTGTGATGGCGGGTGCGCTTGATTTTACTGTTTGTTACGATCTTACAAAAGTATACATTTCAACTCTGCGGATTGTCTGAACACGTAGATGTTGCATTTATCACGGATCAAAAATGGGTATGACTCCTCAGCGACTGTTATGTACTTTGAAAGGATCTGGTTCAGTTTATCTCCGAAGCACGCCGTCTTGTGCTGTCTTGTGTGTTAATCCAAGAGTCTTCTGTTATGTGAGTATTATACACAATATATGCATAACATGTTACTAAGACGCTTAAGTATATGCGCCATATGAGAAACAAATGAAGGGTAGTAAACATTTATATACTCCCGCCTGTACGGCAATTTTAGTTTTTACAGGGTTCCATGCTCACTCAGCCCTCGCTGTTCTCAGTCACTTGATGTCACGTCACCGACCTCTTTCATGCTCGTGTAAATTTTATGGTGTTATTCTTATGTTGTTCTTTATCAGCCAATAATTAAACGTTCAGGCGTAGCCTGCAAGCTTCTGATAATAATTGAGTAAAGCCGTGAATATAATAAAAAATGCAAGTTACATGTATGTAGATTATTATTTACCGGTAACGTAACGCAATACTCTTTTGAAGCGGAAGATTGATAGCCTGTGTACCGACCCCCTTCCCCTCCGATTTTTATTGAGGGGAGGGGGTTTGTACACAGGCTAAAGATTGATTTCAGCATTTCTGAAAAATTCCATAAGAATTTCCCGAGAATTCGTAGGGAAATCAACGTAAAGTAATCGGCTAAGAGATAATTCCGGTGAAATCCTAGCGTAGGACTGTGTGGAGAAATTTCGCAGAAGTAAATCTTGCTTTTTCAGAGTAATTTTCGACGGTTTTGTATTCATTTTATTTCATGAATTTAAATGGTATTTTCATCCTGTTTATGTACTGTTTTTAAGCTCTTTCGACCGATTTTTGAACTGTTTTCAGACAACTCTAAGGCTATTTTCTTACAATTTTATACTGTTATTGCATTTTTGCATCCTATTTTTGATGTATTTTCACAATATACGCGTGCTATTGCTTTTCTTCCTCTGTGGTATTTTAATACTATTTTCAAAGTATTTTTATTGTATTTGCAAATACGATTATTTTACTAAATTTCGAAACCCATTAAAAAGCTATTAAAATATATTTTGAAGCATAACATTTTAATAGCGTTTTAAACAGGTTAAAACACTTTTAAAATCAGTCGAAAAATATATTAAAAATATATTTTTGGAACTATTTTAAACCTGTTTTTTTCAAAATACGTTTCAAATTGCTATTAAAAATAGTTTTAAAATAGTATAGCAAATTAAAATATGTTTCTGAAACTGTTTTTATCCTGTTTTTATTCCGATTTATAAGATATTTAAAAACTATTTTAGACCTGTTTTGAGCCTTGCAAAAGCCCTGGAATTTTTTATATATTTTAAACGAATTTAAAATTACATTAAAAATTCTTTTTTAATAGCGTTTTAAACAGGTTAAAACACCTTTAAAATCAGTCGAAAAATATATTAAAAATATATTTTTGGAACTATTTTAAACCTGTTTTTTTCAAAATACGTTTAAAATTGCCATTAAAAATAGTTTTAAAATAGTATAGCAAATTAAAATATGTTTCTGAAACTGTTTTTATCCTGTTTTTATTCCGATTTATAAGATATTTAAAAACTATTTTAGACCTGTTTTGAGCCTTGCAAAAGCCCTGGAATTTTTTATATATTTTAAACGAATTTAAAAATACATTAAAAATTCTTTTTTAATAGCGTTTTAAACAGGTTAAAACACCTTTAAAAGCAGTCGAAAAATACATTAAAAATACACTTTTCACCCTATTTAAAACCTATTTCACAAAACAGGTTAAAAACAGTTTTCAAAAATAGCTTAAAAATACATTCAAAACAGTGTTGGATTTGGTAAGGGTGAGAAAAGCATTTCTTAAGAGATCCCTCTTGGGTTGTGCTATGTATTATCTTTCAAATTTAGAGAGAGGAAGAAGTTTCCTTGACGAACACTCTCAACATTGCGTGGATCTTTCTATTTTATTAGTTTTTCGAATGTCATAATTCCTTTCATATGCGCATCAGATTTACAAATGAAATTATCATATCAGCGCGTTATCATAAGACCATTTATTCTTCTGCACTTGAAAAACTATATTCTTTTTCCCTTTCAATTAACTTGTTGGCGTGGTCATAATAATATAAGAGCAAAGGAAGAAATAAAAAGTCGCAGGAACCGACTCGGGGAAACGAAAAAGCGTTGTTATAAAATGTAAACAAGTTTTTTCCTCGCCAGTCCTCGGCGAGGCAAGCGAAAATTTTCCCACTCAATCTTAAAACAACTCATGCGTACTTTGCGTTGGCGTCTAGACGCGACAGTCATTTGCATGAAGTTTCTCTTGTCTTATTAGCTCTAGCTAAGATGAGTCTTATCTAAGAACAGCCCTTAACACCTGTTCTCAGATAAGACGCGCCTTATTTCAGATGAAATGTGCTGCTTTTACATGTATAAATACGGCCCTAATGTTTATCAGTTTGCTTTGATGACCCGGATCGTTTATTTACCAGTGCAACACATATAATGATGAGGAACAACCTATTTCAATCACGATGTACTTGTTTCTTTATTTACTTATTTAAAGTGTCTCCGATTTGTTACCTTTTATTTGAAGCTAAATACATTTGATACTTAATAATACATAAAGTACTTCTTTCATTCCTTCATTCAGGAATGAGAGAAGACATGATCACTATGTCATTAATTTTTCAGGGACCGTGGAGGGGTAGGGCTGGGGGGCTTTAGCCCCTTCCCACCCCTTTTGAGAGGGTAAGAAAGGTAAGAAAAATAACATATGTCATCTGGCTCATTTGGTTCTTAACTTACAAAAACTAATTTATTTTTATCTTTTCCACAGATTTTCTTGGTATGGCTGTTTTTGTTAGGCACGGAGATAAAGTTACGAAATGTTAAGAAAACTGCAATTGAACAACGCTAGGTCGTAGGTTTGAGCCATTTAGGGTGAAACGCGAGGTGCAACAACGAGGAGTAACTCGTCAATGGGGTCTTAAATATTTTATAACTACAGACGTGGGTTATTCCATCCTAAATATTTTGAGAATGGACCACTTTTATCTACTTTCATTCAAGTAGCGGCAGCTTCCTGACTATAGTTATAGCTATTCCAAGCTATAGCAGGAATGTAAAAGTCTTCTGCATAACTATTATTAACGGAAAACAGTTTTGGACGCATTTAATTTCTAATCATTTCAGAACACCAAAATCTCAAATTTTCTCCGCGGACGAATGCCCCCGACCTTCTTGTATGGTCACGCTTAGATGTTTGGATTAGACACCCCGACTCTCAAACTTGTTCCCCAGTCCCTGATTATACGAGTGACTTTATAAATAAAACTAACCTTTAAGCCCGTTGTGAATCTCGCCGTTCCCACGCTGAGGCTCAGTATTGCAAGCAGGGAGAGGTGCATTAAGAGGACGATCAAACTCTGAAGAACAGAAATATTCAATTTCAGATATGAACACTGCTTTTGGGTATAGTTTAGCTTACTTCAGCTTTGTAAGAGTGCAAGCTTTGCGTCCATTTTGGATTTTAATATATTTGTAAAATATTTGAAGTCAATCAATTTGGAATCGATTTCAACTGAATTATTTCATGTATACAAACTGTTCAAGCGATGAAGAAACCGAAAGGAACAAAGATACGTTTACTGTACCCTGACAAGGACCTTTTTTGGTCTGGTATAAGCTAAGGGTTCATCACCCAAACGTTCGTAGAGCACCTCCTGCGAATGTCCAGATATATTCGCTCTTGAAACGAAGTTGTTGGGTGTGTCACGTCCACAGAGTATACTTTAATTAGGAAAAAAATGATTTTCTTATGACGGACTTTTTCACAAAATGGAACTAGCCAAACTTGAGGGATTCGTTTCATTGTTTGCCTTCAAACGCAAATTCGTACTTTGGAGAAATATGTCTTAATTATGGATAATTTATGGCTATTTAAAAGAAATAATTCATTTGGTGTACCTAGAGACAATCTACGTCTGAGCGTATGCGTGAGGTAAGGGACTCGAAACGGAAGTAGCCCGTCTGTTCGGCCATCTCCTATGTTTTTCAGCTGCTCGTTGACTTTAACTAACAGCTCAAGCAAATGATAGTTGAGGTGCCCATATTGTTTGGTAACATTCGCGAAAACCTGTCAAACAAAGGAAGTACTGACTGAATAAAGCAAAATATGAAAAAGAAGTAAAAACGTTTACAAAAATGTTAGCTTCAAAGAAGTTCTTTCTTAATTACTGTAGCACCGATGGAAAAACACACCATGCAAGAATGCAAAAAAGATGTAACAGGAACAAGATAGTCCATTTTAAACAGAGCAGCGTATTGTTATCTACCTCTAGAACACTTGAATTTGTGGAGGACACATTAAACAGGCACAAATGGTCACTTGGAATTGTGTATGAGATATTACCTGAATGCAGGGAAGAGTGGTACAAACATGTCCCGGAAAGGTTAGATAAAAATAAAAGAAAATAAAACTACTATTGGTTTTTAGGATTCAAACTGTTCGAAAGAACAAATAAAAGACCAGACATGGCCATCCTCAAAAATAATGTAAAGGCGATCCATGATTGCTAAATTACCTTTTCTCGTGACGGCAAAGTTAAGGAAAAGAAAGATAAAACGAAGAGAAGTATGTTAATGTAATGTAAATATCTATATACAACTACAAAAAAATAAGAACGATATTTATTTACAGGGAAATAACTAAAGGTACGTTTTTGTATTAAACCGCAAAGGGGATTTAGCCAAGACGTAAAAGCGAAGCTTCGGTTTGTATACTGATGATAAAAGCAATACATTTTAAACCAACAGACTTCAAGCCATTAGAAAGAAGTCCTCAAATCTATACTTAACTTTAAGGGCCCTCCACATGCCTTTTGAGGGAGGGGTTGGGTGATTTAAGAAAAAAAATAGATACCGCAAACAGACCTAGAATGAAAATCTCTTCCATTGCATGCTAACAGTCACACACTTATAGCAAAAAAATTAAAATGAATCAATTTCACAATGGTACACTTAGAAAATCTAGCTTGCCTAAACAACATCACTGAAACCCCGCTACACAACGCAGCCATTAGCCTGCGAACCGCAGACCTATTTCCCGTCGTCGCTTCTCTCCCTCCGAAAAATAATGTCTGCGAACCCGAGCGGCAAAACGATTTCCCTGACGTGAAACCTTTTGTTTCGATGTTGGCCAATCAGATCAAAGGATAGAATACAGCTCGAGTGACTCTTCGCGACCTAGCGCATTGCGTGTCTTGTATTTTGGCGAGAGTAGCCAAATACGCTTTGGAACGTGAATTTCACGACTTTTACAAGGTTTCCTGCGACTTAAAATGCTGACTTCTTTGTGAAGGAGCGGTTTTTCCTAGGCTATGTATCCGACGTGGGCCTTTTGTTTCGCTACCGTAATAAGTGACATAAAAAAACCTGGACAAAATAATCGCCGCAGGGATTCTACGGGAAAAGGAAAATAACATATCAATTTAACCAGCGCTGACAAAAGTTGGTGGATCGATTGTACAGACCTAACCTTGATGGATTCAGAAATCTCTGACAATCGCTCGTCAAGTCAAACTCCTTCAAGTATCGCCACAAAACAATGAACTGAAATATTACAAGTTAGTGGGCCGGACCCCGGGTGATATAAATATTTACTAGTCAAGATGACATTTCATTTGTGAAAGCAGTGGAGAAAAACACGAAAAGATAAGAACTTAAATAAAATTACCAAAATCTTTAGTTGACGGTAAACAAATTCCTAGATACTGCATTAGTTTTTACGTATGAATTTACCTGTCAAAATTTTAACCAATCTGAGACTAGGCTGGTCCTGGAAGGCGACCAGGGAATAAACTAAAATCAAAGACTTAAACTCACTGGTCGGGGAATTTGCCAGCCTGCTTCTCGCGCATGCACTAAACAATGAACGAAGTATTCAGTTGTAAATGCCCCTTACCAGTGACGGTCAGCGCCAAAGATTTGTTACGTCCTAAGTGATTCTTTTAGGTCTCACAAAGTCAGATAAAGTGAATGTACTGCGATAAAAAAGGGAGTCTGCGTTCGAGCGAAGTGACCCATCAGGCCAGTCCTAATTCCCGGTTACTGTAGCAACATAGGCGACTAGAAGTATTGCTATACTCCCACTACATGGGATGCTAGTTCATTGCAGGGTTACCCCCAGCGCTATATTTTAAGGCACCCATTTATACACCTGGGTGAAGAGAGACAAAGTGGAGCAAAGTTTCCAGTCTAGGAAAACAAGGCGACGGCAACGGGCTTGAACCCGTAACTCGGGCTAGATCCGAAGTTCGAGGTGTCACTTTTCGTCCTTATCCGAGAGGACAAGAAAATCTAACCATTTACAAGTCAACCCGGGCCTGCTGCTTCACAGTCTGGTACTCAAGAACTTGAGCAAATCAGACGGTGGCTGTACCTTGATCGTGCAAGAAAACGATCACTACATAAACACCAATGAAATACTAAGCGAACTTTCGGGTGACACAATGATATCTTCAGATGTGAAAAGATCACCTTTGCAATAGTTAAAATAATAACAATAATGATAATAAAACAAACCTTTCACAGTTTTAAAACATCTATAAAGCGCCATTATCACTATTTGCTCATGGGGCTTTACAATAAAAACCGGTAAGTATAGTATAATTATACAAAAGTAAAAATTAAAGTATCAATAAGTATAAATAAGGGCAAATAATTAAAAGTTTAAAGGTTAAAATTTAAAGAAAATTAATTAGAAGTTAAAAGCCACTTTTAAAAGGTAGGTTTTGAATCGATTCTTCAAAATGTCAACAGGGTTACTTAATCATTATCAATCTTATGCGATCGGTGACAGAGAAGTTTAAGGATGACTGAGAGCATAATAGAGATACCAGACATTACAAAACAGTGCAAAAATATGCTTTTCTTGGATTGGCTCATATTCTAAGAAAGATGTTTTAAGTCCTAGGAAGGTTTCAGTCTAAGTCATGGACGAAAAGAACAATAAAAAATTACAATTAATACTATAGCTATTACCATAAATCAAACTATTGCGATAAAGATAACAGAATATGTACCTTGCATCTAAAAAAACAAACTTAAGATTTCGCGTTAGGTTTTCCTCTAAAAGTAAATTAATTCAAGAAATTATAAAAAAGGCTTACTTGAATAAACGATGATTGTGGATCCTGCATTTCTTCATCAACAATAGAGGTGACAGAATATAAGAGGAAATCGGCTTCCTTGGGACAGGTCTCTTCAAACGCGTCACAGGGAGAATATGGTGTTTCATCTTTGGTTGTTGAGCCATCTATCGGTATTGATCGAATTTTCCTCAGTTTGGAGCGCTGCGTAGTGAATTTCATGACGAAAAACAGTTTAGGTTTATTCGTCAATGAGGAATGGACAGAAGGTTTGTACTCTGACATCAAGTCTTCAATGGCGACCTTCTTTCCATCGACATCACAGAACTCCTGGTCTTGCTCGCAAACGGACATGAGAACGCACACAAACAAGTTGAATTGGTTGTGATTCATTCTGGCAAATTCGTGGGCAACTTTATAAACTTGATATTTGTAAAGACCTCGTCTGACTTGCACTTCAAACGCCAGAAGACTGAAAAAATCGATGACTTGCTCTTCTACGTGCGGCAAATTTGTTGCATTGTTTATGAGGAGGCAAATTCCATGTGGACGTTTATCCATCGCATAGTGACTGAGCTCAGATTGGGATTCTTGCTCAGGTTGACACCCCGCTTCAAGTTTAGCCTTCTCGTGTTGAGGTTCATACCCGGCTTCAAGTCTTAAGTCAGTTCCAGGTTCTGCATCCCCAAGCTCTGACTCGCTTTCAAGTTCAGAATTGGATTCATTTTCAGAGTTAAGCTCTAGCTCAGGATGAGAATCTTCTCCTTCAGACTCAGATTCGAGTTCCGGATCAGACGCTTCCCCTTCAGGAAATATAAAATACTATAATCAGTGAGCGGTATGCTTTGCATTAAGCAAGCAAGAAACAGGCAACTCGGCCGAGAAAGCAATACTAGAAACAAACATGGAGAAGTATAAATAAAAGTAACCGTGGACGGTCAAATGAGAGAATGAGTTTGCTTTTCAAGCCTTAAAGCGTACTTATTTATTTGAAAATAGACCCCTTCATTCAACTGAGAAAAAAAAAGTTATTAACTGGCCTAGGTCCGTCCGTATGGGACGGAAGTCTGCATTTAGTCTTGACTACGGTCGAAACTGACCTCCTGGTCGGTTCATGTAGATGCTTTTATTTAGGGAAAATACAAACCAGCAACTTCTTCTTGAACTTGATTTCCATTCACAGGGGCGCCAAATCCTAAAACTGTTAAATAGGAATTTTGTCACGCGTTCAGTGATTGTAAAGAACGTAAATCATAAACGTGGTATTTTCTTACTCAATGTTACAAATGCTGATCAAAGGCACATGATGAAAATCTGCGCTGCTTTTTGACCACGGCGTAAGGGTAAAAACAGAGAGCTCCACCTTTTTTCCACTTTTGGAAATACTTAGATTGCATTAATCTCATGAAATCACAGGGTTTAGTTTATGACAAGTTATACGATACATTCGAGCGAAAATCGTTTTTTTCTGGCGCGGTTGTTTCGATAAGCGAGTCGTGTAAACTTGACCCTGCTGCAACATTGTTTTGGACTTGCAAAATCGGCGCTGGGGCGTAAAAGCGTTTTCATCGTTGTTTTCACAGAAAAAAGAGACCATTCGAGGAAAGAACTATGTGAAGTTCTTAATTGATTTTATGAACCTTGTCGCACTATTGCTGATATTTGCACGGATGTGCTCTTAAATGGCATAACAATATTGGTTCAAAAGATCCTTGTGGCAATAGGCTATTTGCACTAAGAGGTCTCGTGACGTCATTTTTTGAAAATAAAAGTTATATGATTTTGCCTTCAAAAAACGCTTAGTGGCTCACATCTTGAACAAAATAATAGTGATTTAGTTTTTCAAACCCGCACCATTTTCTTAACATGAGTAAGTTCGTAGCTGGTCACATAACCAAAATGTGATTTTTAAAACTACGAATTACCTCTTTCTGAACAAAAATTTTGCACTTAAACTTCAAGGAAATTGTTGAAAAGATGATGTGGTAACGTTTACAGCACATCTGAGCGTAACTATGAAACGTTTAGCAAGATTCAAGCAAAAAGCAGTTTTGGCCGCCATGTTGGAGGGCAAGAGTGTGCCCTCCAACATGGCGGCCAATACAAATCATACTACTTTGGTGAAAAATCAAAGTGCCATAAAATATCTCCCTTAAATATGCGTTTCCCCTCAAATTTCGGGTTTAAGATAATTTTTATGCTCTCTGTCAATTTTTGTCATCAACAGGATTCCAATTCATTGTTTTAAGGAAGCATTGGTCACGTGTCCTCATAGTGCAAGTGGCCTATTTAGTGACATATTTGTAAATACCCAGTGAAAACGTTCATAATGTTAAAGATGTAGCTTAGCAATAGGAATTTGGGCTTACGCCGCTTTAACGAGTGATACTCGAGAAACTCAGAGACACTGGTTTACAAAAGTTTGTTAGAGGTATCCAGCATCTATCCATGAGTGAATAGCACATTCTCAGAGTTACTCACCCTCCGGGAGGACTGGCCCTAAGCCTTTGAAAAAACGCAGACAGCCACGTGCAGCTTTGGCTGATGGAAGTTGTTTAAAGTAAGCTGCAAACCAAAGAGGTTTACTTTGTGAATTACTTAAGTATATAACACTGCCCTTGTGGCAAATATATTAAGACGGAATCCATCAGGAAATTAAGTAATTTTAATTTTCAGTGGACGAAACCTTGTATTAGAATTATTTAGAGCATGATGAATTCTTTTTTCACATTTTTCAATGGCTATAGGTGTAATTAGTTATCTGTAATAACAACAAAGAAAATTCCTTATGGGAGCCCGAGAAAATTAATGTCAAATTTCACAAAATGAAATCTTACACATGAAATTTTCAGAATTTGACGTACTATTCAAAAAAACGAGTGCGAGGGTTGCATGCGGCCTCGTGGTTTCAAGTGTTTTCTCGCGTTTGGAAACCTGATGAAACCCGCAGCACGAGGTTTTGAAATTACTTCTCCAACAAAGAAAATAAGTAGAAATTATCATTTTAATAAGTTTTCTGAATTCACTGAACACAGTTTATTTGAGAATGCGAACCTGTCAGCTACTTAGTGCTTGCTAGTGCGTAATATTATTTCATATGCATTCAATGCCACGTTCTTACTTAGCGGTTTATGACTTCTGAGCAAACATGTTGCTTCGCAATGCAGATGGCACGATGCAGATTTAGATGTCCTAGAACTTGTGAAGAAGAAGAAGAAGAAGAAACGTGTGTGGCTAGCGTCATATCTAAGTCTACGATATAAAAACAAATGGCGGCTGGAATTTTTGATGATTGGCGAATTCAAGGCTCGATTTTCTAAAGTTGCAACGTTGAAACCGGGCGGTTTCTTCTAACATTATGATCTGCACAAAGTTCAATCCTTGGAAGTTTCGTTAGTTCATATGGATGCTTTAAGCCTTAATTAATGGCTGACAAAGTTTATCCAAGAAGTTGCAAAACCGTTGAAGGAAAGATATCCAGCCAAGACGTTATACCAGATTGTGTGTGGAATACTTTGTTTCACGGAGGAAAGGATCTAGAATGAGAAGTTGGATTTAATCCTCTCGATGATTCGGACAAAAGATGCAGTGGTGTTTCTTTATGTGGCCCTTGCCATTATTTATTTTGATACTTTGATACTGTTACATTTAATATTGGTAGTAAATAAGCTTGCTTTAAACTTTATTGTATCGTAACTCTATGACTAAAATAAAGGTTTTATCTTCATGCGTTGGTCTTGCTTTATGTATGCAGATTAAGAAGCATTTTACAAATGGGTTTGAAATCGTTTCCAAACACGTCTGGGGCGTTCTGGTTGGATGACAACGTCATGAATAATTAATGAGTTTGAGATTGGTGTCTTCACAATTCTCGTGAAATTTGACATTCATTTTCTCGGACTCCCATGAGAGATAGTACCTTAGTGTTATTACAGAAAGCTAATTTAAATTATATCTATAACCCTTGAAAAGTGTAAAAAAGAATGCAATATTGTTTTAATTATTCTGGTACAAGGTTTTTGTCCACTTAAAATTAAAATAACTCAATTTCGTGATGGACTCCGTCTTAATGTTCAGTTGGCCTCTGTGCATTCTCTTTCTGTCACTTTAGTCCAGTTTGACACCTTAGAGACGTCTTGGTAGGAAAGGTCTAATTTCTTTTCTCGTCCTATTTCTCAACGATGGAAGGTTCTTTCAGCTTCTTTCACACACTTCAAGAGTCTAGTATATCACTTTTTTTCTTACGAATAAAATATTAACTTCCACCACTAAGAAAGAATTGCAAAAAGCCCCACCCCTTGTGCACACATTTGAGCGCAAATGTTCCACCGTGGGAACGTAAAACTTCACAAATGCTTAGGAGGAATGCGAACGCTTGGAATCGACATAATCAGACTATTATCATACTTGGCTATGATGTTAATTAATTACCTTTATTTTCGCGTGGAACTAGCGTTACTCGAATTTTGCTACCTCCTCCATTTGCACTCAGGCGAAGGTATCTGTAGCAAAAATTAGGCCAACAACCGCCAATTGACACCTTTAATTCAAATCCATTGATAGTCAAGTGGACAGCTTCTTTCTTCAAATCACGAAAAACGCTTAAAACGCTTTCTTCTCTAATTAAGCTGGTATAAAACACTATTTCCTTTGCCTTGCCGCAGGCAATTGACGAATCAAACGGTTTTCTGTAGATTCTCTTCGAACTACTGTTCCAAGCACTGAAAAAGAGAAGAATGTTTACACGATTTTGTGGCTGCACGGTTCTTAGTAAAAGAAAGTAGTCATATAATACGGTCATTATCTAAGTAACAAGTTTTCTGTCTCTCCCATTGTCACTGTCCGTTTTCACCTTCACTCCAGACATTTTTTGCCTGCTCGCGCACACGTTCTTAACTCTTAACCAAAGCAAAAATACGAGCTGTTTTGCAGTCTATTTTTCCCACTGCTAAAGGTTTCTTTCCATTCTTTCAGTAACTGTGTATAATTTCTTCACCTAATTAAGTTGTGGAAATATTATATTATGTTACTTTTATTTAGGGTAAGCACAATTTCAATGTTTGGTTTCTTTCTTTTTCTGTTTCTTTCCAACTATCCAGGTGAACCTTGTCAGGAAAATGTTTATATATCAACGCCTAAGAAAGCAGAAAGTATTAACAAGAAGCAGTTTTAATTTCCTATTTCCTGTAGGAATCTAGCAACAGATAAATTTCTGTGCCAGGTGCTCTATTCTCTAAAGTCCTGCTAATTGCCAGCCGGAAAGCTGTTTTGTTCTCATTTGAGATCGAGGTTTCAATAGTTTCGAAGAATATGATAAAACTATCAGTTAATTAAGCAAAATGGACTGGTTTTTGAGCTAGGACACGCGCTTTTCGCATAATAATAATGGCAAAAGAACCCACATCCAGCAGGCGGCTGCAGGTGGGAATTAACAAAATACAGACATGCTTAGCTTTGGCTATACAAATTTTAAAAGAATAAAACCAGAAACGCGTTTACTCATTATTACTTTACCATAGTTCTCCCCGGAGGTGTTCTCC
>OZ037995.1:38976090-38986090 GCA_964035705.1 Porites rus
CTCAGCAAAAAGAAAACGAAAATCAAAGAAGTACCTGTCCTCTGAAACTATCAGTCCAAAGCTTATAGATGAATTGCCCCTGATGCAGTCCACTAAAGCACAAAGCTCAAGCGCTTCAGAGAGAGGATATCTGGTCACGACTTCCACTTTGGGGGGGACGCTATCTGCTGTCACCCAAACGGTGTTATTTGATATCCCCGGAAATCCCTGCACTAGGTCCAGGTTATGGTTAGCTGTGTCATTTAAACAAAAACAATAATGCTATTAATATAATGGGTGACAAATGATTCCTTAATTTTGGCGCGAAATTTCAGCGTTTATGCTACTACATGAAAAATTACTGCAATTTGATTGGCTTAGCGCAGAGGTATTTCAGCTTAACTTGAAATACCTACATGTGAAAATTACAAACCTTTTGCGGGTAATAGCATAAACAAATAATAGCATGATTTGTACGTGATATTTGGGATAAATACCACTCGTGATATTTCAAAATTGTCTCAAATTTCAATCTCCCAACGGCTCGTGAAATTACGTATAACAATTTCGAAATATCACTTGTGGTAAATATGCCAAATATCACTACAAATCATGCTATTACCTATACTAACTTAATTTCACATGTGAAATTACAAAATTGCTATGGCAACGTTACGTACGTCTCAGTGCCATGATGGCGTCTAGGTTTTAAAATGTTATGAATGAAGATATCAGAGCATTAAAAGACGCTTTAGAAAACCTAAACACACACAGGAGCACATCAAGAAGGATCCTATCAGGTATTTTTTCGAAAAAATTCTGAGAATTATGAACTTAAGCCAAAATTTAAGCTCTAAACTTTTCAGTGCGTTGGGTTCTCGATCGATACGATAAACATGTCGTTTTTTTTTTAAAAAAAAAAGGGGAATTGTGAAAAACTTGTTAGGCAATGCTCGACCAATGTAGGATGTTCCAGGCACTAACTAATTTGTGTGAAATCTTTAAAAAAAACACGATCAATACACCTTTATGCCTTGTATGTTTCGTTTTCCCAATTCAGACCACTTCATGTTTTCCAGGGAATTTGCCTTTTGTCTTTTCATTAATTATGCATACGTAGGCACGAGGATGCACGTGCATAAAACGACATTTGAAAAAAAAAAACAGTTCTCTGGGGTTCCGTCACGTGGTCTGTAATGAGAAAACAAAACCACAACTTAAAAACGTCTATAATAGCGGAGCTCTCTCGCGTCCATATTATTTTAATTAAAATGTCATTCTCTGCAGCATCATCTCTCTTCTGCCGCCATCTTCCACACCTTGGGAAACGAAGCTTTTCCTTTAGTCACTCATGTTAAATCTCCGCTCCTATCCCCGCATCCGAAAATGCATATATGCTATTAAATCCCTGCTCATGACCTGGGTCAAACAGGTATTTTGTTAATTCCACCGCCTCTCGGGGCCAACACGTTTTAATTGTGCGTCAAATCCCGACATTGCCCGCGTCAAATCCCCGCCATCCCCCACCATGTTCCGGAGGTCGGGAGGGCCGGGGTTTCAATTGACTGATGCATTATTTGACTAGCGCCTAAAAGGAGCAAACTGGAGCCGCCGCAATGTTTATCTGGGCTGAATCTGGGCTGAGAGGCAATAACATGCAATCAGACACGTCAATGTTTAATGGAAATCTCTTGCCTCTCCAAGTTAGTACGTTCACGAAGAAATGAAATGAAATTGAGCAAGCTAAAAGGCTCCACTCCACCACAAGATTTGTGGTTGAACGAAATCCTCGAATGACATTTTTGAGCGGAATAGATCTCAAAATTAAAAACAAATCTTCTAGCAATAATTAAAATTGGTTCTTTGAGAAAGCGAATCAAACATAATTGCCTTTTGTCACGCAGTGCGAATTAACTCCCTGATCCATCTGAACTCAACCTCAAAAAGGCTCTCGATCATTGAACAGTGGCACCTTAGAAAAGCCGGCGGAGCATGCTGTGGAGGACTCTTCATTTTGACTTAACAAATATTATTTTTGCCGATTAACCCTTTTTCGTCAGCAAATTTTTAGGGAAAAAAAGAATTTTGGACCAAATGCTTCTAAAAAAGCTAAAAAAGAGATTTCTAACACTCGGGACTGAAATTTCTGCTAATTGGATGGAACTGAGCAGCTATTTTGTTCACCACGCAAGCGCATAAGGCAAAATTTGGACTTGGAGTTTTGTTGCCCACTCTCTCGCCTTTCTCTTACATGAAAGTTTGAATGGCTTTCTTTTCAACAAAGGAAGAAATTTAATCTGTGAAGAGAAGTAGGTAAATAGCAAAATTGGTTCTGGACTTTTTCCCCAAATGTTGCATGTTTTTTTGTCTGTAACTGTCAGGATTGGTCAAAATTTATTATTAAAATGAGGTACCAGTTGAAAGCTCTATCCTTGCTGATTTTGCTAATTACCATTTTAAAAGCTTCAAATGGAAATTTTAATGACTCTAGGAACTTTTTTATGCCTAGAGTTACCAATAACAACCTACGAGGTAGAGGATTAAACGTCTCTCAACCCTCCTATAATAACCATTTTATGCATAACTTTTTTCTTATTCTATTGCCCATGTGTGGAATAATTTGCCTTTCTCTACTAAATCTGCTCCCACCGTCCAGCAATTTAGGTTATTAATATACAAGGTCACTGTAATGTCAGAGCAGTATTTTGTAGCTTTGATTTATTGCAAATTATAAGTGTTAATTATATTACATATGTTTTTTTTGTATTTTGTATTTTTTCCCCAGGTTTTTTAATCAGGTCCATTTTTAACTGAATTTATGTAGCAGATATTTTAAAGGATTTTTATACCTTATTTATGAAAATTATTCTTTATTCAATTGCGTTTTACGTTTTTATTGTATTTTTTCCTTCGGTCGAGCATTTTACACATGAGCCCATGGTTTAGAGACTGGGCGACCACTCCCCACGTCATCGACGATAAATAATCAAAGGCTACTCACTTACTAAAACTCATAGCAGAGAATCATCACGCTAAGTGCCACGCTTGGCCTGACTCTTTCGCCGGATAGTTTCGTATTACACCGTTCTATCTGACTGGGTAATCAAACAGTTCCAGCCAAGGTCACAAAAGTGGGCGGCATTCAAAACTCATGGGAGGCGGGATTTTCCCTCTCGCTGCGCAAGCTAGTATTTTTCCTATACTATAGATCGATGCTTAGCAAGAGAGCATGATTTAAGAGAGCGAATCCCCAATACATGACCCTCTTCCCATGAAAATTATTTTCAATCTATTCTTGGTTCTGTGTCATACTACGTGGTTATTTTAAGGACACCACCTTTAGTGGCGTCATGTAATTTTAAACTTGACGAGTAATTCTTTTTACAGCCGATCACTCACAGCAAGCGATATGACGTGCAAACCTGGTATTTCTTTCGTCGACGAGTCAAAAGATTTCTACGTGAAAAAATCTAGCCAGAATAGCTGCCGAAGAGCAAAACGGTCCTGGCTCGTGGAAGTTCGCCGGAGAAAGCGGTTCCGACTCGATGGAAATTGCTAATTGAGCTCTTCGCTACACCAGTATATAAACAACCAACAACCTATTGTACAAAGACGACAACTGTCTCTTCCCGCGACATCCACGCACACCCGTGAGCTGTGATACCGTCGTTTGGATCCAACCGTGGACACGTAACGAGAAATTAGGTTCAAAGTGGGTTCAAACATGGATGTTTGGCTGCCAAACATTTGAATTTTGAGAGGGCGTTAGAAAAATGTTAGAAATGTGGGCACACCGCTCACTATAAAGAAATGTATTTACATTCGGCGGAGCTAAACGAAGTGGCAGTGATAGAGAATGTAAATACTTTCCCATTGGTATGAACGCACGTGAGCCGCTGTGGCGTTAATTGACTCTATTGTTATTAGTTATATAAGGTTTTGACAGTTGTAATGTATTCATCTCAGCTCTCGAACTATCAACTTTTATTTTTATATCTTACTTTATTCATCTATCGATTGAGTTTTTACCCTTAACCCCCAGAGGTAGTGCGACCGCATCGGCTGGGAATACGTTCCCAATTTTTTCCCATTGGGTTTTTGGGGTTTCGTATCAAGCGGCGCACGTTAATAGTTTAGCCTGAGTGGCTTTATTTAGGAATATTTGTATACCATTCTTTACTTATGATCTTGAAGTTTGTATGTTATTTGGACGGCATTAAACACTCAGGCTCCACAATTCGAGCTGCACGCCCATTCCTGTCTCTTAGTCGTGAATATAAATAGGAATTGACCGAAACCGGAAACCGCGCATAAAACGTCTCTAGCATCCAGGTTAGCGACTGTCTAACAGCTTGAAGCATCTGACCTGATTTGTGTTGGCAGGGCGAAATATTCATCGCAAGTATTAGACGTGAAGAAGAGGTAATGCAGTTTGAAACTCTCAAGAATAATTCTTAAAAGCAAATGTACCGTTTCTGAACGATAAATATTCCTAGAAAAAGAAAAAAAATATATCTTGCACATTTGCATAAACAATTGAAGCCAGTCACCTATTAACGGTTTCGTGTTTCGCGCGTGATAACCTTTGTCTTTGGCTTTCACGGTATGTCAGAATTCAACATTCGTTACTTTATAAATGGCTACCAGCCGTTAGATAATCTCAATCTTTAATCGCAAAGTGAAATCTTGACTCCGATACTGCAATCCCTTTGTAAATAAAATTCATTCCTAAATTATAAGCGGAACGGGCTGATCAAAAATATGTCAACAACAGGAGCCGATTAGTATCGGCTCCTGGCGCTAATTACTATAATGGCCGTCAAACTTCTCATGTTTGGCAGCAAAGCATGTCACGTTCAGGTAAAAGTAGAACTTGACAGAAACCGGAAACCGCGCTAGAAAAGTCTCTGGCACCCAGGGTAGTCCCGGAAACAACAGGCAAATATAACCTTCGCAGCACGCGCGAGAACTTTAAATAGATTAAAACAATTATCTTGGGGCAGAGGGATTCGCTCTGTTAGCTCATTCTCTCTTGTGCTCAGCTAACAACGGCCACACAAACAGAGGGTGGCCCGGTGGTCTACCTGTGATTTGTATTTAGCTAGAGGCACCAGTAAGCCGGTTAAAACGAAAGGTCAAGCTGGGGGAAATCCCTATCCTATCCTACTTCAGACGGAATTCATAAAACGTTTCAAGTAACACTCATTCATCCAACCCTTTTTTTCTTAGACTTTTATACCGGAAAAAGGCTATGTTAATACAGAATGATTTCCGACGGAGGACTAAAACGAATGGACTGCAGATGCGTCAGAATCTGGGGGAGGGGGTTGTGGAGGGTGGGAGTGGGCACTCTAGGAATTTTGGGTGAGGTGTGCCGCTGGGAGTCCCGACCCTTAAGCAGTATACCATGTTTATAAATCACTTCTCTATTCCAGACTTACTGTAAGCAAGAAACTCCGAATTTACATACCATTGATCAATGTCCCATAAATGATACCCTATATAAGCCAATATCCTCTGATTTTTATCCACTCTTCAGACCGAACTGCTTTAAAAAAAACCCTACCTGACGTAACGGCAAATACGTACCTAGCCCATATATGGCAGTGCCCCCCCCCCCACCCGGTCTGAGGTTGAAGCATACGTAATGCAGTTTTAGTTTGAAAGTGAAAGTACTTCTATCGCGTGTATAAATAATCAATATTGCCCACTTTAAACTTTGCACAAAAGCAACACCTATAAAATATAACATTTATTATCAGTATTATAACTCAATACCTTTTGTCTGCACGAATTTGTGACATTTGAAGGAATTCATAGAAGAACAATCAACAGCACCAGGAAAAAAATTACTGTGCTGTAAGTATTACGGAAGGGGTATTTTGCAGAACGCCGAATAGTCGCCGAACCGCGAATGACTCTGGAGTCGAGTGATTAAGGTTAGGAAACTGAGTGAAACAGGTTCCATTTAGGGTCATTAAACTGGGAAAACTGACCTGAAACTTGATTCACTCACTTTACTAACCCTAATCACAAATCTTCAGAGTCATGAGGCGTTCTGCAAAATACCCCTGCCGTAACTAGTATGATCAAAGTGAATTCTTCATCCAGTGTTTCAACAGTTAGAAACACTCTGCACAACATGAAATAACCGATAGGATATGGTGTAAGAACTGCTCAGTACCTTAAATCTGAATCGGGTCCTGTACTTTGATCATGCACAGTCTTCAGGCTCAAACAGGTTACAATTGCACAAGGAAATTTGGATTCAACAAAGGCAGATCGAGTAAACGTTCGAAAGTTTTAGATATATATATTGTGGAACTTCAGTCTACTGATCACTGAATTTCTTACCTTGTTCGAAATCCATGTCGATTTTTTACAGTCATGTATAAACGGCTTCGGCTTGAATGTTTTCACTTTGTAAACGTACGGGGAAATTTGACACCGTTTTGAAAAAAGCGATCCGCGTACCTAGCCTTAGGATCCCGGATGTGAGGTGCACACAAGCTTCCCTTGATACGTCAAGATCAATACTAAATTACACATATGCCTCTTAAATTTTATTCCGCGATATCAAAACCAAGTTTCACGAGAGTATGCGAGAGTATGCGAGAAGTGTTCTGCAGGCGGCTTCGGAAAGTTTTGAAATAGCATTGAAGGAAAGCATAAGCAATGTACTAGAAGGGTTTGACGGAGTAGACAAGTTGAGCTATGAGCAAAAACGTGGGGCATTTAATTTAATTCAACGTCATTAAGCTTTTATCACATGCAACTTTTGCATTAATACGATTTAAGCTTATGATATACCTATTTCAAAAGATTACAACATGCTTTCAAATAATTTGTATCACGGATTAGAAATATATCAACAAAACATGTATTCTTAGTATAAACAGGGGGTCGATAGGCAAAACACGACTTTTACCTCATGCCAAAATGCTGCTTGTTCCAATGAATTTATTTTTCCTCTGACGGAAAGATTATGCTCTGGAGGAAAACGTTTTAACTGAGCAAATTTGATTTTTGCCGCTTATTTCATACTGAGAGGTCGTGACACCATCCTACTTCAGACGGAATTCATAAAACGTCACAAGAAACACCCATTCATCCAACCTTTATTTGCTTAGACTTTTATAACGGAAAAAGGCTATGTTAATACAGAATGACTTCCGACGGAGGACTAAAACGAATGGACTACAGATGCGGAATTTTGGGTGGGGTGTGCCGCTATCCACTCTTCAGACCGAACTGCTTAAAAAAACCCTACCTGACGTAACGGCAAATACGTACCTAGCCCTTTCGTCTGCATGAATTTGTGGCATTTGAAGTAATTCATACGAGAACAATCAACAACACCAGGAAAAACAATTACTGTGCTGTTTAACGGCAGGGCCTATTTGCAGAACGCCGAATGACTCTGAAGTCGAGTGATTAAGGTTAGGAAACTGAGTGAAACAGGTTCCATTTAGGGTCATTAAACTGGGAAAACTGACCTGAAACTTGATTCACTCACTTTACTAACCCTAATCACAAATCTTCAGAGTCATGAGGCGTTCTGCAAAATACCCCTGCCGTAACTAGTATGATCAAAGTGAATTCTTCTTCATCCAGTGTTTCAACAGTTAGAAACTCTCTGCACAACATGAAATTACCGATAGGGCTATGGTGTAAGAACTGCTCAGTACCTTAAATCTGAATCGGGTCCCGTACTTTGATCATGCACAGTCTTCAGGCTCAAAGGTTACAATTGCACAAGAAAATTTGGATTCAAGAAAGGTAGAGCGACTGAACGTTCGAAAGTTTTAGATATATATATATTGTGGGCCTTCAGTCTATTGATCACTGAATTTCTTACCTTGTTCGAAATCCATGTCGATTTTTTACAGTCATGTATAAAAGGCTTCTGCTAGCCTGAGATCATGCCCTCTCCCTATTATCCCTTTAAGTCTCTCACGGGAAAAGGGCATGATACATTTCTTTGTCGGATCACATGTAAAAAAAGCCAGAATCAGGACTTATTTCTGATTCGATAGGAAACAATACGGATGGTTTGCGCTGTTCCAATTGGCCAAAATGCCGCCATCCGTTAGTTGTTGTTGATTTCAGTCTGCATTTTTGCTTGCTTAATGAGCGGTGAATACACACGCCAGTTCGTTATAAAATTTACTGCCGGCTCAGTTTTTTGGAATTTGAAGAATGCCTAAATAGCAATTTCATCCATTGAAATATTTTCCATCTCATCGTATACTAAAAAGTTGCCGTCAAAAATTCACCGATCATTTGAATGCAATTTGATACCGGCTACAAGTTACAGAAGCGACAAACGGGTTCACTTTACAAATAATCAATTCATGAATGGAATCTTGACCTGGTTTGACTGTAATTCCTCCTTCGGAAACTTGCGAATTATTCTGAGTGATCTTCGCTTTCATAACACCTTTCAGTTCGTAAAATATGGTGCTTCAGCCTAATTTTTTTTTCACTGCTTTCGGCACAGAACGAAGTGAACGAGCTTTAACCAGTAAATTTTTTGTTATTTGTGGCTGTTAAATAACACAAAAACAACATATTAAAAAATTTTTTTAGGAAGCGCTATCTGAACATGGACGTACTTAAAAATTTTCTTTTTGATTTCAAAAGAGACATTATTCGCGCCAAAATTTCATTCCCGTTTGGTAAACGCTTATTTGCCAGCCTGTATTGGCTAATAACATGACAGGTCAAGGAGACGTTAGATTATGTAAATTAGGGAAATCCAAAAAATTCTCACTTCGTAATACGTTAAATTGCATCTAAAATTTTCGGAAAAATAATAATAATAATAATAATAATAATAACGGTTTAATATCAGTACATCCATGGTATGGCTCTTCGCCTGATATAAGAGTAAAATAAAGAAAAAAAATACATAAATCTGAATTGTGAATTTGCAAAAAGCTAGGTAATAAACAGTAAAATGTAATTATACAATATTTACATTATTTAAAACTAGGCAAGAAATTATTCCGCCCTGCTTACTGAAGGATTTAGAATTATCACGGCATTTAACATTGGATGGCAGAGTATTGAAGAGGGCTGCCGCGCTACACTGAAAAGTGTCCGAGGCATATATAGGGAATAACTAGATTTATGGTACTTGAGGAACGTAAATTTCTAGCATGTCTTACTTGCTCAAGCTGAAGGTTTCTGGACCAACCATGAGAGTATATAGCTTTGTGCGCGGCCTTTAGAACGTGCCATTCTCTACTTTCTTTCATAGGCAACCAGCCTAACGAATAGAGTCAATATTGTTCACATAGCTTCCACAAACAAAACTGGCTGCCGAGAACTGGATGTGCTGTAACCTTTTTACAAGGCAATCAGTAATTGGATAGAATATTTATCATTAAAGTCTAGGCTAGATAGAACCAGACATTCAACTAAATGTTTTCTGAGATGGTAGTTTGTAAAGTTCTGGATTTTCCTCAGCGCAGCTAGGACACCATAACAAGATGAGGTGAGATGATTGACATGATCATTCCACTTTAAGGTGACAGTCATGTGAAACCCAAGTAATTTAATAGAGTGAACACGCTCGAGGGGTTTACCTCCTACAGATAAATGTATAGGACGTTCAGCCAGAGAATGGTAAGACGAAATCTGGGGAGTTGAGAACAACACACACTTAGTCTTTGCAGGGTTCAGCGCCAAGTTGGATTCCTGGGACCAGTCTGTGATACTTCCAAGAGTCTCATTCTTGTCAACAGCTCTTGAGTCCAACTCCTTGATATTAAGAGCGGCTCCGCGTAAATATCAACTAGACGTGGAAATAGTCAAAAAATGACCTGGCCTCAAACTCAGCCAGAATAAAGCCCTATGGGCCCTACTTATAAAATCGCTGGTTTAAGTACGGGGAGGGGGAAGGGGAGAGGTCCAAATTTTGCATGACGAGATTCATAGAGGTCTGAAATCGTAGACCCCTGATGATGTTCGCCTATTCAATAGGCGAACATCAGCAGGGGAGCTCTGTAGAAGTAAT
>OZ037995.1:38993590-39156090 GCA_964035705.1 Porites rus
GAAAAAATCACCTCTGAGGTTAAATTTACCGAACGCAAGTCAGCTGTAGAAAAGAACAAACCTTTCACAGTTTTAAAACATTTATAAAGCAACATTATCTCTATTTGTTCATGGCGCTTTACAATAAAAAACCGGTAAATATAGTATAATTATATAAAAGTAAAAATTAAAGTATCAATAAGTATAAATACGGTCAAATAATTAAAAGTTTAAAGGTTAAAATTTAAAGAAAATTAATTAGAAGTTAAAAGCCATTTTACATAAGGTAGGTTTTGAATCGATTCTTCAAAATGTCAACAGAGTTACTCAATCATAATCAATCGTATGCGATCGGTGACAAAGGAGTTTAAGGATTACTTACAACATAATAGAAATACCAGACATTAGAAAACAGTGCAAAAATATGCCTTTCTTGGATTGGCTCATATTCTAAGGACGATGCTGTAATTCCTAGGAAGGTCTCAGTCTGAGTCATGGTCGAAAAAAACAATAAAAAATTACAATTAATACTCTAGCTATTACGATAAATCAAAGTATTTCAATAAAGATAACAGAATATGTACCTTGCATCCAAGAAAAAAAAACAAAGATTTCGCGTTAGGTTTCCTTCTAAAAGTAAATTAATTCAAGAAATTATAAAAAGTCTTACTTGAATAAACGGTGATTGTGGATCCTGCTGCATTTCTTCATTAACAATAGAGGTAACAGAAAATAAGTGGAAATCGGCTTCCTTGGGACAGGTCTCTTCAAACGCGTCACAAGGGGAAATATGCGGTGTCATCTTCGGTTGTTGAGCCATCCATCGGCATTGAACGAATTTTCCTCAGTTTGGAGCGCTGCGTTGCGAAAAACAGTTTAGGTTTAGTCGTCAATGAGGAATGGACAGAAGGTTTGTACCCTGACATCAAGTCTTCAATGGTGACCTTCTTTCCATCGACATCACAGAATTCCTGGTCTTGCTCGCAAACGGACATGAGAACGCACACAAACAAGTTGAATTGGTTGTGATTCATTCTGGAAAATTCGTGGGCAACTTAATAAACTTGATACTTGTGAAGACCTCGTCTAACTTGCACTTTAAACGCCAGGAGACTGAAAAGATCGAGGACTTGTTCTTCTACGTGCGGCAAATTTGTTTAGGAGGAGGCAAATTCCACGTGGACGTTTATCCATCGCATACTGACTGAGCTCAGATTAGGATTCATGCTCAGGTTGACACCCTGCTACAAGTTTAGGCTTCTCGTGTTGAGGTTCATACCCGGCTTCAAGTTTTAAGTCAGTTGCAGGTTCTGCATCCCCAAGCTTTGACTCGCTTTCAAGTTCGGAATTGGATTCATTTTCAGAGTTGAGCTCTGGCTCAGGATGAGAATCTTCTCCTTCAAAACTGCAGAATTATACCATGAAGGAAAAATCTCAAGTCGAAATATTTTTGTCAGATGATTGAAGACGCCAAGGGTGATTCCTGTGAAATGTGACGCGCAATAAAACAGGTACTCCCTGGTACTAAAAAGTGGACTGTTTCTTCAATCTTTGAAAATGGAAAGTGGCACACCGAAAATCTCTCTGTCGCCAAGATCATGAACCAATACTTTGTGTCAGTGGGGAAAGTACTGGCAAAACCATTTCAAAACGTTTCGACTGTTTTTACTTCCAGCACCCCTCCTTCTGAATTCCACCTGGATAATGTTAGTGTGAACTTCGTCCATAAAGCCCTTAAATCCTTAAAATCTAACAAAACTGTTGGACTTGATAAGCTAAGTGCTCGCTTGTTGAAGGATGCTTCTGACGTCATCGCCCCAATTCTAACTGGTTTGATCAATAAATCTTTCACTGTTGGAGTATTTCCAGGGGTCTGGAAGTGTCCAAAAGTCACTGCATTATTTAAAGATGGAGATAAGTAATTAAAGGATAATTATCGACCGATATCAATCTTACCAACTATAAGCAAGATCATACAGAGATCAGCACATATTCAGTTAAGTTCCTTTTTGGAAGAAAACCGATTATTATCACAATCACAGTTTGGCTTCCGACTAAAGCGTTCAACTCTATTGCCTTAATCGCCTTTACAGATCACGTCCTAGAAAGTATGGACAAAGGATGCGTGACGGGAACAGTGTTCCTGGACCTTCGCAAGGCGTTTGACACTGTTGATCATCTGCTCCTCATCAACAAACTCAAGCCACTAGGAGTAGCAGGGAAAACCTTGGAATGGTTCCGCCCACATCTCACTGGTCGAGTTCAACAAACGATGTGTGTTAATTCATTGTCCCCCCCGGCAAAAATTACCATGGGAGTACCACAGGGCAGCATCTTGGGGACATTGTTATTCTTGGTGTATATTAATGGCATTTAATCTGAACTGCAGCAATCAAAGATGACAATGTTCGCTGATGACATGGCATTTTACTGTCATGAGAACTGGCCAACCAATTTGCAATCAAAGCTCAATGCAGACTTAGCAGCTTTTACATCTTGGTTACATGACAATAAGCTGACACTAAACGTTACCAAGTCGAAGTTTATGGTCATTGGAGGACGTAACGAGCTAAGTCAATTTAATGACATAGCTCTTATAGCCAACAATGATCAATTGGAGAACGTTACCAAATTCAAGTATCTTGGAGTGATCATGCATAAACAAGCATCTTACTTGGCATGACCACATTGAACAACTACAGAGTAAAATAGCAAAGAGACTAGGTGTCTTAAAATGAATCAAGCATCTTATCCCAGTTTATGCAAGGAGGATCTATGTGTCAACAATGGTCATTCCTATTCTTGAATATGCAAGTATCGTATGGGGTGACAAAAATAACAAAGTTTTAATGGATTCTCTCCAAGTTCTTCAGAATAAAGCAGCCAAGCTAATTCTGGATCGAGCGACGCATTCTTCTTCAACTAAAGCACTTGTAGGTCTGAACTGGATGAATCTATCAACCAGAAGATTAATGCAACAGTGTCTTAATTTTCATCCATAATTTTATTAATGACAGTGAAAGAAACAGTATGATTACTCGAGGCTCAGACTATCATCGCCATAACACCCGCTCCAAGAAAACTATTAGATCTATTAGATCAAAGACGAACTGAGGTCTTCTCAGATCCTTTAATAGTACATTGACAGACTGGAATTCCCTTTCAGAAGACATGAGATGTCTACCTTATAATGCTGTTAAAATTTTATTACTTAAACATTTTAAATCTTAATAAGTTCGCTTAGTGTGACATTTTTTAGTTCATCTAGTTTAATATTTTGTTTTAAATTTCGAGTTTTAGATATTTTTTAATTTCCACTGTAAGCTTTTTTTACTTTTTATCAATTACGTAATTACTTAATTAATCAACATTGTTAACTTTTGAGGGCCCCACTGAAAATCGCCAAGGCGAGTTGGGCTCCCTCTTTAAATTTTATTTATTATTATTATTGTTACTATTATTCGAGTTCCGGATCAGACGCTTCCCCTTCAGGTTCTGAACCTGGATCACGTTCAGCGTCAGGTCCAGTTTTAGGTTCAGGCTCCTCTGAAAGAAAAAAAATACTATAATCAGTGAGCGGCATGCTTTGCACCAAGTAAACAAGAAACAGGCAACTCGGCCAAGGAAGCAATGCTAGAAACAAACAAGGAGAAGTATAAATAAAAGTAACCGTAAACGGTCAAATGAGAGAATGAGCTTGCTTTTCAAGCCTTAAAGCGTATTTATTTATTTATTTATTTCATTGCAATGAACAAAACTATAAGCCATATAGATATTCCATAAAGGAGTCCATGACCTCATATGAAAATAGACCCCTTAATTCAACTGAGAAAAAAATAAGTTACTAACTGGCCTAGGTCCGTCCGTACGGGACGGAGGTCTGTATTTAGTCTTAATTGACTACGACCGAAACTAACCTCCTGGTCGGTTCATGTAGATGCTTTTATTTAGTAAAAATACAAACCAGCAACTTCTTCTTGAACTTGATTTCCATTCGCAGGAACGCTTGAAAAAAGACTTCCAAGTCCTAAAACTGTTAAATAGGAATTTTGTCACGCATTCAGTGATTGTAAAGAACGTAAACCATAAACGTTGTATTTTCTCACTCAATCTTACAAATGCTGATCAAAGGCACATGATGAAAATCTGTGCTGCTTTTTGACCACGGCGCAAAGGTTAAAACAAAGAGCTCTATCTTTTTTCCTTTTTTGGAAATACTTAGATTGCATTAATCTCATGAAATCACAGGGTTTAGTTTATGACAAGTTATACGATACATTCGAGCGAAAATCGTTTTTTCTGGCCCCGTTGTTTCGATAAGCGAGTCGTGTAAACTTGACCCTGCTTCAACCTTTTTTTGGACTTGCAAAATCGGCGCTGGGGCGTAAAAGCGTTTTCATCGTTGTTTTCACAGAAAAAAGAGCAAGTGGCCTATTAAGTGACATATTTGTAAATACCCAGTGAAGACGTTCATAATATGTTAAAGATATAGCTTAGCAATAGGAATTTGGGCTTATGCCGCTTTAACGAGTAATACTCGAGAAACTCACAGTCACTGGTTTACAAAAGTTTGTTAGAGGTATCCAGCATCTATCCATGAGTGAATAGCACATTCTCAGAGTTACTCACCTTCCAGGAGGACTCGTCCTAAGCCTATGAAAAAACGCAGACAGCCACGTGCAGCTTTGGCTGATGGAAGTTGTTTAAAGTAAGCTGCAAACCAAAGAGGTTTACTTTGTGAATTACTTAAGTATATAACACTGCCCTTGTTGCAAAAATATTGAGACGGAATCCATCAGGAAACTGAGTAATTTTAATTTGCAGTGGACAAAAACCTTGTATTAGAATTATTTAGAGCATGATGCATTCTTTTTTTTCACATTTTTCAATGGCTGTAGGTGTAATTAGTTATCTGTAATAACAACAAAGAAAATTCCTTATGGGAGCCCGAAAAAATTAATGTCAAATTTCACAAAATGAAATCTTACATATGAAATTTTCAGAACCTGACGTACCATTCAAAAAAACGAGTGCGAGGGTATCATGCGGCCTCGTGGTTTCAAGTATTTTCTCGCGTTTGGAAACCTGATGAAACCCTCAGCACGAGTTTTGAATTTACTTCTCCAACAAATAAAATAAGTAGAAATTATCATTTTAATAAGTTTTCTGAATTCACTGAACACATTTTATTTGAGATGTGGAATGCGAACCTGTCAGGTACTTGATGCTTGCTAGTGCGTGATATTATTTCATATGCATTCAATGCCATGTTCTTACTTAGCTGTTTGTCACTTCTGAGCAAACACGTTGCTTCGCAATGCAGATGGCACGATGCAGATTTAGATGTCCTAGAACTTGTGAAGAAGAAGAAGAAACGTGTGTGGCTAGCGCCATACCTAAGTCTACGATATAAAAACAAATGGCGGCTGGAGTTTTTGATGATTGGCGAAGTCAAGGCTCGATTTTCTAAAATTGCAACGTTGAAACCGGGCGGTTTCATCATACATTATGATCCGCACAAAGTTCACTCCTTGGAAGTTCCGTTAGTTCAAATGGGTGCTTTAAGCCCTAATTACTGGCTGACAAAGTTTATCCAAGAAGTTGCAAAACTGTTGAAGGAAAAATATCTGGCCAAGACGTTATACCAGATTGTGTGTGGAATACGTCGTTTCAAGGAGGAAAGGATCTAGAATGAGAAGTTGGATTTAATCCTCTCGATGCTTCGGACAAAAGATGGAGTGGTGTTTCTTTATGTGGCACTTGCCGTTATTTATTTTGATACCTTGATAGTGTTACATTTAATTTTGGCAGTAAATAAGCTTGCTCTAAAGTGTGTTGCATCGTAACTCTATGATTAAAAATAAAGGTTTTATCTTCATGCGTTGATCTTGGTTTATGTATGCAGATTAAGAAACATTTTACACACGGGTTTGAAATCGTTTCCAAACACGTCTGGTTTTCAACTCGTTTTTCATCGAGTTTCTTATTTCATCCATTTGACCAGAATGAGGCGTTCTGGTTGGGTGACAACAACATGAATAATTAATGAGTTTGCGATTGGTGTCTTCACAATTCTCGTGAAATTTGACATTCATTTTCTCGGACTCCCATAAAAAATTGTCTTTAGTGTTATTACAGAAAACTAATTTAAATTATATCTAAACCCTTGAAAAGTGTAAAAAAAGAATGCAATATTGTTTAAATTATTCTGGTACAAGGTTTTTGTCCACTGAAAATTAAAATTACTCAATAACGTGATGGATTCCGTCTTATTGTTCAGTTGGCCATAAGCTCTCTGCATTCTCTTTCTGTCACTTTAGTCCAGTTTGACACCTTAGAGACGTCTTGGTAGGAAAGGTCTAATTTCCTTTCTCGTCCTATTTCTCACCGATGGAAGGTTCTTTCAGCTTCTTTCACACACTTCAAGAGTGTAGTCTCAATCTTAATTGGATTTTCCTTTGTGACCCACCCTGTTTTGCTTTTTGGAGGTCTTCTTTTTGAAAGAAATTTTGTTTATGCACTTGAATGTCTTCCTGCTTGGAACAGGGAAAAAGCGGGCGACTCGATGGATTTTGATAGCCAAGCTACTGTTTCTAGTCCCCAGCTTCGGCATTTCGATCCATTTTGACGCCTCTGTCTTTCACAAACGCTCGCAGGGGTTATTATTTTCGGAATAATCCGTTGCTTAAGGTGTTAGACAATACAGGAAGCCTGATCGATCTTTCGGTTTTTGCTCCGGCACTCACCTCGCGCTGCGGAAATCTAATACTTCTAAGGAGGAGCAAGGCAGAATGACATACCACATCGGACCCCAAAAGGGGTGCAAATGCACCCCTCCCTTCCCAGAGCCAAGCTAGACATACCAGTAAACTTTAAGCGCATAAATATTTGAGACAGCATAACCTTCTTCAATGATGACTCCAAAAACAAAAAATTCTCAGCTGTAGAATGTTTAATTTTACTCGGCCCTACGACACGAGAACAAACAATTTCCGTCATGAGGTACCTTTTTATACAATAATTATTCAAGCGGCTATCTAGGGAATTTACTTCCAAAAAAGTTGCAAATCCTTCAAGCCCTTTCTTTCACAATAGACTATGATAGATTGTGTATGGAAACCTTTTTTCTCTTTATTTGTAGCCTGCGGAGCTGGCGGGATAAGCGTGGGAGTGCTGTATTGCTTTGGCGGCGGAGCCGCGAGAAGAGTGGGTATTCAAGTCAATTACAAGGGAGGGATTTTCCCTCGCTGCTTCGCCGCTCACTTCGCGTTGCTGTTTCGCCGCCAAAAAACTTCGCCGGAAACAAGAATACCGCCAGCTACGCAGGCTACTTTGTTTGTACCTTTCTTTTCTTAATAATGTGGCCAGAGTGAGGCTAGTGTTGGGCTAATGCACTAATAAACTTGACTTTTTAAAACATCAAATTTCTTCTAAAAACAGTTATGTATTTTTAGCTTTACAAAAGCCAAATTTTTTCTTACGTATAAAATATTAACTTCCACCACTAACAACGAATTGCAAAAAGCCCCACCCCTTCTGCACACATTTGAGGACAAATGGTCCACCGTGGGAACGCAAAACTTCACAAATGCTTAGGAGGAATGGGAGCTCTTGGAATTGACATAATCAGACTATTATCATAATGGCCTATGATGTTAATTAAGTACCTTCATTTTCTCGTGGGATTAGCGTTACTCGAATTTCGCTACCTGCTCCATTTGCACTCAGGCGAAGATATCCGTAGCAAAAATTAGGACAACAACCGCCAACTGACACCTTTTGTTCAATCCCATTGATAGTCAAGTGGACAGTTTCTTTCTTCAAATTACGGAAAACGCTCAAAACGCTTCCTTCTGTAATTGAGCAGGTATGAAACACTATTTCCTTTGCCTGGCCGCAGGCAATTGACGAATCAAACGGTTTTCTGTAGATTATCATTGAACAACTGTTCCAAGCACTGAAAAAGAAAAGGATGTTTACACGATAACGTGGCAGCACGGTTCTATGCAAAAGAAAGTAGTCATATAATACGGTCATCATCTAAGTAACAAGTTGTCTGTCTCTCCCGGTGTCACTGTCCGTTTTCACCCCCACTCCAGACATTTTCTGGCTGCTTGCGCACACGTTCTTAACCAAAGCAAAAATACGAGCTGTTTTGCAGTCTATTTTTCCCACTGCTAAAGGTTTCTCTCCATTCTTTCAGTAACTGTGTATAATTTCTTCAACTAATTAAGTTGTGGAAATATTATATTATGTTACTTTTATTTAGGGTAAGCACAATTTCAATGTTTGGCTTCTTTCTTTTTCTGTTTCTTTCCAACTATCCAGGTGAACTTTGTCAGGAAAATGTTTATATATCAACGCCTAAGAAAGCAGAAAGTATTAACAAGAAGCATTTTTAATTTCCTGTTTCCTGTAGGAATCTAGCAACAGATAACTTTCTGTGCCAGGTGCTCTATTCTCTAAAGTCCTCCTAATTGCCAGCCGGAAAGCTGTTTTGTTCTCAGATCGAGGTTTCAATAGCTTCGCAGAATATGATAAAACTATCAGTTAATTAAGCAAAAAGAACTGGTTTTTGAGCTAGCACACGCGCTTTTCTCATAATAATGATGGTACAAGGACCCATATCCAGGAGGCTGCTGCAAGTGGGAATTAACAAAATACAGACATGCGTAGCTTTGGCTATAGAAATTTTAAAAGAATAAAACCAGAAACGCGTTTACTCATTATAACTTTACCATAGTTCTCCCCGGAGGTGTTCTCCATCTTCTAGACTAAGCATCTGAGGTTTCATAAAGCTGAGATAAAATATCGCACAACATAATTTAGAAATTGAATATTTACCCTTTTTTCCCTGTCTCATGGCTTTGGTGGAAAAGATACACACGCGCCCAGAATTAAAAAGAAAAAAAAAACAAAAACAAAAAATAAATAAAAAGTAAACTGACTTCGCAAATTTTAATTTTAATTGGTTTTAGTTCTACATCGGAACTTAACGCTTAAATAGTTAGTACAGTTTTGTTCGTTCAAAGATGCAAGCGAGGAAAGCGAAGCGGCTTTTGCCATGCTCGTTGTCTAGAACCTCTCCCGAAAGCGTAACACAATTTTATTCGACACATCATGTCGCCACCGTTGTGTTATGATTTTGCCGATTAAGCAAGTATGTACGTACATTATAGACATGTACCTTTGTTTAGAGAAAATGCTCTTAGAGTAACGAGACAAAAAAGGAAAAATAAACCGACGATGATATAAGATCTTAAACCGACGTTTCGGCATTGCTGCTTTTATCAGGGTAAAAAACAGCCGGCGCGCGAGTAGGCAAAAGAGTGAGCAATTCACGAGATACTAAAGTCTTGATTGAAGTCACTTGGACCCACCGTTCCATACCTGAAAATCAAAAGCATATGCTGCTCCTTGCTGTATCCCTGTTTGGCCAGGCCTGCCTTCGATACCGCAAACTTCATGTGCTCCAGTGTGTGATTGGCCTGGTTGAAGTGATCATGTACAGAAAGGTCATTTCTCCTGTTGATGACATCTCTGCGGTGTTCTCTGAAACGGTTCGCCAACTTGAGTCCAGTCTCTCCAATGTAGACTTGTCGATGGATATTTTATGTAAGTCAAATAATAAACCACGCTGTCCGTGGTGCAGAAAAAAAAAGGTCCCGTGATGCTAGGATGTCCCTTGGGCGTCCCTTGTGGTAGATGAATTGACATGGTGACATGAGAAGCAAACGGTCCTGTTACAGGGAAAAGAATCTGTTGGTTGGTTCGGAAGGTTTCGAGGTAGGCTGCTTCTGACTAAAAGATCCCTCAGATTCTTGCTACGCCTGTAGGCCTTCAGTGGTAGTTTATTTAAGATATTTCTGGTCGTGCTGTCATCGCGAAGGCTTCGGAAGTTCCTTGAAATTACTTTACTTGCGTCCAGGTTCACTTCACGATTCTACAAGATTCCAGGTGATGCCACATAAAACTCTCAACAAGAGGTCAAGATATTTATTAACACTACTATGGAGAGCAGCCAGCTTCCTCCATCCGCTAGTAATCTCAGTGCAGGACAACCATGTACATCCAAATTTTACTTGTTACCCAATATCCACAAGCCTGGCAATCCTGCTAGACCTATAGTTTCCGCGTGTTCGTACCCCACTGAACTTCTGGCCGTATATCTTGATCATTAAAAGGCACCTTTTGTGCGGAGCCTGGGCAGCTATGTAAAAGAAACCACACTCACTCTGAACATCCCTGATTCCTTCCGTTTCAGGGACGGCGATGAACAGCGCTTGGTTTTTACTATGGACATTAAGTCGCTGTATAGAGTTATACCGAATGATGGAGGTCTCTGCGCACAGCAATACTATCTCGACAAGAGAGAGATGCTTGAACCATCTACAGACACTCTCCTACGACTGGCAGAACTAGTACTGACACTCAACCCCTTTGAATTGAATGGTGAGTTTTACAAGCAAACAGGTGGAGTGGCCATGGGTAGTCGTCTAGGGCCAAATTATGCATTTCTTTTTGTAGCCTACGTTGAAGAACGCGTGCTATCGAGTTATACCGGTATAAGGCCAGAGTTATACGAGCGGTACATGGATGATGTGCTTCATGTAATGAAGAAGACCTCCGTCAGTTCCTTGAATTTGCTTCCTCGTTCCACCCTAACCTTAAATATACATTGTCTGTTTCAAGGACAAACATCCGTTCCGGGATATCTGCAAGAAGCCTCGAGCTAATCGCATATCCACTTCTACATATTACAAGGACACAGATACCCACTTTTACCTCAATTTCAGTTCATCCCAGCTCCCAGTAGCAAGTCATCCATATCTTATAGTCATGCGTTAGATCTGAAGCGAAGACAATGACTGTCATCTTGGCAGCCAAAAATGGAGACCTTTTTTGCAGCACGCGGTTATCAAAATGACCTCATTAGAAGGGAAAAAGAACAAGCATCGACCAAATCAAAGGCTGAAATTTTGAAGAGTGACGCTGCTAACAACAACACTAATGAAAGAGTACCATCAGTCAGCACCTTCCATCCCATGAACCTGGACGCCGGTAAAATCATTTCAACGAACTTCCGGATCCTTCGCGACGACAGCACGACCAACAATATCTTCAATAAACCACTACCGAGGGCTTTCAGGCGTACCAAGAATCTGAAGGATCTGTTAGTCAGAAGCAGCTGACTTTTATAATTGTTATTATTATTATTATTACTATTATTATTATTATTATTATTATTATTATTATTGTTATTATTATTATTTTCATATCCTCATGTCAATTCATCTACCACAATTACAACACCCAAAGGGCATGTTAACAACACAGGACATTTCCTGCATCACGGACAACGTGGTTTATTGTTTGACGTACATAAAATGTCCATCGATAGTCTACATTGGAGAGACTGAACGCAGGTTAGCGGATCGTTTCAGAAAACACCGCAGAGATGTCATCAACGGGGAAAATGACCTTCCTTTGCCTGCTTTCTCTAACCAGGCCAACCATTATCACACACTGAAGGACATGAAGGTTGCGGTATTGAAGGCAGGCCTAGCCAAGCAGGATTACTGCAAGAAGTAGGAGAAGTGTTTGATTTCACATGTGGAACTGTATGGCTCCGAGTGGCCTTAATCAAGACTTAGTTTCTCGTGAATTACTCACTTTTTTGCCTACTCGCGCCGGCGCGCGCTAGTATGTAATCGGGCACGTGAGCTAATTTCACGAAGCTTTAAAGGTCTATAGTCTTTTATATTATTAATTCAAAATATTTCGCCTTTTCTGATTGGCTCCAATCTCCTGGCTAATTCTTCATAACCAACTGGCACTTACCCTATTTGGAAGATGCGAGTAATATACCATCGATTCGATGGTACAAATTATGATACACCATCGATCAACCTCGTTTCCAGGGGTGGCAGCCTAGCTGTTTATTCCTTAGTGAACTAAAAAAGAAAATGGCGTTCACGGCTATCCGAAGACGAAATAACTGAATTTCTAACTAACTGAACGGAAGAAATGCAAGAATACGCAAAATATACCGCTCGAAGGGTGTTATCTACTTCTTGAGGAGTAGGTGCAAGGAAAAATATCTGTTTATATCCTGAAACCGTACCGAGAAATAGGCCAAAGTTTTAAAGAAAGTTTACGAGAAGGTAAGCTTGTTAAAAACTTTGAAATATTTTGAATGAATAATAGAACAGTTGCTAAATTCGGCTTCCGTAGGATGTGAAGAATTATGCAGATCTCGGAGGATGTTTTCTACCTCGCTCTTCAGCTTCGATGGAAAACATCCTCGTCGATCTGCATAATTCTTCACATCCTACTTATATTAGCCTCATTCAATAAGTACCCTGAAGAAGGCAGCATTGCCGAAACGTCGGTTTAAGATCTTCTATTAGCGTCTACTTTATAATTTTCAAATGAGCATTAAGTAACTACGCTGCGCGGGGATTTTTAACGTCTATCTGACTCGAAAATAAACCGAACCATTTCTTAGCGATTCCTCGTGAAGGAGAGAAAAGAATTTTCAAAGGTGCAATCATTTCACACCTTGTCATCTGCAAAGGCATTGACAATCCTCTTGAGTATAGCTGTAATTAATTCTTGTCACAATTGCGCGGTCAGCTTTTATTGCTAGAGACATGCTCCTGTCCTGTCCTTTGGTAGTAATAACGTACGGTTGACATTACCTCGTAAATTATATGACGCACGTAAAGCTCAGGAAAAAGAAAAAGAAAATCAAAGAAGTACCTGTCCTCTGGAACTATCAGTCCAAAGCTTAAAGATGACTTGCCCCTGATGCAGTTCACCAAAGCACGAAGCTCATACGCTTCAGAGAGAGGATATCTTGTCACGACTTCCACATTGGGGGGCACGCTTTCTGCTGTCACCCAAACGGTTTTATTTGATATCCCCGGAAATCCCTGCACTAGGTCCAGGTTATGGTTAGCTGTGTCATTTAAACAAAACAGGAGCCCATCAAATGGAGCCTCCATTCCCCATACATGCCCTTGGAGTCAACCCTTTCCCGAGTAGATTTATAATTAGAACGGTTCCCAGGGGAGACTTCGCGCGCCGACGGTGGGAAGAGCCAATCACAACAACGAAATGACACTGCTATTGTACTTCATCGAACAGCAGGAAATTCGGTGTTGACAGGCCAAACACAATCATAAGCTAGTGAAACGTGACTTTAGTGTTTTCACCCCTCAGAGATTTTCTTTCTTTTCTTTCTAGTGGGTAGATTATACTGTTGAGAGTTTTACACTCTATGTAAATCTTCATTTTGGTTGCTTGTCTCACAGTTAGAGGCCATGAAGCTGGTCTGTTATATGCATTATGATTAACTACTACCTGTAGTCTGTAGTTCTGACAGGGTTCGTTTTCTTTAGCCAATTTTTTTGAGCGTTATATAAGGTTCTTATTTCGGCTAAATGACTCAATATTAATCAGATTTCTAGTTTTTCAAGGCTTTTTTTTTCCGAAATGCGTTATCTGAATAAATACTTGTAGCCCTTGTGGTTGTTTTGTCCGTCAGCTAGTGTGATGATTCCCTGCTATGTTTTGTAACGCCGGGCCCAGCCATTGTTTTCTCGCAAAAAAGTGATCCACAGATGCGAATTCGGAGGAAAGAATTAAGCCTCAACTTCTGCATTAACTGCTGAGAATTGTCCTGTTAGTCAGTCATAATTCTTTTGGCGCAGATACAATCCATTTTATTTTTCTTGAGATAAGTGGGTCTTTGGACTGGAGCGCGATGTCACAAATTCTTCCGTTAGCAAATTATTCACGGTCGAGCAACTGTTGTTTTCTGTTCAACTTTTCAAGTGCCAGTTTTATCAGGCAACTCTCATGGTGATACAAGTCAGTTGTAAAGGAAGACTGCAATTTCTCAAATTTCGGAACTGAAGCATTCCTCGTTAGTTGCTACTTAGGTCATCGCTTTTGCATGCGGTGCTTAACTGGCGAAATCCACTCCACGGTGATGACAAAGATCAGATGATCCTCGCACTTTTTCGGCGCTGATCATCGAAAAGTTCCAAATCGTCCACAGAACGCTTAATCATCGACTCTTTTCAAGGTGCATGTAAAGCGGCAAAAAACAAAACAAAACAAAGACACTCGCAAAGATAACCTTTCCGTGACCCTCAGGTCGCTGCCTTTGTCCGATCGCTTCATGCTCAGTCTCAGTCGGGTAGTTCATTAACTTTTATTTCATGATTCCCAGATCCCAGCAGCTGAAAAATTGTAAAAATGGACGTATAGTAAAAAAGGAAAACGGTCGAAGGACGGGCTAATGAGTTCGACTTCATGCAACTTCATTTTTTTCACAGTGACATACGAGACTCACGGAAATATGACACTTTTCGCGGGAAACAAGCCGTTCTATTTATAAATCTACTCGGGAAAGGGTTGACTCAAGAAATTAATGGAGATGGAGGTTCCATTTGATGAACTCCTGAACAAAAACAATAGTGCTATTAATATTATGGGTGACAAATGATTCCTTAATTTTTGCGCGAAATTTCAGCGTTTATACTACTACATGAAAAATTACTGCTATTTGATTGGCTTAGAGCAGTGGTATTTCAGCTTAATTTGAAATACCTACATGTGAAAATTACAAACCTTTTGCGGGTAGTAGTATAAACAAATAATAGCATGATTTGTACGTGATATTTGGCATAAATACCACTCGTGATATTTCAAAATTGTCTCAAATTTCACTCGCCTAACAGCTCGTGAAATTACGTATAACAATTTCAAAATATCACTTGTGGTAAATATGCCAAATATCACTACAAATCATGCTATTACCTATACTAATTTAAAGGGACAGTGTCCCGATTATGCGCACGCGCGAGCGTCATCTGTTTTTTCTTCAAAAGACAATAGAACTGTCAAATTGACTCGACAAGATTTCCTTCCGGACCGCACCGCCGACAGAGATTTGTTGTTTATGTTCTCAAGTAATATTTTAGACTTTCGAAGAAGTCTTTCGTCTTATATAAAAATTTGGCTCGCGGTTCGAAGACTCATCGCGACTTTATCGCTAGCTGGGCCGCCTCGCGACCCGAAAATCTCGTTCCGCTCGCTTTAAAAACATATTTTCTAATTTGAAACTCGTGTCAGAGGTCAATCGCTCCAAGTCCAGTAATATATGCCTGATTTGCGTTCTAGCCACAAACGTTTGAAAGACATAAATAAAAATGCAATCTCAACGCTATGAATCATCACAAAGATTAGTCAAGAATGATATTATGATTCATGTCACTAGTTTTTCAAAACGTGTAGCGCCTGTTTGTTCGATTTTGTCGGCCGTAAGGAGATTCATTTAAAAGTTTACTAACGCGTCGTTGCAAAACATTCTGCTTCACGAAGCTCCCCTCCACAAGATCTCCTCAGTCACATCAATGTCTCAACGGTTTCTTTCTTACAGTCTTTATTGTTGCTGTTTCATTTCTGCGTATTCCTTTCACAATTATCTGAGCTTGTATGGAAGCTAGCAGAAAAAATAAGCCTTCAATCGGCATCAAAGTGCTTCCAATCTTTTGGTCCTCCGGCCAACGGCAATAAAAGTAACGCCAAAAAAATCCAGATTTTGCCCAAATAAAAACTTAACAGGAACAAAATATCATTGATCTATAATCCTGAGAAGTTTTAGTGTTGTATTGAACCCGGCCAAGCGCGATGCAAACGGATTTTTCAAGATTCTCTTACTCTCCTCGCATCCTTTGATTTCGCGACATCCTGTCCAAAAATCAAAGTTTAATGCATGCGCAGTAACGGGATACTGTTCCTTTAATTTCACATGTGAAATTACAAAATTGCTATGGCAACGTTACGTACGTCTCAGTGCCATGATGGCGTCTACGTTTTAAAATGTTATGAATGAAGATATCAGAGCATTAAAAGACGCTTTAGAAAACCTAAACACACACAGGAGCACATCAAGAAGGATCCTATCAGGTATTTTTTCGAAAAATTCTGAGAATTATGAACTTAAGCCAAAATTTAAGCTCTAAACTTTTCAGTGCGTTGGGTTCTCGATCGATACGATAAACATGTCGTTTTTTTTTTAAAAAAAGGGGAATTGTGAAAAACTTGTTAGGTAATGCTCGACCAATGTAGGATGTTCCAGGCACTAACTAATTTGTGTGAAATCTTTAAAAAAAAAACACGATCAATACACCTTTATGCCTTGTATGTTTCGTTTTCCCAATTCAGACCACTTCATGTTTTCCAGGGAATTTGCCTTTTGTCTTTTCATTAATTATGCATACGTATGCACGTGGATGCACGTGCATAAAACGACATTTGAAAAAAAAAAGAAAACAGTTCTCTAGGGTTCCGTCACGTGGTCTGTAATGAGAAAACAAAACCACAACGTAAAAACGTCTATAATAGCGGAGCTCTCTCGCGTCCATGTTATTTTAATTAAAATGTCATTCTCTGCAGCATCATCTTTCTTCTGCCGCCATCTTCAACACCTTGGGAAACGAAGCTTGTCCTTTAGTCACTCATGTTAAATCTCCGCTCCTATCCCCGCATCCGAAAATGCATATATGCTATTAAATCCCTGCTCATGACCTGGGTCAAACAGGTATTTTGTTAATTCCACCGCCTCTCGGGGCCAACACGTTTTAATTGTGCGTCAAATCCCGACATTGCCCGCGTTAAATCCCCGCCATCCCCCACCATGTCCCGGAGGTCGGGGGGGCCGGGGTTTCAATTGACTGATGCATTATTTGACTAGCGCCTAAAAGGAGCAAACTGGAGCCGCCGAAATGTTTATCTGGGCTGAATCTGGGCTGAGAGGCAATAACATGTCAATCAGACACGTCAATGTTTAATGGAAATCTCTTGTCTCTCCAAGTTAGTACGTTCACGTAGAAATGAAATTGAGCAAGCTAAAAGGCTCCACTCCACCACAAGATTTGTGGTTGAACGAAATCCTCGAATGACTTTTTTGAGCGGAATAGATCTCAAAATTAAAAACAAATCTTCTAACAATAACTAAAATTGGTTCTTTGAGAAAGCGAATCAAACATAATTGCCTTTTGTCACGCAGTGCGAATTAACTGCCTGATCCATCTGAACTCAACCTCAAAAAGGCTCTGGATCATTGAACAGTGGCACCTTAGAAAAGCCGGCGGAGCATGCTGTGGAGGATTCTTCATTTTGACTTAACAAATGTTATTTTTGCCGATTAACCCTTTTTCGTCTGCAAATTTTTAGGGAAAAAACGAATTTTGGACCAAATGCTTCTAAAAAACTTAAAAAAGAAAATTTCTAACACTCGGGACTGAAATTTCTGCTAATTGGATGGAACTAAG
This sequence comes from Porites rus, assembly GCA_964035705.1. Taxonomy (NCBI): domain Eukaryota; kingdom Metazoa; phylum Cnidaria; class Anthozoa; order Scleractinia; family Poritidae; genus Porites; species Porites rus. Next base: position 39,010,918 of record OZ037995.1, read on the forward strand.
CAGCTATTTTGTTTACCGCGCATGCGCATAAGGCAAAATTTGGACTTGGAGTTTTGTTGCCCACTCTCTCGCCTTTCTCTTACATGAAAGTTTGAATGGCTTTCTTTTCAACAAAGGAAGAAATTTAATCTGTGAAGAGAAGTAGGTAAATAGCAAAATTGGTACTGGACTTTTTCCCCAAATGTTGCATGTTTTTTTGTCTGTAACTGTCAGGATTGGTCAAAATTTACTAAGGGGTGGACCATTTGATTTTTGATGGGGGGGCTGCAGGATTTTTAGACTGCTAGATATTTTTTTTTTTATTGCTGCAGGATTTTTTTTAAATCTCCCTGTCCTTGCATGATATTTTTTTCAATGGAAATTTAAAACACAAATTTTGAAGTTTAATATTAAAAACTTGACCATCACCAGCCACTCAAAATTCACCCTTTAGGCTATTAAAAACCACCTTTACACGCAATGTATTTTTAAGTTTACATCTTTCTTTCAAAGTTATAAAGAGTTTCATCTTTATTTAAGCCCTTAGACTTCTGAGAACTAACTCCACAGCTAAATCCTTCTATGAGAATATCTACAACTTCAAAAAACCCCTTCGCGCTAGAGGTTACCCTCACAATCTCATAGAAAAAATCACCTCTGAGGTTAAATTTACCGAACGGAAGTCAGCTTTACAAGAGAACAATGAAATGCGAAAAAAATTCTGCCTTTCGTTACCACATACCACCCTGCTTTGCCGAACCTTAAAAACATTTTAATGAGCAAATGGCACTTAATTCAAGATCAACCACTACTGAGAGAAATATACAACGAGCCTCCCATCATTTCATACAAAAGAGCAAAATCGCTGGGAGATATCCTCGTTAGAGCAAACTTTAAGGTCACGTATCACACTATCACGAGCTTATGAGTCGTGTTTGGCCTGTCAACACCTTTCACCCAATAATTAAAACAATTACGTTTTAATTTATGTGTTACAGACTGTTTACTATTATTTTCTTGGCTTGAAAATAGGCAATGAACACAAAAGTAATAGATTTCTGCAAAAACACGAATGACCCAGAGGGAAAAAATGCTCTTCGATCTATTTGATCGTCTTTTGTCTCGTGCACATATCCAGCGCATCAGTTTCACATTCTTTGTATATTTTGAACCCTGCACCAATTCAATGTGGCCTGCCTTTACTCTTGTTTGTCCCATTTCCTTTTCTATAAAGTAAATCTTATTTTGTTACAAAAATACCTGCACGTGACAACTGTTAAGGTGGGAATCTGAATGCATGAATATCTTTGAATCATAATATCCTTCTAGATCAGAGGGTTCACTTTAATAGGAAATCGCGCTTGCAAAATACTAATTCACGCATCAAAAAATGTGATGCCCAGTCCTGTATCATGTGACTCACAGCTACTTTTGGGGCCGTCACGCATCACGCAAAATCCTTTGCCACGCCCAGGTTAAGGCTGCTCGATTTTTTTTTCCTTCTTAAGAATTCTGCAAGAAATTTTTTTTAACCAGAAAAATATGCTCCATACTTTTTTTGGGATTTGCACACTCCCCCCCCCCCCCATCAAAAATCAAATGGTCCACCCCTAAATGAGGTACCAGTTGAAAGCTCTATCCTTGCTGATTTTGCTAATTACCATTTTAAAAGCTTCAAATGGAAATTTTAATGACTCTAGGAACTTTATGCCTAGAGTTACCAATAACAACCTACGAGGTAGAGGATTAAACGTCTCTCAACCCTACTATAATAACCGTTTTATGCATAACTTTTTTCTTATTCTATTGCCCATGTGTGGAATAATTTGCCTTTCTCTACTAAATCTGCTCCCACTGTCCAGCAATTTAGGTTATTAATATACAAGGTCACTGTAATGTCAGAGCAGTATTTTGTAGCTTTGATTTATTGCAAATTATAAGTGTTAATTATATTATATTTATATTTTTTGTATTTTTGTATTTTTTCCCCAGGTTTTTTAATCAGGTCAATTTTTAACTGAATTTATGTAGCAGATATTTTAAAGGATTTTTATACCTTATTTATGAAAATTATTCTTTATTCAATTGCGTTTTACGTTTTTATTGTATTTTTTCCTTCGGTCGAGCATTTTACACATGAGCCCATGGTTTAGAGACTGGGCGACCACTCCCCACGTCATCGACGATAAATAATTAAAAGCTACTCACTTACTAAAACTCATAGCAGAGAATCATCACGCTAAGTGCCACGCTTGGCCTGACTCTTTCGCCGGATAGTTTCGTATTACACCGTTCTATCTGACTGGGTAATCAAATAGTTCCAGCCAAGGTCACAAAAGTGGGCGGCATTCAAAACTCATGGGAGGCGGGATTTTCCCTCTCGCTGCGCAAGCTAGTATTTTTCCTATACTATAGATCGATGCTTAGCTAGAGAGCATGATCTAAGAGAGCGAATCCCCCATACATGACCCTCTTCCCATGAAAATTATTTTCAATCTATTCTTGGTTCTGTGTCATACTACGTGGTTATTTTAAGGACACCACCTTTAGTGGCGTCATGTAATTTTAAACTTGGCGAGTAATTCTTTTTACAGCCGATCACTCACAGCAAGCGATATGACGTGCAAACCTGGTATTTCTTTCGTCGACGAGTCAAAAGATTTCTACGTGGAAAAATCTAGCCGGAGTAGCTGCCGAAGAGCAAAACGGTCCTGGCTCGTGGAAGTTCGCCGGAGAAAGCGGTTCCGACTCGATGGAAATTACTAATTGAGCTCTTCGCTACATCAGTATATAAACAACCAACAACCTATTGTACAAAGACGACAACTGTCTCTTCCCGCGACATCCACGCACACCCGCGAGCTGTGATACCGTCGTTTGGATCCAACCGTGGACACGTAACGAGAAATTAGGTTCAAAGTGGGTTCAAACATGGATGTTTGGCTGCCAAACATTTGAATTTTGAGAGGGCGTTAGAAAAATGTTAGAAATGTGGGCACACCGCTCACTATAAAGAAATGTATTTACATTCGGCGGAGCTAAACGAAGTGGCAGTGATAGAGAATGTAAATACTTTCCCATTGGTATGAACGCACGTGAGCCGCTGTGGCGTTAATTGACTCTATTGTTATTATGTGTATAAGGTTTTGACAGTTGTAATGTATTCATCTCAGCTCTCGAACTATCAACTTTTATTTTCATATCTTTATTCATCTATCGATTGAGTTTTTACCCTTAACCCCCAGAGGTAGTGCGACCGCGTCGGCTGGGAATACGTTCCCAATTTTTTCCCATTGGGTTTTTGGGGTTTCGTATCAGGCGGCGCACGTGAATAGTTTAGCCTGAGTGGCTTTATTTAGAAATATTTGTATACCATTCTTTACTTATGATCTTGAAGTTTGTATGTTATTTGGACGGCATTAAACACTCAGGCTGCACAATTCGAGCTGCACGCCCATTCCTGTCTCTTAGTCGTGAATATAAATAGGAATTGACCGAAACCGGAAACCGCGCATAAAACGTCTCTAGCATCCAGGTTAGCGACTGTCTAACAGCTTGAAGCATCTGACCTGATTTGTGTTCGCAGGGCGAAATATTCATCGCAAGTATTAGACGTGAAGAGGAGGTAATGCAGTTTGAAACTCTCAAGAATAATTCTTAAAAGCAAATGTACCGTTTCTGAACGATAAATATTCCTAGAAAAAGAAAAAAAAAATATCTTGCACATTTGGATAAACAATTGAAGCCAGTCACCTATTAACGGTTTCGTGTTTCGCGCGTGATAACCTTTGTCTTTGGCTTTCACGGTATGTCAGAATTCAACATTCGTTACTTTATAAATGGCTACCAGCCGTTAGATAATCTCAATCTTTAATCGCAAAGTGAAATCTTGACTCCAATACTGCAATCCCTTTGTAAATGAAATTCATTCCTAAATTATAAGCGGAACGCGCTGATCAAAAATATGTCAACAACAGGAGCCGATTAGTATCGGCTCCTGGCGCTAATTACTATAATGGCCGTCAAACTTCTCATGTTTGGCAGCAAAGCATGTCACGTTCAGGTAAAAGTAGAACTTGACAGAAACCGGAAACCGCGCTAGAAAAGTCTCTGGCACCCAGGGTAGTCCCGGAAACAACAGGCAAATATAACCTTCGCAGCACGCGCGAGAACTTTAAATAGATTAAAACAATTATCTTGGGGCAGAGGGATTCGCTCTGTTAGCTCATTCTCTCTTGTGCTCAGGTAACAACGGCCACACAAACAGAGGGTGGCCCGGTGGTCTACCTGTGATTTGTATTTAGCTAGAGGCACCAGTAAGCCGGTTAAAACGAAAGGTCACGCTGGGGAAAATCCCTTTACTATCCTACTTCAGACGGATTTTATAAAACGTCTCAAGTAACACTCATTCATCCAACCCTTTTTTGCTTAGACTTTTATAACGGAAAAAGGCTATGTTAATACAGAATGATTTCCGACGGAGGACTAAAACGAATGGATTGCAGATGCGTCAGAATCTGGGGGAGGGGGTTGTGGAGGGTGGGAGTGGGCACTCTAGGAATTTTGGGTGAGGTGTGCCGCTGGGAATCCCGACCCTTAAGCAGTATACCAGGTCTATAAATCACTTCTCTATTCCAGACTTACTGTAAGCAAGAAACTCCGAATTTACATACCATTGATCAATGTCCCATAAATGATACCCTATATAAGCCAATATCCTCTGATTTTTATCCACTCTTCAGACCGAACTGCTTTAAAAAAAACCCTACCTGACGTAACGGCAAATACGTACCTAGCCCATATATGGCAGTGCCCCCCCCCCCCGGTCTGAGGTTGAAGCATACGTAATGCAGTTTTAGTTTGAAAGTGAAAGTACTTCTATCGCGTGTATAAATAAACAATATTGCCCACTTTAAACTTTGCAAAAAAGCAACACCTATAAAATATAACATTTATTATCAGTATTATAACTCAATACCTTTTGTCTGCATGAATTTGTGGCATTTGAAGTAATTCATAGAAGAACAATCAACAGCACCAGGAAAAAAATTACTGTGCTGTAAGTATTACGGAAGGGGTATTTTGCAGAACGCCGAATAGTCGCCGAACGCCGAATGACTCTGGAGTCGAGTGATTAAGGTTAGGAAACTGAGTGAAACAGGTTCCATTTAGGGTCATTAAACTGGGAAAACTGACCTGAAATTTGATTCACTCACTTTACTAACCCTAATCACAAATCTTCAGAGTCATTAGGCGTTCTGCAAAATACCCCTGCCGTAACAAGTATGATCAAAGTGAATTCTTCATCCAGTGTTTCAACAGTTAGAAACTCTCTGCACAACATGAAATTACCGATAGGGTATGGTGTAAGAACTGCTCAGTATCTTAAATCTGAATCGGGTCCTGTACTTTGATCATGCACAGTCTTCAGGCTCAAACAGGTTAAAATTGCACAAGGAAATTTGGATTCAAGAAAGGCAGAGCGAGTAAACGTTCGAAAGTTTTAGATATATATATTGTGGAACTTCAGTCTATTGATTACTGAATTTCTTACCTGGTTCGAAATCCATGTCGATTTTTTACCGTCATGTATAAACGGCTTCGGCTTGAATGTTTTCACTTTGTAAACGTACAGGGAAATTTGACACCGTTTTGAAAAAAGCGATCCGCGTACCTAGCCTTAGGATCCCGGATGTGAGGTGCACACAAGCTTCCCTTGATACGTCAAGATCAATACTAAATTACACATATGCCTCTTAAATTTTATTCCGCGATATCAAAACCAAGTTTCGCGAGAGTATGCGAGAGTATGTGAGAAGTGTTCTGAAGGCGGCTTCGGAAAGTTTTGAAATAGCATTGAAGGAAAGCATAAGCAGTGTACTAGAAGGGTTTGACGGAGTAGACAAGTTGAGCTATGAGCAAAAACGTGGGGCATTTAATTTTATTCAGCGTTATTAAGCTTTTATCACATGCAACTTTTGCATTAATACGATTTAAGCTTATGATATACCTATTTCAAAAGATTACAACATGCTTTCAAATAATTTGTATCACGGATTAGAAATATATCAACAAAACATGTATTTTTAGTATAAACAGGGGGTCGATAGGCAAAACACGACTTTTACCTCATGCCAAAATGCTGCTTGTTCCAATGAATTTATTTTTCCTCTGACGGGTAGATTATGCTCTGGAGGAAAACGTTTTAACTGAGCAAATTTGATTTTTGCCGCTTATTTCATACTGAGAGGTCGTGACACCATCCTACTTCAGACGGAATTCATAAAACGTCACAAGTAACACTCATTCATCCAACCTTTTTTTGCTTAGACTTTTATAACGGAAAAAGGCTATGTTAATACAGAATGATTTCCGACGGAGGACTAAGACGAAAGGACTACAGATGCGGAATTTCGGGTGGGGTGTGCCGCTATCCCGGCTCTTCAGACCGAACTGCTTTAAAAAACCCTACCTGACGTAACGGCAAATACGTACCTAGCCCATATATTGCAGTGCCCCCCCCCCCCCCCCCCGGTCTAAGGTTGAAGCATACGTAATGTGGTTTTAGTTTGAAAGTGAAAGTAATTCTATCGCGTGTATAAATAAACATTACTGCCCACTTTAAACTTTGCAACAAAGCAACACCTATAAAATGTAACATTTATTATCAGTATAATAAATCAATACGTTTCGTCTGCATGAATTTGTGGCATCTGAAGTAATTCATAGAAGAACAATCAACAGCACCAGGAAAAAAAATTACTGTGCTGTATTACGGCAGGGGTATTTTGCAGAACGCCGAATGACTCTGAAGTCGAGTGATTAAGGTTAGGAAACTGAGTGAAACAGGTTCCATTTAGGGTCATTAAACTGGGAAAACTGACCTGAAACTTGATTCACTCACTTTACTAACCCTAATCACAAATCTTCAGAGTCATTAGGCGTTATGCAAAATACCCCTGCCGTAACTAGTATGATCAAAGTGAATTCTACATCCAGTGTTTCAACAGCTAGAAACTCTCTACACAGCATGAAATCTTCTGATAGGGCTATGGTGTAAGAACTGCTCAGTACCTTAAATCTGAATCGGGTCCCGTACTTTGATCATGCACAGTCTTCAGGCTCAAACAGGTTACAATTGCACAAGGAAATTTGGATTCAAGAAAGGTAAAGCGAGTAAACGTTCCAAAGTTTTAGATATATATATTGTGGACCTTCAGTCTATTGATCATTGAATTTCTTACCTTGTTCGAAATCCATGTCGATTTTTTACCGTCATGTATAAACGGCTTCGGCTTGAATGTTTTCACTTTGCAGTAAACAAACAGGGAAATTTGACACCGTTTTGAAAAACGCTATTCGCGTACCTAGCTCTAGGATCCCGGATGTGAGGTGCACACAAGCTTCCCTTGATACGTCAAGATCAACACTCAATTACACTTATGCCTCTTAAATTTTATTCCGCGATATCAAAACCAAGTTTCGCGAGAGTATGCAAGACACGTAATTCTAGTTTCAATTCAAGTCATTCCTTTGGGTTTGCGAGTCAAAAAGCATCGTTAATCGTTTTGCGCCATATCCGCAACCAATTACGCTCTAAACCTTCTGTATAGACCAGTACGTGGGCCGGTTGCAACGCAGGCTACAACCAATTAAAAGCTAAAAAATATACAAAACAAAACAAAACAAAAAACTTCCTTTTTTTTCAGTACAAGGTGGGAAACTGTCCATTCTCATGTTTTCACGAAACCTTTGGGGATGTCCCTTACAAAGCCTACACAGAAAGGTGTTTCTGAGGTGAGCTGAGCCCCCCTAACCAAAACCCCCTGTAGGGCCATTTTCTGAGAAACTCGAGAATCGCAAGACACTCGTCAAAAAAAGTCGAATTTTTTATTACTTTGCCAAAACATCCCTTTTAGTGACCTAATTTAAGGAAAAAATAGTTTTGGGTTCAAACGATTCATTTTAAAGGTTAGGAAAAGTTTGAAAAATCGGTTTTATGCGTGTTCTTTGGCACAAAACACGGCAACTAACGACTAACAAGTCTAAAGAGGTCATTGTTGTGACGGTGGACATGCTAGAAAATGAAGGCCAACTTTGACTATAAAAAAGTGCCTCCGGTGAATGCCGCTTGATCAAATAAATATAAAATGGTACTTTGGCCATTGTACTAAACTAGTTGTAGCTTGCGCTAAGTGCCAACGAAAGAAAAAGAAATAACATTTATAGGTTAGCGCGAACTTGAAATTGCGAGTTGTAGTTCGTACAAGTACAGTAGTGTGGCAGAGAACAATGTCCGAACTTTGAAGGTTTGTTTACAACAAAGGTCATCGGAAGTCACGTGAAACTACACGTGAAATCTAACGCTACCAAAATCTCCAGGGAATCTACACCTTACATTAGACTTATTAAGTGTAACGTATTTTTAAATACGTTACACTTTTGACAGCACGATCGAGAATTTATACTAATTCACGTGACATTAAGCCGGCGGCCTCGCAAGCTGACCGTCTTCGCTCGGCTTGCTTGTTGGCAATTCTAATTGCTAGTAACAAATTTTTAGTTCTGAAAATCAAATACCATCCCGACACCAAAGCAAGCGGTGAGAGCAATTTCCTTTTTCTCGCGGATGTTTGTCAAACTAAAAGAAAAGTTCTACATGAAAGGATTACTCACCATTGCTTGTATAAACACGTTTCTACTGTGAGGAAAGTCACTTCCAACATCAGTTGCGTCGTTTTGAGTCACAAAAGCCATAATTTTAAGCCAAACAACAAACGTTTGTTCAGCAACTGCGCAATCCGGCCGTGAATCGAAATCAAGTCACAACACGTCACTGCCGTCCTTTAGAAGCAAGAGCTTCGGTCGGGAGACATAAAGGAATGCGGAGGACGGTGGGGGGAGGGGGGGGGGTACTTGGGTTAATGTCTGTGCGTGGAATTGGACATAGATCTTAGAAGACGCGACTTTTTTAAAAGTGACGGCAGGAGCCGATTACTGACGGCAAGGGCACACAACGATGTTTTCCTCCTTTATATCATAGGTGACGAATTACTCCTTAATTTTGGCGCGAAATTTCAGCGTTAATTTGTAATTTCACATGTGAAATTACAAAATTGCCATGGCAACCCTTCTGTACGTCTCAGTGTCAAGATGGCGACGAAGTTTTAAAATGCCGTGAATGAAGATGTCAGGGCACAAAAAGACGCTTTAGAAAACCTGAACACACAAGAGAACATCGAGGTATTTTGCCGAAAAAGTCTGAAAAATTCTGAACTTTATAAGCCAAATTCAAGGTTTAAACATTTGAGAGAAGGGAGTTCTCGATCGATACTGTACGATCCAGGATAAACATGTCAAAAATCCAAGATAGCTAACGTAATTCGTCACCCATGATATTAATAGGTAATCAAATGGTGACGAGTGAAATTAGGGAATAATTTCACTTGCGTTTTGTCCAAATCCTTATAATGTCCCTCGCCTGAAGGCTCGGGAAATTATTAGGATTTGGACAAAACGCGCGTGAAATTATTCCCTAATTTCACTCGTCACCATTTGATTACACATACAAATACACTGCACATTGAAAACACTTTTTAGGCCATCCAGAGCTCTTTTAGATAACTAGAAATACATTCTAAGCGGCGCTATAAAATTTGCATCTGTTCGGTCCTCCTAGGGGAACTTGAGTCTTTTCGAAATTACAAGGGCTTGAATATTATTTTTCCAAAAATTTTAGATGAAATTTGACTACGAAAGAGAGACATTTTCTGGTTCCTCTCGCCATCACATTTTTGAATCCGAAAATTTTAGGTTCCGTTTTTCTGTTTGTCTTTTCAACATGGGGGAAGGACTGAAATTTACTTGGTTTCAGAACCAACTTTGTGCAATAAAAAAATAGGGGAGGGAAGAAATACGAGCTCCCTTAAAAAAAATCTTAACAACATGATCTTTATGGCCACAAAAATTTGGGAGAACATTTGCAAAAAGGGACACAAAAAGAACAGTTTGGCATGGTCAATTTTTTTCCGTAACAAATGTATATCTTTATTAATAATCTCTTTTTTATAACACCGGCCAATACAGCAGGAGCTCGAGGTGATACTTCTACAGTCGCTTCGTTAATAAATCAAGACCGCACCACACTGAGTACATTACTATATGACCACCTATGGAAATTATTGAAACTTAGAGATGGACCATGTTATGGATCTTGGCACTCATATAGTCATTTGTCAGTTACGAATTATCTCTAGCTGCTCTCTTGCGAGCAAATGCTTCAGTTCCTCTGGCGGGAAGGCCTTCTACCGCTAATGCAAAATCTGAAAAAGGGAAATTATAAAACGAAACAAGAACCATTTGTGGCAAAATGTCCTAAAAGTGATGACAGAACTTGGAAATAGTTAACCTTACTTAAAGTCGTTAAAGTTTGTGGCAATGGCGCGCGATTCATTTCCCACACTCTCTTTGAATGTTCGAAGAACGTCCTTCGCTCACCTTGACACATGGTGTCGATGTCTGAACACACACTTAGGCAGCCTTTGCATGAGAGAGGAAATCATCTTTTTTTTTTTTAACCTTGAAAAGTGTAAAATTTACTCTTGCAAATCCATGTTGAATGACCTCTTTGTTTTGATTTCTATTCGTATTGAACTCGTGAAAATAAAAAACCTTTTTTTCACTATATCAGGGGCACCCAACGTCAATTTTCGGAAAATATCTGTTCGGAAGACGATGTGAGATCTAGATTTTTCGGAACATTTGTGGTAAAATTTCTTGTTTGCCTGCCTCTCCTAGGATTTTCGAACATCTAAAACATGGTATAATTGCCCATTTTTAACGGATTTCTACCCTAAAAAGGTCACCTACAATTTTCGGGTGCCTTTTTTCTGGCTGAAATTTTCGGAAAGGTAAGTTAGGACCCCTATAATTTTCGGATCACTAGACTTTCTTCTAGGAAATCCGAACAGATGAAAATTTTTCGGGGATAAAAATATGCCTATATCTACCGTTTAAATACTAAAATTCGTTTAACAATGCTATGTTTAAGTGGTTTTGAACTATATTCTCGTTGGGTGCCCCTGACTATATTTTAGCTAGCCTTCCCCCGCAGGTGTTTTTAGGGCCGCTCGTATCTGAAAAACATGGATATTTTTCTCAAATTTTGGAACTTCAAAATTGATTTTTTTGGCAAAGAAGTTGTGTGGTAGACGGTGGATGTGCATGAGAGCCAGTGAAGAGAGCCTCTCCATGATAGTGCCGTGAGTATTACTTTTTTGCTACAGAAAACAGTAGATATTTTAAACTATGCTTAAGGACAATGCATATGTCTTAATCTCCTTCAAGCACAAGTGTATTCAAAACCAGAATTCCCAGTCCCTGAAAAGGCCCGATAAATGCGTCCAGTCAGAAACAGTTGTACCGCTGTCGCCACAAAACGAAAGCAAAGTTAAAAGTAACGTTTCTCCCTGGATAGCAACTGTCACGGCAATAACTGCTAATGGAGGAATAATAACATCATTGGGCTCCAGTCTTAAGATTTGAATCATTGTAATTTACATGAAAGCGCTTGGAGTTGACTAATGCATGCAACACTACCAGAGTAAGGTAGCTTTAATAAGAACTTAAATATCCGGCAGGCAACGCAAGAAAGCTGGGTCCAGCATGTCAAAACTAGGCAGGGAATCTCATACCCAGTCATACTGTTAAAATAACAATTCAGATCCAACACTATGCAGAAAACTATGAAACCAAACCCTGAAGGTTGTTGGGCCGCTTTTAAAAATACGAAAGGAAAATCTTAACTCCTACAGCTAGTGATCAGTGGTCAATTTCTGATGGAGCAAAGATAGAAACTTCAGGAAATCACTGTATAACACAAGATCACATGGCCTCTCAGTCAGAGAAACATTAACTAAATCCACACTACGAATCCTCCAAAACAGACTTTACCAGTTAATTAAGGGCAAAATGAAGGTGCAAGTGAAGTATTACCAAGGAGTAAATGCCTTGTAGGTATAATAAATCCCCCTTTTATAGCGTAGGAAGGTTACAATACGTTTTGTTGAAAGGGTGAGTCAGGCTTATGAGCTCTTTCACAGTATTTTCATATTTAAGGTATATACAATCAATGAATTAGAATAGGACAATACTCCAAATTCATTTTTTGTTTTAATATTGGTCAACAAAAAAGTGGACATCTGGAACCTGTGAGGGGGGCTGCGAGCGTACTCGCCCCCCTCCCTACGGGCCTCTTTTCAGGGAAAAGCCCTGGGGACGAGGTTGTGCAAAGTGTTGATCGCGTTCGTCAGAACGCATCCTAATCTGGTGTTCCTATGGCAGGCAAAGATAGAAATTTCCGATTTATCACGGGCGACTGCCGATAACCCGCCTCTATAAATTTTATCAGGGGAATCTCGGCCGCAGGAAACGGGACTCCTTTGGACTCGTTTTCGTTTACTTTTGTCTCCTTTTCGTGCAGATGTGATGCTCGTGATCACGTTCGGCGGGAAAAGGAAGGACAGCTTGCAACCACGTCTCTGGAATTTGAATATCTAGGTCGAAAAAGTCGACTCGAAATGCGGATTGGCGGAGATGACACTAGTAATGACGTCATTACCCTTGGCACCTGTTTTTCAACGTTTGCTTATATTCGCGCTGATTGGCGGAAATCTGACAGCTCAGTCGACGGGAAGTCACAGTGGAATTGGGGGTGGAATTCAACTTCCGGAGTCTTACTGGTTGCTAACTCTCCTTCTTTTTCCCGCCCCGCCGCCAGAGCGCCGCGGAGAGCTTGCTCGCAGGCTAGTATTTCGAGGATGTGGAATGTGTGCGTGGTAAGTTGAGTATTAATTTCAAGACGTAATGTTAGTCAGGTGTCTTCTGGTTTGTATCAATCGAAGTCTTGGTCTTGGGAAAGTGTGTACGACTCGTGGTTCCAATCTAAGCTTTTCGAAGGCCGTTATTCTTCGCTGATTGGCAATTGTTTTTGTCACGTTGCATTCCCTTGATGAACACAGCTGTGAAGAACCGCGAAACTTTTTGTACCACATCCAAACAAATTATATAGCCCACCGAGTGGTGGCGCTCGGCGATGGCTAATGGAAATAGCTCTTTTGCAATTAAACTTACCGAGTTGTGTAGCTCGGCAGCTATTATGTCAGGTGGTCATGATTCAGGGGCATCCAACGACGGCTTCCTCCCAATTTTGTACATTATCCAGAGTACTTTTAGACCTTTACAAATACATTCTAAGCGGCGCTATAAAATTTGTATTTGTTCGGTCATCCTATGGGAACTTAAGTCTTTTCAAAATTGAAACGGCTTCACTATTTTTTTTTTCCGAACATTTTAGATGCAATATAGCGCATTGCGAAAGATTGTCTGTCACGTACATTTTTGAATCCGAAAACTTTAGGTTTCCTTTTTCCTAAGCAAGAAAAATAGCCTAGCCAACGGTGTGAAATGTGAAAAATTGAACGACAGAAAATCGTAGGGAATTTATTAGATAAGCTTCAAAAACTGTACATGAATGGAACGTTCTAGAATTTTTTAGCTGTGCTTAAGTAATAGGGAGAATATTCTAGGCAATATTTGCTTCTCCGACAGATGTTTATTTTGAATTGTGATCAGAAGTCAAACTCCTCGCATTGTGTAGCTGATCGGCGGCCATTATGCCTCGTGGTCATGATTTGTGATCACAAATCAAACTTACCGCGGTCTGTAGCTCGGTCATCATATTACGCTACGTTTTACCGGGGATCAGTTCGACCAAATGGAATTGATGTAAGCAAATATACAACAACTGATAAACTCAAAGTTATGGATCGTGGACACAATCCTTTTCAAGCTTTGATGAATAATGATACCTTGAGAAATGTGATGTGCTTAAAACCAGCTGTAAAAGTGACCTGAGCGCCCTTAATTGTTAAACACTAACGATACGATAACGATTTGCTCTTTGATGAAAAGGAGAACCATGTCCAATAAAAGTTTTAAGAGGAAAAGAGACAGAGAGCCACCTCGAATTCCAGTGCAAAGAATCCTTAAATTATTAAGAGCAGAAAAAAATTCACAGAAAAACTGTCAAAAATCAACTGAGACAAAGTGTTCCAAAATCCTCATTCATCACAGAGATGTGTTGCAATTTCAAGAATTTGAACTCCTAGTATAACCTGACAGTGACCATTTTTATTGCAAATTTGTTTTATCATGCTTAAACCGAAACAAATATCCAGACACAAGTATTGCATTTGTAAAGAAGGTTGTATTCATACCTGTACTTATATCTTACAAAACCAGGTCACAAGTCCATGAAGCATAGCCCTTTTCATCTAGCTATTTGCATTTCCTCAAATCTAAAAGGAGGTATGGTCTTCTGACAGTGTTAGTTATACATTATGCTGGGATTGCTTGACTGAGACATTAGAAAATAAAGGTTATTGCCTTATGATATTGGTGGCAAAGGAGACTGCTTTTTCAAACCTATTCCACATCAACTCTAGATCTATGGAACTCTAGAGTTGTTACATCAAATTTGTATGGCCGGTCAATTAGGCATTTAAATGATCATCTAGAATTTTATGTTGAGAGTATTTCTAATATTTCCTGGGAGCTTATAATGTTTGTTAAGGTATCAGAACTGCTTTAAGGTCAAAAAATGATCATGCCTATAAAATCGCTTATTTGAAATGTACTCTTAACCTAAACTCAAATTCCAAAAATGAAGCATTTTCGTTCAAAATTCCGAATATAAGCCCCGGGGCTTATTTTTGGAGGGGCTTATCTATGGAGGGAAATTTGCGTTTCAAAATCGATGGGGCTAGCCTTATAGTTGGAAGTAAATTTACCGTTTTTGCTTTGTTTTACCTTGTATTTGAGGGCAATTTTCCAAGTACAAGCCCCCGGGGGGCTTATATTTGGAGGGGCCATTTAACGGAGGGGTTTTTTTGCGTTACTAGTTGGGGGGCTTATATTCGAAGGGGCTTATACATGGAGTGGCCTATTTTCGGAATTTTGCGGTATTGATTGTGCATGAAGAAACTACACTTTGTAGCTCAGAGGTGACTAAATCGTTTAAGTATAATTTAGCGGACGTATAAGAACCCACAGTGCTTTTCGTAAGGAGTAAGAGACGTGCTGCTCGAAAGAACAGTGGGTTAAGAGGGTCTCAGAGGGGTGGTCGGGGGCCGGGGGGGGGTAATCCCTATAATGGCCTATACGGGGAGGCTCGACCTACCGAAAGAGATGCCTTTTTCAGGATTCTGGTATATGAAAAGGTAGGGAAATCTGTGAAATGGCCCACAGGGCCGAACAGATGAATTTTATGTCTTTATAAAGTCGGGAAAACGTTCTATTTTTGTTTTTGATTCCTATTTGAATGAAAAGCATCTACAGAAGTTAAAAGGGATGCAAAGTTCTAAACGAGGTAACTGAAACGGGTACCATTTGTCAATAGAAGGTATACAAAAGGGGTACCTTTTTCATGAAAAATGGTATATGAAAGGGTAGGGCGTTGGACCTCCGGACGGAGCCTCCCCGTATAAAAATTTGTTGAGTAACCCCCCGCCCCTGGTGGGGTGGTAGATTGGACGGTCAATTTTTTCCAATTTTTACGGTTGACGTCTGACCGTTATTAAAGGGCAATTTAGCCCAAGAGTTAAATTAATATTAGCTCTTGTGTTTTAGAGGTTATCTTGGCCTTTCACTAACAGAAAATTTCGAAGTATTTTCAGATAAAAGCAAGTTTTAAGGTCTTGCAATGTCTAGAGAGTGTTTTTTTTTGGGAAGATGGGGACAGGTTTTTCTAGCCTGGAGATTCTTCAGGAGCCAGAAGTCCGTAAAGATCAGCTGAAATGGCGAGATTAGAAATACCTTGGAACTTTTTGACGGTTAATATTAATCTGCATTTTTGACGGTGACAGTTTAAAACTTACCTTTTTCGACGGCTGACCGGTCATTAAAATTCATTGAGATCCTCAGTTAAGCGACTCTTAACCTCATTATGTGCGACCATATGTGTGTGCAATCTGCAGCAGATCCTCATCTGATTTCAGCTGCCTTATGTGTAACCAGTTTTTATGTCTCGAACATGATGCATATAATACCTTGCATTTATTACCAAGTGAGTATGTGAGATTCGTGAGCGAGGGTGCTGGGCTCACAACCCAACCATTCACAACATGCTAGATTTGTTTATGATCGTCCCGGGATCAAATTGCAAATCGTTACAACGAGCAACTGTACTGAGGGGAGTTTCTGTAAACTACAGTGTACACTGTAGCTAGAGCAGCTCTGAGTGCACTTCCACTGTCAGAACCGGCAAAGCAGTATTTTACATACAGCAAACTCACCCCAGTTATAGGCCCAAAAATGCATTCAAATATAAGTCCTCCCAGATATATGAGCCCCCATCTAGCTTCTGTTCCAAATGCATTGAATTAATATCGATTTATTATGAAGCTTTAGATGTCTTATATAGTAACTTATATAAAAAACAGAAATGCAAAACGTTTTTTGATCAGCACCGGCCGCTAGCTACAATAGAGAGGTTATAAGCCCCCTCGGATATAAGCTCCCTCGGATATAAGCCCCCTCAGATATAAGCTCCCTTGGATATAAGCTCCCTCAGATATAAGCTCCCTCGGATATAAGCCCCCTCGGATATAAGCTCCCTCGGATTTAGCCCCTCCGTTCTGAAACCCTTACGAAGACGAGCAAGCTCACTGCTGGCTTGTAAGGAACAGTCTACGGTATGAGTTATTCATGCCCAAAATTCTTTTACCAAAGCTTATTTTACTGAAATAATTTCAAGATCGTTAGCCATTTATCATCCAGCGTTTGTCGGTTTGACGTTTTGTAACCTTCGCAACGTCACCTATATTCTCACTATTGAGTAAGGACAGGAGCAAGGACAATGCGCCACACGGGTCACTGATTAAGTTTTGCATGATTTATAAGAATGGTGTAGTTGCACTACGAAAATCTTTTCTATATAATAGAGCATATGTTGTGCCCCATCAATATGCTGATGATATAAGTTACGGCAATTTGTTTTCCTCTGTTGGTCACGGGCCGTGTTCAGGAATATAATGATGATTTTTGTTGCGCTCCGACTTCCGAGATACCCACTTACTACTTCTAACTTCCAAATCACTCTGACAGTTCCGACTTCCGTTCTTCAACTTCTTCTTCCTCTCTTTTAATCAGGAAAGAATGAGCTCATTCTCTCTCGTTTAAATCAATATTTAAACTGTCTTTTTCCCCTCAATTTGTTTTATTGCTTCCACCAATTTCGTCTGATCACACAGATTGTGTTTTCTAGGGTGGGTGGTGAGGGAACAACTTCACTATCAAAAATTAAGTGAAACATTTGAATCCTTTTTTTCGCTAGACAGGACTCATATCACTTGCGCATTTTATGATATTTCCTGCTATTCGGTCAGTCCAGCTTCAGATGGCCCTCACCGGAACGCGATTTTTTTAAAACCCAACAAGTTAACAAGACTTATAAAAATCTTCATAAATGACCAATGTCTATTTAAACCAGTAGGTTATTTATAAGGCTTCACATCATGCCTTAAATAATTATGACACAGATGGGTAATTAGATACGTGAACATAATATCGACCTTCAGTTCTGACTCACAATGAGGCATATTTATCATTGTCACATACAAAATATAAAATTACAGTGAAGCCAGGGTAATTAATGTCGGTGATCTTTCAGTCCTTTAAGGATTATACCATTAACCACCCAACCCATACATGATTTTAAAGAACAACAAGCACGACATAAGAACTCAGAACGTGATTATTGTTATTATTATTTTTTTTATATATAGTATCCGGTGATCAGTGCTGTGGATGTTGAATAATTCAGTTATCTGGGGGAAGTGTTGGCTACGAGATGATTTCCATTTGAGGTTAGTGGCTTACTTTTGTTTCAAGTAATGTAGAAACGGGTAGAATATGTCAAAACGGCTATTACTCAATAGCCATTTCAAAGTAGTTACAGACGATAAAACGTGAGTGTTAGAACGTATGCGTTTCCTTCATGGCGGTTTTTGACCATGTTGGTACTTTATCTTCAACTGCGACATTATAATTTCGGTAGATTTTTTTTGTATTGCATTCTTACGGTGACGGCTTGCCGAATAGTCTGCAGTATCGAGGTATACGCAGCCCTTAATGTTTAATGTTCTGACCTAAATACGAGATCGTAGGTTGTTTACACCCCACGACGTCTATGCAAATTGCCACGGTGTAATCCAACGCTCCCCATTCCTTTACCACTGGTAGGTCGACTGCCATGATACCTCCTGTTTGAATGGTTCTTATCGAAAGAATGTAGGGTACAATGTAAATCGGCCCTGACACAACAATATGATTTTATGAAATTATAAGGAGACAACACAAATGAAATTAATGCACTCAGCGTAGCTAGCGAGAGTGAGTTGCATTATTTTGAGTTAAGAATACCAATTAACGGATGGGGAATCAGATCAGGTATAGAATAAAATGTTGTTCACTTCAGCATAGTCAATCAGGTATGATGTTGCTGTGCTTGTTACGATCTTGCGTTGTTCTCAGTATTATAGCGTGATTTTTGCCTTGTTGTAATTATATTTTCTAAACTGATATTCAGGGATATTGGCTCGTTCGTTGGCAGAGTTCGTAAGAAAGGAAAGGGTGATGAGTCCAATAAAACAATACAGAACTAAAGCAATATGAAATATTAATTTAGTTAATAAATAAAAGTTGAAAGCTATTTTTAAGACAGATCTATCTTATCTTTTAAGTTTAGTTTTTGTTTCATTAAGTCTTCTTTTTGTGCACGTACTGTTTTCCTGTTTTGATCTTTTGTTTTTACTTGTGCTTGAACTTATGCTTAGCTCGCGAATTTACTTGTTGCCATATTAGGAATTAAGTTTTTTATAGGTAGTCGTCTTTGTGGTGTTAGAGCTGACCTTTGTTATGTAGTACTTTATCAGTTGCGGATGTGCGTACGCTAGTCTATTCCCTAACAAAGGCAAGCCTGTTGCAGTGTTAGCGATAAGATATACAATAGAAACTCTTCCGGTCAGTTAACCCAAACATGTTCAGCTTTGGCTATTAAAACCGCTACTATGCTTGAACTAGTAAGTAAGGAGAAGTAAGAGAAGAGTAGGAGAAGTAGAGTAAGTAGAAGTTGTAAAAAGATTAAGAAGAATAAAGGCAAGATGTAAATCAGATTCCTGGTACCTCGTCGTGTAGCGAGCTAGTTGCTCCCACATATTTTGGTGGAGAATCCGTTATTTAGGTGGAGAACTCGTCATTTTGGTGAAGAGTCCGGAGTCTATTTTGGAGGAGAACTTACTTATTTTGATGAGCATGGTTTGGTGAGAACAAGTGAAGAGTACAAGTTCAGCCCCTGGAAATCTGTAACTGCTAGGAACGTTACCATTGCAAGCAACTGAGAACTCTTTTCTAAGTTTAGTCATTTGTAGAATGACAGTCAAATTTAAAACAAATAATAATGCCGGAGCCTCGTTTTTAAGTAATGAATAGGCCTGTTGTTGAGTTAACACTATTTTATGGCGACAAGAGAGATGTTCGGGAGTTTCTTGGCAATTATAGACGCGCCAGTTTGTTGAATGGCTGGGATGAAGAAAAATTAGCGCTTGGTCTTCCCCTTTTTCTAATAAAACACGCTAGCGTATGGTTTAAAACTTTAACAGGTTCAGAAAATTTGACTTTTGAAGGACTGTCACAAAAATTAATTTCTCATTTTGAATCAAAAGTAACTCTATGGCAGTTGAGACAGAACGTCGTCAGTTGTTAGGGGAGACTGTTGCCGATTACTATTACGATATTCTTTCATTCTGCTCTCGTCTAAATTTACCTAAAAGTGAATGGCTTTGTTGTTTTGTACGTGGTTTGAGGCCTGAAATACGTGAACATGTTATTTTACAACAACCGCCTGATTTAGAGTCTGCATTGAACTTTGCAAAACTAAAAGAGTTAGTAACTCTTAGCCGTAAATCGAATAATGGTCAAGAAGTCGATAATTTTGAAGAATTACAGTCTAACCCTTCAGAAGAGGAAATCAAACAATCTATCGGGAACAAATTTAATGTCTGGAATACAGATTTCCAAAATAATGAAAATCGTCGTATTAACCGCAAATTTCGATCTAGCAAACTTAATCGTTTTCGTTACGGGGGACTAGCTCAAATGGTGCAGAGCATATACTTTCCATCAGGTGATTCAGAAAAAAATAGCCAATAGATATTATTTTTTCCGCCCAGATTGACAGCAGACTGATGATGTCTGACAGTATCTTCAATAAAGAAAGGATGAACAGGCCACACGCCCCGCATGAATTTAATAAGCATTTACGGCATTCATTCGAATTCACAAAAACGAAACGGTGTTCGTGATGAAACTTCGCTTGAGTGAGCTTCTAATAAATTTCCTTAAAAAATATGACAATTCGTCATCGAAGTGCTTTGTTAGACTCACCAATGAAAGAGACCTCTAAGAGCACTCAGAGTAACAGTTCTTGCAATGAATATGGGGACAAAGGACGTACAAGGCGGAAAAAAACCCTGAATTAGACTCAGTAACTCTTGACAAAGTGTAAAAAACCCATTGCGGTCAAAACAACCTACGCTTGGATGAGTTATGACCTTATGGGTGTATTTTTAAGTTTCATAAGTCTAGACGTACCTACTGATACATCAGTGAACAATCAGGAAGAGCCACGTTGAGACTTCCTATTAGATGTCCATCTAGTGACAAGAGTAAGTTACTTTTATAGGTGTCGTTAAAGACCTTCTATCATAATTTAAGTTGGATCGATAGTTTTGTGCTGGGCTATTAGCATTCCGTAGATCTGAGCATGAGTGCAGGTATAAGGATGATTATGCCCGTTCTTTTTCCTGCCGCTTTCATTGGCTAACAATTGTTAAAGTTCCGGCTAACTGATTCTTGGCGCGCAAATTGTGCATAGTCATGAGTGTACAACCAAACCAATCCTACACAAATTCGAAAAAAAACTCTTTATTTTAACCTTCATTACATTACAACAATAAGAAAATCAATCATCTTCTTCTTCGCCCATGAAGTACTTGTTAGATTTAATTCGAAATTTCTTATGCTGAGTCCGTTTCCTCTGTTTGCCATTAGCCTGATTCAAAAGGAGTAAACTGGAAAAAGATTCGAGGCTTGTAATAATTACGCG
Source organism: Porites rus (assembly GCA_964035705.1). Lineage (NCBI taxonomy): Eukaryota > Metazoa > Cnidaria > Anthozoa > Scleractinia > Poritidae > Porites > Porites rus. The sequence goes on from OZ037995.1 coordinate 39,032,120, forward strand.
TTCAAAGCACAATTGTGCCAGTCGTTTTTTCATTGCTCGCATCCACTGCAGATAATCTAACAGAACTTTTTGCCCCCGCAGGGATTTCGCCCAGAGAGCGAAATCCCGAGGAGGCACTCTAGTAACCCGCGCGTATATTAAGGAAAGTACGTACAGGTGAAATATACAGTGATACAGTCAATATAGAAAAAAATCTCGATTTGCTTGAACAGGGGCCGCGAGGAATCGGTAGGTAATGATGACGTTTCTATTGTTTGCGCCCGCAAGTACGAAGTGGTTAGGATGACGTAAAGACAGAACATCCCCAAGGGACCGCTTGGGTAGATTTTGTGACATTTATTGTGCAGTCATACTTCGACACTCTTTTGCGTTACGTGTTATCAGTGACATTCTGTGGAGCAGTTGTTTCAGTGAAAGTTATATTATGGACCAAAATTTTAACGATACTCGTTAAGCGCAGAAGAAGTTATAAGTTGCATATAACTGTGTATATATAAACGCTTGGAGAGTTTGCCAGACACGAGTTCACAAATCTTTCATTGGAAACCTTGCCAGCTCTTTCTCTCTCTGTGCTCTCTTTGACCGGAATAAGACTCAGCCTCAAACAAGCAAGACGAGTGAACAACGGCTAGCTTGTCACTAGCAGAACGATGAGAACGATGGACATTAATATTACAGAAATTCGCCGACAATCAAATTCTGTGCTGACTTATTCCCTGCTCACAGATGTCGTTCCGCTCTAAAGATTAAAATGAGACTAGAATGCGCGAGTGTGAATTAATCAAACGTCCTTTTAATTTCTAAGGCTTCCTTTCTGGAAAATAAAATGAACTGAATGTAAAAAGTGAAAGAGAAATAGCGAAAAAAATCAACTTCTAATTAAATCTTTTCTTATGGTTTAGAGTAAACTATTCTCGAAACTGGGAATGTTTAGATCGAAGCTGTGTAAATCGACCTGAAACTCTGCATTGAACCTTGCGTTTCCTGTATTTATCTCACCTATTGTATGGAATATATGTGAAAATCTTCATTATGAATCGGTATATTTCAAAGAGCTACACAACCAGCAAGAATACTATTGACCGACAATATACAGAGCGGGGGCAGCTGTAGTGTCAACTATTACTAGTCTTAGTTCATTCCTGTGACAGGAACGAGAGCGTTCTCGGCTTTCACGCGGGCCACATTTTTCATCTTTCACAAACCGTCGTAAGGTAACCTTCTTATGCACTGGGTCAGTTTTGAGGTCGTGGTACCATCTTGGATAGTGTATATATTAGCTTCACAACTTTTATGGCGAATTTGTGGTTACACTGGAATATTGAGAGCCGTTGCATGACTACCGACGCGCAACACCTACGCGCGTGTGTATGAGAAAAAAAAGGCACATGACTAAATGTTATCATATTATACATATCACCTTATCATATTATATATTATTTTTCAGAACATTAAAAGATTATTCACTAAGATTAAATTACAAAAATGGGCAATCCACTGAGCGCACTTCGAGAAGGTGAGTGAAAAAGACATTCAACAATCATTTGTCGTGGTGGTAAAACGTTTCTAAATGTAACTAGATCCCGGAGATGACCAAATTTTTAGAATATTACTTGTGTCTAATCGTAACTTTGTAAATTGCCAATCATCATCTTGAATTCGTTGTTCAGTCGTGAATCTGGGAGTGGCTTTTAAAAATCCTTCACTTGTTCGTTGGAAGGGCTTTTCTAGGGCCCGTTTCTCAGAAGTCCCTGTAACTTCACGGGCCCGATACGTCACCCTTTAAGTCCCCTTAAAGGGTGTTTCTCGAAACTCCCGTCATTTTGGATCTCGGTATTTTTTTTTCCGGTAACTTGCCCGATAAGTTACTGGGAGGTCAAGACGTCTCATAAAGTTGCCAGGAAGTCGCATATTGAACGAAGCAAAAGGGTTGTAATGAACAGTGACCAGTGCGGTTACACTGATTACACTGTATATTAACAATTCGTCTTGTTGATTTCTGCGATGACTTCTTGCGTGTTTATTTAATTGTTTTTTGGTATTGTAATTTCTATTCGTTCAAGGCTGCTTATTTCCCCGTTCAAACTAGAAAAAACGTGCTCATTTAAATGAATCGGAAAGTTGTGGTCAAAAACCCTGGCGTACCAAACTAATGCGAAAAATCCTTCATGGTTTTAGTGTATCGAGGTAGAAGTATTTTTTTTCCCTAAAACATCTTTCTCAGCGCATGGACTTCAAGTGTAGAGGTAGTACAAAATATTTTGCTCTGATGTTATATCGTTTGTTTTCTGCAGAACTTGATGAAAGACGATGTGGAGGTAATGTAAATTCAATTTATTGTGGATGGGTATATTATGTGCCCTGTTTTTCAACCTTTCCTGTTCAATTGGAGTAATTTCAATCTTCCGTTTTATTGTCTTAAGGTGGATTTCCACTGTCGCGTCATTTTGTACGTGCGTACGCACGCAAATTTTACGCGCGTAAATAAAATAGACACAATGTATAGAAGCTGACGAGTAAACGTAAAAATTGAACCTCGCTCAACTTTCACGTTTACGCGTGGCCTTTCATACATGATCTCTTTTTGATTTACGCGCGTAAATTTTACGTGCGTTCGCACGGAAAAAATACGCGACAATGGAAAGCAACCCTTAATTCCATTCTTTCAGCGCGCTTATTATCTTTTGGTATTACAATTACAATGTTTTAAACTCATGTCATAATTCCCCTGCTCAAAGTTTTAAAAAGATGTAACTTGAATTCAAAAAATGACGTAGAAGGAGTATTTGGGTGAAAATTGGCTTAAGAAGTCAGAAGAAAGTCGTACCCTCCCGTAGTGTGGACTGTGGTGACATCAACGATCAATCACCCGGAATTCTCCTTGAGTAAATCCAGCTAAACTGCTCTGCCCTCCGTAGTATTAAGAGTTACAGAAAAATATTTTGCAGTAAATTTTATCGTTTGTTTTCTGCAGAACATGATGAAAGACGACGGGAAGGTAATGTAGATTCAATTTATTGTTGATGGGTATAATTATGAAGGGTGGCTACCGCTGTGGTTCCCTGTTTTTTAAACTTTCCTGTTAATGGAGTAAGTTTAATCTTCCATTTTCTTGTCTTAATCACTAAAGATCTATGTGTTGACATCAACTCTCAATAACCCGGCATTCTCCGTGTATTAATCCAGCTAATCTTCCCTGCCCTCCGTGGTATTTAGAGGTACAGAAAAATATTTTACATTATATTTTATCGTTTTTTTTCTGCAGAACATGATGGACTTGTAGATAGACTTGTAGCAGGTAATGTAAATTCAATTTATTGTTTGTTGATTGCTATGTTATGAGAGGTGGCTACTGCTTGGGAGCCCTGCTTTTTTCAACTTTGCCTGTGGAGCGCGTTTAACTTTCTCTGATCTTCTCTTCAGTCTTGCATTTAAAACGAGTGACAGGCATTAATTTTGAGGAGGATGCAAAAGGCTGTAGTAAGTCGATATGGAGGCATCTATCGGAATGAGCGAGAATTTAAATATGGGAATCTCCGGCACAGCTAGGATTTTCTTATTTGTTTTGTATTTTTTTGTTTTTGTTTTTGTATTTTATGATCCAAAAAGGCCGAGAAACACCGCGCCGAAGTAGCCGGGCCAGATCAACGCGCGGCTAAGCAAATGAGGCCTGGGCACTGTATAAATCAAATCCACCCCGTTTGTTGTCCTGGGTTGACCTTTCTAAGGACCGATACATAGCTTGACCAAAGTGAGCCTCCCCTGCTGGAAAGACATTTGCTCGAGGGCTATTGTTCATTTGAGAAAATCTCAATCGGTAACTATAGAGCGCTTGACCCTGTTGCTCTTCAATGCTTAGTCTTTGCGGTGAGTGGCAGTACATTTCCCATATTCGCGTATAAGATACTTCATGGAAAGTGCGTTCGTGCAATATTTACGAGCGAGTTGTTGACGTATCAGAAATCGAACGAGTGAGATTTCTGATACAAGAAGAACGAGCGCGTAAATACCGTAATGCGTGCGTTATGCGCATTTGATCATTTGATATATGTTAATTTGCGCAATACCAAATAATAAATAATATTATTATTATTAAATCCAACTAGTGGTCTATTATCAATACCGCGTTCTGATTGGTTGAGCTACTACTAGGCTATATGTTATAGCCCACTAGTAGCGAAAAGCATCGGCTTTTTGGCGGCAAAAATTGAAGGATTTAACTTTAACTAGCTAAAATTGTTTTGTCTCGATATTTTTGACCAACTAGTTGACTCAGAGCCCATTCGGGCTCAAGGAATAATTGCTAATTAGCCAGGGCTAAAAGCGAGGCTCCCATTAATAAATTTATAATTTTGATCAAATAATAAACTTGTATTCCACAATTCAGTTAATTTTAGAGCACATTTATTTTACTTTTGAGGGACAGGCTACGTGATTTTAGAGAAAAGTAATTGCAAACAGCCCAAGAGAGTGAACCAAATCTTACATCGAGTTGACACCCTCATATGTACATCCAAAAACTAGTAATCATCTTCGATCACATTTAAGAGCCATAATGGCTCTTGATCACCGTAGATTAATCAGGGGCACCCAACGACAATTTTCGGAAAATATCTGTTCGGAAGACGATTTGAGATCTAGAATTTTCGGAACATTTGTTGTAAAATTTCTTGCTTGCCTGCCTCTCCTAGGATTTTCGAACAACTAAAAAATGGACTAATTGTCTATTTTTAACGAATTTTTACCGTAAAAAGGTCACCTAGAATTCTCGGGAGCCTTTTTTCTGGCTGGAATTTTCTTAAAGGTAAGTTTTGATCCCTATAATTTTCGGATCACTAGACTCTCAGCTAGGAAATCCAAACAGATGAAAAATTTTTAGGGGATAAAAATATGGCTATATCTACCGTTTAAATACTAAAATACGTTTAACAATGCTATGTATAAGTGGTTTTGAACTATATTCTCGTTGGGTGCCCCTGATTAATTAGGCCTGGAAAAAAAATCAGGCCAAATTTTTTGCGTTCGACAAGTTTACTTTGCAAAATCTTGCCAACAAATCTGGGTGCGTGCCGTAAACCAACCTTTTACACCATCTATACATCACATCTGAGGTGAAACAGTAGTATGAGGCACTGTTTTTATTATACAGACCTCGGACACAAATTTCAATATTCAGGACGATGGAACTACGCGTGGGCTTTTAGCTTTTAGCTTGTGGTGAGAAACTGTCTAAAGACTTTAAAAGTTCTGTAAGCTTCAGTGAAGCTTATATCAAACCTGATACTCAGTCAGATCATTGTCTCAAATCTTACAAACATGCATAAACTAAATACCCGCATAAACTACGCTCGACTTCGTTAAATTAGATGCAAATAACAAACATCAAATACAATAATTACTATTGCTTACCATTCGAAATGCAGCTCCCGAAAGGTATCAAGTAAGGCCAGTATCGCTTCAGACTTTGCAACCCTCTGACACATCAAGCAAGGTAAAAACGAAAACGATGCCATCCGAAATCGGATTTCCGACTTTGACAAGCGACGAATTTCTCAACCAAAAACCCAACTAACAAACTAGCCATGAATAACAGAAGACTCCTAATAGCAGCTGAATTTCATTTTGTATATCCAGTGGAAAAAGACAGTTAAAAACATCACAAGTTGATACAAAACTCTGTCAGCTTCAGCTGTCAAAGTAAACAAGATTCAAGATGCTTCATAAAGTTTCCGCATGAACTCACCTATCAAATTTTGACCAATCAGGGCATAAAAATTGGACGTAGAGAGTGAGCAACGCGTGACCATGGTGAGAAAAGTCAAAAACAACTGTCTTCCCTGCCTGTAACAGCTGGCTGAATTTTCGCGTCCGAGGTTAGTTTGCAATGGAAATTTTAATTGTGCGGCACATAATCACAACATATTTCATATGAATTAAAAAAAATTGAACTTGAACCTGCGATCACTTGAAAACTAGTAACTTGTCAGCGGATAACTTCAACAAAATACTTGGCCTCGATGGGTCGAAACCTGAACCCGCGATAAGGTCAGCGGGTACCCTGTTTTGACAGCTGTCAATTGATCAAAACATTGATGTCCAATATGTGTGCATTATCAGTTTTCCTGTGCTCGCAAACTAGCTAAAAGTATGAGATTGAACATTGTTCGCGATCTAGTAAAACAATTAACTGGTCAGCGGACAGCTTTCAAATAAATCACATCACCTCGATGAGTTGACACATGAGCCCGCGATATGGTCATGGGATACTGGTCAGTGGCTATCCTGTTTTGACAGCTGTCAATTGACCATATGGTGAATGTTCTATATTGAAGATGTGGACTTGCCAAGACAAGCCTGGGACACCCCTCCCTTCCTTTTGATCATCTCCCCTATCCCACCCTACAATCTGTAGACGCGTACGTATGTACGTACGCTCGGTCAATCAAGTGACAACAAAATGAAAAGAGGTTGACCATATTCCATGAGTATGGGGCTTTGTCCCACGCGCGCTTCGCGCTTCGCGCGCGTAGGAGTCCCGCTACAAAGCACTTTCCATGTGGCATTTGTTTATTATATACATACTGAGTCATTCATCCTTTTGCCAGATTTTTCATGTATTCAAATCTTCTCCAAAATGACAAAGAAAACGAAGTATATATGTAAAAACGCGCGGTAAAAATTTTAATGAGGGTAAGGATATGAAGTTAGGGAATTACAAGTAATGTTTACTTAACTTTTTGTTCTGAATATGCAATTAAAAATGAATGATTTTTAGTAAAATGACCGGTTTAAAGAGAAGCTTAAATCTATGCAAAATAGCTCCCCAAAAAAGTACAAGTACAAACTAATACGTCAGTTGTTCTGTTCTTCAACTTCCGCAATTGTTTTGCCAGCTCTTTTTACTGTAATTTTCTTCATCAATAGTGCAATCTAAAAAAATATTCCAGTCCACTTGCAATTTCCGAGATGTTTTACACTTTTCAAAGGCAAAAAAAAATTTCCTGAGGAGGTCTTTATTTGTTGAATGTCTGCGAAGCAACTCGCAAAGCGAGGGCGCTGCAAGCTGCAAGCGCCTATAAAAGGCGGAAATTTTGGCGCGAAACTCGCACACTTCTGTCAGAGGCTTTTTGATTGTACCTATCATTTTTCTCTCACGTGAAAGAACGTCGTTCGCGATTCTGATTGGATGTTTCGTTGTTTTCAAGCGTGAAAAACATCGTTCACTCCTCTGATTGGCTAGAACTCATTTGCGCATGAAAGTTATGACATAGCTTTCGGCCAGTGAGGCTCAAGTGCGTGTTTTAAAATACATATACTCGCCACAATGGATCATCGGTGAAGGCTCGATAAGTACTTAATAAAGTACAATATATGACCTTCTCCGTAAAAATTTCGTTTCAGGGTGGGTTGCGTGACGTGAATGAGGTAATATTGAGGGGAAAAACGAAAATACGTAATCAAATCGATATTTTTTCAAGAACATTCTAAATTTCGAATCTCGTAGGAAGGCAGGGTATTCTCAATTTCAGCCTTCTTTAGGTAAAGAATTACTTGCTTTCTTTGTTTTATTAGAAATACTACAAGGAACTCAGGATAGAATTTTTTGATGACCTTGTCTGTTCGCCATGGTGGAATTGTTTTCTTTATCCTGCGAAATGCAAACAACCAAAGCTGATTAGCAGAGCACCCATTTGGATGTCTAAATCGTGATAGAGATCCAAACTAGAGTTTTTTGCCCCATCGAGAATACGTTTTAAAGAATGAATTTTGCAGATTGAAAAATGTGAGACTATGTTCACATTATATCGGATAGGTTTTACGCCGGCGCGAAAACCACACCGGATAGGCCTTCTTTTCACACATAAGAACAATGATTTCGATGCCATTTCTGTAACAGAGCGAACTGCGCCGCGCCGATCCCTAAAGTGGACAATGAACAAACTCCTGTCTGGTCTTCTTCATGGTCCTAGTGTATAGAGGTAGAAGTATTTTTTTCCTAAAGTACCTGGGTCAAACCCATGGACGTGGTGTGTAGAGATAGTGAAAAATATTTTATACTGATGTTCTGCCGTTTTTCTGCAGAACTCGCTAAAGGACTATTGAAAGGTAATGTAAATTCAATTTACTGTCGATGGGTATATTATAGAGGGTGGCCGCTGCTTTGGTTCCGTGTTATACAACCTTTTCTGTTGGAGTAAGTTTAATCTTCCGTTTTATTGTCTTACTCACTAAAGATCTATGTAACCAAATTAACTTGAAATTATATCAGCTTACTACTGCGACAAGCAAACAGTTCATCTCATGCGTGAAATAACTTTGATTTTGACGTCTTTCAGCGCGCTTTTTTAAAATGATGCAAAATATTCCCCGCTCAGACTTTTAGAACGATCTAACTTGAACTCTCACAAATGACCTCAGGATGTCACGTCACTAAGCTTTCAAGTTGCTGCGTAAAGACAATAAGTAGGCGGGAAATAAAACAGCTAGCGATTTCTTTTAGTGCTATGTTTCTTCTTTTTCATTATGAAAGTAGCCTGGGACACATTCATACACTGTAGTAACCTGCGGAAATCCCCCCCCCTTAATGACAGCTCTGTGACCTAGAAGGAGTCTTGGGGTGAGAATTGCCTTTGAAAGTTAGATTGACATTCAGTTTTCTTTCATGTACCCTTGCGTCGCGTTTTGACATCAGCGCTCAATCACCCGGCATTCTCCTTGTATTAATCCAGCTAATTCACTAGATAGGGAAAAATATTTTGCACTAAATTTTATCGTCTGTTTTTTGCAGAACATCATAAACTTATGGCAGGTAATGTAAATTTAATTTATTATTGATTGTTATGTTATGAGGGTGGCCTCTGCTTGGGTACCCTGTTTTTTCAACCTTTCCTGTGGAACGCGTTTTCTCTGATCTTCTTTTTAGTCTTGTATTCCTAACGCATAACATAAATTAATTTTGAGGAGGAAACAAAAAGCTCTCGCAAATCGATGTATGGTGGATATCTATCGGAATAAGCGATAATTGCAATTTGCGAATCTCGTGCACGGCTAGCATTTTCTCTTTTTTTCAATTTTTTCATGTGGGTAAATGATTCATTGCTCCCTATGTTTCACGATAATTAAGCATATAAAGAACATGGTTATTGGAAATATCATTACGGAAGTCGATATGAAAAGTTTCTTGGTCTTGTTTGAAAGAAGCATGCGGATAGGAATTGTTTAAAACTGAAATATTTTTAAACTGGGTCTCAAGGAAAGAGTAGTTTTATCTGCGAGGTGCGTTTGTTTCTATTTTTGTCACGTAATTGGATAAACGTGAGTGTTTTGAACGTTTTAGATTTAGCTCTTATTAACCGAGCGGGAGGTATGTATGGGAGAATCTTGACCGAGGTCACCAGTACAGACCGAACGCAGTGAGGTCAAGATTCAACCATACAGACCTACCTAGCTCGGTTATTGCTTCCCTGCGCCGGCTCAAGCATTTAGCTGGCTTTCTTCTGTCACTGGTCTCCAGTCCAAACGAGATATGCAATTTAAAATGAATTATTTTGAGTAAAATAACCGGTTTGAATAAGAGCTCAAATATAAGCAAAATAGCTTCAATAAAAACCGGTACAAGTAGAAGCTTCCGACTCGTTCGGTTTTTCCTCTTCCACTGTTGTTTTGCCAGCTTTCTTTAATTTTCTTCATCGCTAGTGAAATATACAAAACTATTCCAGTCCAATTTCAATTTCCGAGATGTTTTTCACTTTTCTACGGAAAAAACTCTCCTATAGTCTAAGGAGGTCTTTTCTCGCTGAAAAACAGAAGCAACTAGCAAAGACGCGAGGGCGCTGCAAGCTGCAAGCGCCACTGACAGGCGGAAATTTTGGCGCGAAACTCGCACACTTTTATGGCTTTTAATTGAACGTATCATTTTTCTCTCACGTGACAAAACGTCGTTGGCGATTCTGATTGGATGTATCGTTGTTTTCACGTGTAAAAGACATCGTTGGCTCCTCTGATTGGCTAGAACTCTCTTGCGAATGAAAATAACGCCGTAGCTTTTCAGTGAGTATATTTCAAGTGCGTATTTTAAAAAACATTTACTGGCCACAATGGAACATCGGTGAAGGCTCGATAAATACTCAGTATAGTACAATACAGGTATATGACCTTATGCGTATAACGTTCTTTTCACTCAGGCTTTGGTGACGCATTGCATGAGGTAATTTCAAGGCGAGAAACGAAAATAGCTAATCAAATCGATATCTTTTCTAGAACTTTCCAAAGGGAGGGAGCGCGTGAATGGAGTGAATAGAGTATACTTTTCAATGTTATGTCGTTTGTTTTCCGCAGAATTTGGTGCAAGACGAGTACCAGGTAATGTAAATTCAATTTATTGTTGATGGGTATATTATAGAGGGTGGCTACTGTTTGGGTCCTCTGTTTTTCAACTTTTCCTGTTGCAGTAAGTTTAATCTTCCCTTTTGTTTCCTTAATCACTGAAGATTTATGTTACTAAATTAACTTGAAATTATATCAGCTTACTACTGCGACAAGCGAACGATTAATCTCATGCATGAAACTAGGGGTACCTTCCGGCAAGTGCCAACAAGGCGAATTCGTTTATCTTTTGTGGAAAATATGCTGGTTGACAAAATCTCTCGAAAAACGTAAATAAATTCTTTTAAAAAGGCCCGCAAATACGTTGCATTCCTCACGGGAGGTGAGGACTGGCTCAATGTAAATTGACCTGGGAAGAACATGCTGGTTCTGATAAACGTTTTGAGAATATAACCCTATGCCTTGATCAACTACCGCTTAAAATTAAATTCACAAAGGAAAAGAGAACATTGAAGCCCTGGTTCTGAGTAGAGAAGCGAACACGCTACCTCAATGTAAATCGAGCTGGAAAAAACAAGCTGATTCTGACAAAAATTTGAGCGTAAAACCCTATTCCTTGATCAGCTGCTGCTTTAAACGCAATTTATAAAGCAAACCAGAGCACTAATTGCCCTTTCAAACTAGAAATCGTATTAAAGCTTGCTCACCTGTTAGGTCCTCTTGAACAGACAACGAACAGCTGCACACTGAATCACCCAATTTCGGACCACGAGCTATAAATACAAGACTATAACGTCACCAACCAAATATGGGGTCATACTTACACCCAAATATGGTCAAAAATGCAAATTTTAGAGGGTTACGCAGAATTTGAGAGTTTTGGCCTACAATGCGCGGCGTTATTTTTCTGCCGCCGAGGCAACCTCGCTTCTTAGCTCGGTTGCTTCGTTGGCAATAAATTTGATTTTTGAGTGTCTTTCAGCGCGTTTATTATCTTCTTCTGATAATACGATTACATTTTGTTAAATTGATACAAGTATATCCCCCGCTCAAACTTTTAGAAAGATCCAACTCGAACTCCCACTAATAATCTGGAAGGAGTATTGGGGTGAGAATTGCCTTGGGAAGTCAGATTGACATTCAGTTTTCTTTCATGTACCCTCGCGTAGCTTGTTGATATCAACGCTCAATCACCTACCATGCAGTGCAGGCGTTTTCTTCGGGCGCCCAAATGTTTTTGCTCGCGAACGCGTCATGTTCAAACTCTAAGAGAGAGGAGGAAATGGGGCAAGTCAAAGAGAGCAGGGGAGGAGGAAGAGAGAAGAGAAAACGCTTGCCCGTAAACACTCTGAAATGAGAAACACCCCCTAATTAGTCGCGCTTGACCGTTGTTTCGAAAATGAATAGCCGACCAATCGAAACCGAAGAACTATTGAACCGGAGGGTCCCTTCACTTCCGATAAAATAAAAACAAACACATGTGTAGTGTACATTCTGCAAGCTGCTAGAGCGCGTTGTTTACGGGAAGGAGAAGGATCGGCGCCATTTCTGTAACGGAGCAAGCTGCGCCGTGCCGAACTCTAGAGTGGACAATGCAAAAAACTTAACTCCTATCTGCCGTCATGGTTCTAATGTATAGGGCTAGAAGTATTTTCCCCATAAAAAACTTTTGTCAAACGCATTGACCCGGTGTGTAGAGGTAATGACAAATATTTTGCGCTGATGCTATATCGTTTGTTTTCTGCAGTATACACTAAAAGAGGATTGAAAGGTAATGTAAATTCAAGTTATTGTTGATTGGTATATTATAAAGGGTGGGTACTGCTGGGGCTCCCTGTTTTTCAACCTTTCCTGTCGGAGTAAGTTTAATCTTCCGTTTTGTTGTCTTAATCACTTTAGATCCATGTAACCAAATTAACTTGAAATTATATCAGCTTACTATTGCGACCAGCGAACGATTAATCTCATGCATGAAATAAATTTCATTTTTTTATGTTAACGCGCTTATTATCTTCTTTTGAGGGTATTAAAGTTAAAATTGTTTAAACTGATGCAATATTTCCCTCGCTCAATGTTTTAGAAAGATTTAACTTGAAATCTTAAAATGACCTGGAAGGAACGTTGGGGTGAGAATTGCCTTTGGAAGTCAGATGGACATTCAATTTTCTTTCATGTACCCTCCCGTAGCGTGTTGACATCAACGCTCAATTACCTAGCTTGCTGTGCAGGCGTTTTCTTCGGGCGCCCTGATGTTTTTGCTCGCGAACACGCCATGTTGAAACTTCAAAAGAGAGGAGGAAATGGGGTGAGTCAAAGGGAGTGGAAAGTGGGCGAGGAGAGAGAAGAGAAAACGCCTCCCCGTAAAAGCTGTGAAAATGAGAAACACCCCCTAATTAGTCGCGCTTGAGTAGCCAACCAATCGAAACCAACGAAGAACCGAAGAACTACTCCTTACCTTCCGATAAAATATAAACAAACACACCTGTAGTGTACACTCTGCAAGCTGCTAGCATGCGTTGTGTTTACGCGAAGGAGAGTGATCGGCGCCATTTCTGTAACGGAGCAAAGCTGCGGCTGTCCGATCTCTAAAGTGGACAATGCACAAACTCCTATCTGAAGTCTTCATGGTTCTAATGTATAGAGGTACATGTAGAAGTATTTTCCTCCTAAAAAGCTTTGATCAAACGCATTGACGCGGTGTGTAGAGGTAGTGAAAAATATTTTGCACTGATGTTATATTGTTTGTTTTCTGCAGAACCCACTAAAAGAGGATGGAAAGGTAATGTAAATTCAATTTTATGTTGATGGGTATATTATGAAGGGTGGCTACTTCTGAGGTTCCTTGTTTTTTTTAAACCTTTTCTGTTGGAGTAAGTTAAATTAATCTTCTGTTTTGTTGTCTTAATCACTAAAGGTCTATGTAACCAAATTAACTTGAAACTATATCAGCTTACTACTGCGACAAGCGAACGAATCATCTCATGCATTAAATAACTGATTTCTTTTAATGTTTTTTACCGCGCTTGTTGTCTTCTTTTGACGGCATTACAATTAGAATTGTTTAAACTGATGCCACATTTCCCCCGCTCAAACTTTTAGAAAGAGTCCAACTCGAAATCACACTAAGATCTGGAAGGAGTAATGGGGTGAAAATTGCCTTGGGAAGTCAAATTGATATTGAGTTTTCTTTCATGTGCCCTCGCATAGTGTGTTAACGTTAACGCTCAATCACCCGGCATTCTCCGTGCTTTAAAGGGACACAGTCAGCTGATGCATATGCGCATTAGATACCAATTCTTAGTTGATTTGTCTGTCACAAGACGCATGCGTGAAACAGAATATGAGAAGCGTTTTCGGCATACTCTAAACAAACCTTGTAGAGTTGAACTACTTACAAACCGAAATCGTGATTATAGAGCCAAGGTCATATCGGAGCACTCATTTTTTATATACCATTCAGAAATCACCGATGGATTTTTCCAGGGAAAGCCAAACATCGACGAATACTTCCGAATCGGTAGAGATGAAAAATGGCACGAACTCTGAATCATTGTCGATGGTTTAAGGTCGTGAAAGCTTGATTTTCCAAATATATGTAATCTTTTCCGTCAATTTTTCAATTAAATATACCGATTATTTGCTCGCCAGTGTTGCTGATTCATTTGTGTTGTTATTTTGATAAACGAGAGCGATTTCTTCCGCCCTGGGCCTACGCGTTTCTCACCTCAGTCTTCTGTTTATGTTCCTGTGGATACTGTTTTTAACCAAACTAATATGATAGAGTAATGTAATAGGATGAGCAAAAGTTTGCACAAAAGGAGGTTTTCAGTAAAAGATCGAGGACCGAATGAAACATTAGGCAAGATTGAAGCGTATTTCTAGGTATATGCGACGAGTACATTTGATTTCGGGTTGAGGTAAACGTTTTTCAAACTGGCAAAAGTAGTGTCCAGCGCGGTAATTTAGGTGACTGTGTCCCTTTAATCTAGCTAATCTACTAGGTAGAGAAACAATAACTCTGCATAAAATTTTATCGTTTGTTTTCTGCAGAACTTTATAGAGGTAAAATTAATTTCTTGTTGATTGTTATGTTATGAGGGGTAGCTGGGTACTGCTTAGTTTCCCTGTTTTTTCAACCTTTCTTGTGGAGCGCGTATAACATTCTCTGATCTTCTCTTCAGTCTTGCATTCGTAATGCATATTATCATGAATTTTGAGGTAGAAACAAAAGGGTGTAGCAAATCGATATATGGTGGACATCTATCGGTATAAGCGAGAATTGCAATATGCGAATTTTTCGGTGTGGGTAAATGAATCATTGCCTTCTATGTTTCACGATTGTTAAGCATAAAGAACATAGTTATTGGAAATACCAATACGGATGTCGATATGAAAGATTTCTGGGATTTGTGTTTTCTTTTTCCTGCGAAATGTAAATAAGAAAAGCTGATCAGCAGAGCACCTATTTGGATGTCCAGTTGTGAGAGAAATCCAAACTAGAGATTTGGCCTCATTAGAGAATACTTTTCAAAGAATGAATTTTACAGATTAAAGAATGTGAGACTATGTTCACATTATATCGGATAGCTTTTGGGCCGGCATGAAAACCATACCGGTTAAGGCTTCTGTTCGTACATAAGAAGGGTGATTTCGGCTCCATTTCTGTAATAGAGCAAAGCTGCTCCGCGCCAATATCTAAAGTGGATCAATGCACAGACTCCTGTCTGCCTTCTTTATGGGTCTAGAGTATAGAAGTAGAAGTGTTTTCTCCCTGAAATACCTGGGTCAAACGCATGGACTCGTTGTTTAGAGGTAGTTAAAAATATTTTGCACTGATGTTATATCCGTTTGTTTTCTGCAGAATTTGGTGCAAGACGAGTGCCAGGTAATGTAAATTCAATTTATTGTTGATGGGTATATTATGAAGGGTGGCTTCTTCTTGGGTTCCCTGTTTTTCAACCTTTCCTGTTGGAGTAAGTTTAATCTTCCGCCAGTTTGTTGTCTTAATCACTTGATCACTTGAGATCTATGTAACCAAATGAACTTGAAATTGTATCAGCTTACTGCGACAAGCGAACGGTTCATCTCATGTATGAAATAACTTTGAGTTTAATTTTGATGTCATTCAGCGCGCTTATTAGCTTCTTTTGATATTACAATTACAGTGTTTTAAACTTACGCACGCTGACGCATGAAGTAATTGTTAATTTGCACTGATGTTATATTGTTTGTTTTATGCAGAGCCAACTAAAAGAGGACTGAAAGGTAATGTAAATTCAGTTTGTTGTTGATATTATGAAGGGTGGCTGCTGTTGGGGTTTCCCTGTTTTTTAACCTCTCCTGTTGGAGTAAGTTTAATCTTCTGTTATGTTGTCTTAATCACTAAAGATCTATGTAACCAAATTAACTTGAAATTATATCAGCTTACTACTGCGACAAGCAAACGATTCATCTCGTGCATCTCATCTCATCTCCGCCACCCTTTGCCGCTTTTCCAGACCACCGCTGGGTTTGCTTCGCTCGCCGATATTTTTTCCTATTTGACCCCGTTTTTTGCCTTTTTTCTCATTGCAGGGCCTGGTCCCAGGCTACGATATGAATTCATTTAGTGCAAAATATCTCGTGGAGAGGAAGTTGTCGGGGGGGGGGGGGGGGAGGGTTTGCGGGTATCCTCGTCTTTCAGTTTTCGGTTGGTAAAGGATTCTTTACTTTCTATGTTTTATCATAAATACTATTAGGAACTCAGGATAGGAAAGATTCCTTGGATTTTTTAGGAGAGGAAAGTGGATTTTTTAATGATCTTGTCTGCTCTCCATTGCTGAGTTGTTTTCTTTCTCCTGCGAAGTGTAAATAAGCAACGCTGATCAGCAGAGCACCTATTTGGATGTCTACTTGTGTGAGAGATCCAAACTAGAGTTTTTTGCCTGATAGGAGAATACTTTTCAAGAAATGAATTTTACAGATTAAAGAATGTAAGGCTATGTTTACATTGTACCGGATAGGGCTTCTGTTCACACATAACAACGGTGTTTTGGGCGCCATTTCTGTAACGGAGCAAAGCTTTATGGTTCTAGTATATACAGGTAGAAGTAGTTTTCACCTAAAGTACCGGGTTCAAACGCATGAACGTGGTGTGTAGAGGTAGTGAAAAATCTTTTGCACTGATGTTATATCGTTTGTTTTCTGCAGAATTTGCCAAAAGACTATTGGAAGGTAATGTAAATTCAATTTGTTGTTGATGGGTATCAATTATGAAGGGTGTGGTTCCCTCTTTTTCAGCCTTTCCAGTTGGGGTATGTTTAAATTTCCGTTTTATTGTCTTAATTACTTAAGATCTATGTAACCAAAATATTTTGATATAGAGTTCTAAAGTGTGACGTCATAAAAAATTTAATTTGTGAAATTATGGGATTTGTCAGGATATTCTGAAAGAACAACATCCAAGAGGCCTACTTGCCAAAAACTAGCATCGTTATGACACGCAGCTCTGTTGTTTCAGGGCTAGGCTGCAATTCTTCGATCCCACCTCGTTTAGTTTTCAACCCAATCCTGTTAGCTGTGGTGAGCTTCAAGACTTGCAAGATTCTTTATGCGAACAGCTGCAAGATTAACTTACGATTTAAAGAATTCGTGGTTCGACTACTGGATCAGCATCATTCAGCCAGTGAAAAGAAAACCAAAACAGCCTCTGCATGCTTCTTTTTGGCACTATTTAACACTGCTTTAAAGCTGGCTTTTAAAATTGCAGTGGTATTGGTTTTCAAGAATTAAGCTGATATCTCTTTCTTTTTCATAGCCCCCTTGGATATTCAGGCGCGAGGTCCCGCAGCCGTTGAAGCCTACAACAAAGCTCTTTTGGATGGGAAAGCATTCATCAAAAGAATACCAGTTATGATAATTGGGCAGGATCGGACAGGGAAGACCAGTCTAAAGAAGTCCCTGAAGGGAGAAAAGTTCAATCCAAAGGAACAGAGCACTGAAGGAATAGAGACTGATCCCGAATACTTTAAGGTTTCGACGGAAATTTGGAGAACAGGTAACAACGACAAAGAAAGTGAACCATTTTCAGAGGCTTACTTTGAGCATCATATAGCACGGTCGGTATTTGGAGCATTAAAGGATGCCGAGAAGCTACAGGCGAAAGAAGAAACATCTCAGAAACAACTTGTAAAGGAACCAAGCAAAAGGAAGCCTGAGGCTTTACTTAAGTACTCAGAAGTAAGCGCAGAAAGATACACCCTTCCGTTTGCAAACGAAGTCCCAGAACGTGTAGCAAAGCTGGTGAATGAGCTTCTGCTAAATATGAAAAAGAATGAAGAAAAGGACGAGTTATTCTCCATTCTTTGGGACTTTGGTGGACAGTCCGTTTACTATGCTACCCATCCAATCTTCCTGACAGAGAGAGCCATATATATTTTAACTTGTGATCTAAGTCGTGATCCATACCAGAAAGCTGTCAGTGTTGTGAGAAAAGGGCTGTACAAAAACAAAGAAGACGATTACTGCAAGAAGACAAACCTAGACAATCTCGACTTTTGGCTTTCATCAGTTTATTCTTTGGTTGGTTTACATGCTGATGGTCAGAACATATCTGTGCCGCTTGCCTCACCCACAATGTTACCTCCAGTGTTTTTGGTATGTACTCATGCCGATGAACCCTATTGTAGTAACAGGGATCCCAGAGAGCTGGCGCTTGACATCTATGGAGTTCTCAAAAAGAAGCCTTATAGAAACCATTTGTTTAAGGACGTTTTTGTTGTCGACAATACGAAGTCAGGAAGCGAAACTGACGAGTGTCCTGAGGTAGTGCGCCTCAGGAAAGAAATAATTTCTGTTGCCCAAAGTCTTCCACAGATGCAGGAGGCCGTTCCATTGAAGTGGTTAAGGTTTGAACATATTCTCCAGTCTTTACTTGAAAAGCAGTACAAATGGATACCCATTAATGAAGCAAAGCGAATTGCAACAGATGAGTGTGCGATCGACGGTGATGAGCAATTTCGGACTATGCTTGATTTTTTGCATGATCAAAAGGTTCTGATTCATTTTAATGAAACACCAGAATTGAACAACATGGTGATCTTAGATCCCCAATGGCTTATTGATATCTTCAAGAAGGTAATCACTGTTAAACGTTATGAGCCGACAGAATATATTCTTGAACAGTTTTGGCTCAAGCTGCATGAGACTGGAATCTTAGATGAAAGGCTCCTGGTTCATGAGTGGAAATCTTTGATTGATATGTACAGTAAAGAAACCTGTGGGACCCTTATCGCGTTCATGGAGAGATTCAGCTTGCTCTGCCCCTGGCCATCTGACGGAGAACACAAACAGTACCTGGTGCCATCCATGTTGATGTCGCCCCCTTCAGACGACATCGTTAAGCTACTTTCCTCTGTGAGAATCCCTTCACTATTTGTGAGGTTTGATGTAGGCCGAGTGCCTCCAGGCCTGTTCACACGGTTAGTTCTCCAGTTTTACCAGTGGTGCAACCAGGAGTGGAAGAGCCAGTTACAACCCCAGCTGTTTAGTAATTTTGCTCGGTTTCACATCCTTCCTGATCTAGGGGTGTCTGTCATCATTATGTGCCATTCCTCTGCTATTGAAATCGCCCTTCATGATGGAAGCAACTTTTGTGGAGCAATGGTGGAAGATTTCATTGATGATTATTCTAATCTAGCCACCAGTCGTGCAATTCATTGGCAACTAAGACTCATTCTCGAGTGCATGCGCAGGGAGTTTAGCTGGCTAAAACACATGAGGTACGAAATGTGCGTTTGCTGTCCAGTGTGTTCGCAGAAAGATCCTCTCAGATGTCGTTCTCATGATGTCCGTGGCTGTGAGTGTCTTCACTTGTTGTCTGAATCCGAACTTCAGAAATTTCAGTATTGTAGCCGACCTGGTTTTCGTGGCGACTACAGAATTAACATCAAAATGTTTGCACCTTGGTTTTCACTAACAGGCCCTGAAAGCAGCACTCCAGTGAATCAGGTTGGTATCGGTCTTTTGTAAACGTTATGTACAAAATACAATTCACGAGTGTGTTCTCGAATACTACTAAAACCACTGCAGTTTTTTTAAAAGTTCAATATACAAAATTAAGGGATAAGTTATTTCAGGGAGGAAAGAGTACATATATTATATCTTGTCACTTTGACCTTAACCATTTGTAGCAAAAGATACCATTATTTAGACTCATAATACAAATTAATGAAAAAAATATATAAAAATTAGACTATAAAACAACAACAACAAAATTAAGGGTTTCCAAACTGTATATTCTTAATTCTTTGATTTGTTTTTTTCTCAAGCAGCAAGGAGCATCAGGATGTGACCTGGGAGAACTGAGAAGCTGTATAACTTACCAAGAAGGCAAGAACACTTAGATCAGTACTTTTTAAACCCTGTGTTTTTTTTATCTATTCTTTCTTTAAATCCAATTTTTAATAGCAGTCACTTGACGTCTTCTGTTGTAACATGTTTCTTTAATTTCTAGAGAAGTCTCTTGCTCTTCCCCATGATGTTCTTCAGTGCATTCAATCTCAGCGGAGCGACCCCAAGGAAATTGTAGTTCAATTTCAAGAGTGTCTGCAGTTAACTCAAGCAGATCTGGAAAATCCAGTGCCAAAGACGCAACGATGGATTCGGTGCCTGGCTAATAAAGCTAAATCTCAAAATAGAATCGGCGTAATTGAGTACTTGAGGACTATAGCACCTGCCGGTACTACAGGTACGTCCACAACAAACTCCGTGTAAAAATTCGTTGTTTCTTTTATTACGACGAGGAGAGATACTTCCAAGTAGTAAGTGAAGTTTTTCTGCATCTTTCAGGCAAGAACTACAGAGAACACTTCTATTTTCAACAACAGCCGGCACCTCATTTTCGCCACCTTTAGACGTTAGAAAAATTTTATGTTGGAACTTTGTAGATGTAGAAGTATATACGCAGATTTGCATGTACAGTTATGGTGGTTTGTTTTATTCACACCATGTTGTTTGGTAACTAGGTCCTTTATTGAACGAAAACCTTGATGTGCGTTGTATTCCTTTTAAGATGAGAAAGGAACTAACATTTGGTCTTTGTGGTAAGTGTTGTTGTTTTGTTATGTCTTGCAAGCTTCTCACATGTGTCTTCAGGTTTATGTTCTGTCTACGATGATAATATTATCCCTTATTTCGTGAATTTAACGTGTTTTCCATAGAGAACTTCAAGACTACCGTAAAATTCCGAAAATAAGCCCCGGGGCTTATTTTTCCAAGGCTCTTTTTGAGGGGCTTATTTTTGGAGGGGCTTATATATTCGGAGGGGCTTATCTATGGAGGGAAATTTGCGTTTCAAAATCGATTGGGCTAGCCTTATAGTTGGAAGTAAATTTACCGTTTTTGCTTTGTTTTACTTTGTATTTGAGGGCAATTTCCAAGTACAACCCCCCGGGGAGCTTATATGTGGAGGGGCGATTTAACGGAGGGTTTTTTCCGTTACGAGATCGGGGGCTTATACATGGAGGGGCTTATTTTCGGAATTTTACGGTATTTCAAATTTTGGACCGTTAAAAAGAATGTCACGCATGACGAAACACGTCAACAAAGCTTGTAAAGTTGACTCGGATGATAGGGTAACCCTACCTGTAAAATTTGCTTGTAAACCAGAGCTAACTTTAACCGGCTTGCTACTGTAACCCTAGCAAAACGGTAACCCTCTTTCCTTGTAAATAGGTCCTTATACAGCTGTGGTGGTAATTTATCCAAATCTGTCAGTTAATGGCGACTTACCGTAAATGCTCGGATTAGCGCCCGGGGCGCTTATTAAATTTTCTAAGGCGAGAGGGGGGCGCTTATTTCGTGTATCAATTTTTGGCCTCAAAATGGCACTATCTTTATTTCTATAGTTAACCAAAAAGGTAACAAATAAAAATTCAAAAAACGTTGTAGAAAATTACTTTTTGTGAATCTTGAAACGTTGAGTCAATACGTTTTCAAGTTGCCTGTCAAAAATGTATTGTACGTACTTCTTCAATAGAACAGTTCTAACAATGCGAGGAAAATGAGAAGCAAACCCGTACGACTTTGAAGAACATAAAATTCTGTACTACCGTAAAATTCCGAAAATAAGCCCCGGGGCTTATATTTTTTAAAGGCCCTTTTTGAGGGGCTTATATAAGGAGGGAAATTTGCGTTTCAAAACCGGCTAGGCTTATACTGGGAGGGAAATTTATGCTCATTATCGACTGGGCTAGCTTATAGTTGGAAGGAAATTTATGCCTCTAATTTGCAGAAAGTTTTTACTAAAACTCGCCTTGAGGACTTAGATCTTAGTAAACCTCAGCCATGCATATGGAACGAGGAAATCCAAGCCATAAGTAAACTACTCAAACAGCTGCAGCAATATCTGCGACACTTTTTGACTGCAATCATTTGGCACACGTAATAGTTCTTTGGCAAATGCAAAAATTTAGGTGTTTCCGTACAGTTTTTTGCTTTGATTTATTTTGAATTTGAGGGCAATTTCCAAGTACAAGCCCCCGGAGGCTTATGTTTGGAGAGGCGATTTAAAGGAGGGTTTTTTGAGTTACGAGTTTGAGGGGCTTATATTTTGAGGGGCTTATTTTGGGAATTTTACGGTATTACGAATGTCACATTCATTAAAAGTACCGTATACGTCTCGTGTATCGGTCCGAGTACTGAACCTCGTTTTTTCGCGGGGGAGGGGGGAGCTTATTAGAAGGGGGCGCTTACTCCAAATTTTTAGCCTTAAGAGGGGCGCTAATTTAATGCGGGCGCTTATTTGAAGCTGGAAACTAATTCGAGCATTTAAGGAAGTTTATGCTCAAACTTGGGAGCGTTTGATCTTGAAAAACCCTATCGAGCCACCCTAAGTCACACTTTCGCTGCCATCGAAGTCGTGGTTACTTAAGCACTCCTTTATGCAAGAATAGCATCTCTTGTATCAACATTATGTCATAGTCATAAAAAATTATTTTAATTTTAGTGTTCAACAAGTTTTAAATTAAAATCATGGCTCAAACTTGAAAGAAAAGGCCAGTTGTTTTCAAGGAGGCATCTGACGTCACACAAAAATATATTCCGTGTTCTAAACAGTAGGTCTTTCGTCACAAGCAAAACTGTTTCTATAAACTTTCCAATAAAACAGAATCTGAAACATTTCAATCATTTTGTTTGCCAGGTGGAGAAGAATGGAAACAGCTTGCAGAGAGCTTTGGTATGTCTTACAACGAAATCCGCTTTCTTGATAAGAGAACCACCAACCCGTGCGACGTTGTTCTTGATCTTATTGCGAATCACCGCTATTTGATGGTTGGGGAACTTTATGACAGACTCGTCATGAGCGGACTTCCAGGATCAGCTGACTTACTATAAATTATGATAAGCTCTTTGTTATTATTTGTTATTTTAAGCAGGTAATGTCTTAAAGAAAGCAAAAAGACAAATACAGTGTACCAATAAGAGGGGGGTACTACCCCAGATTTCATTGCTTGGGGGCCTTTAGGCCTTCTATGATTTTTCTTAGAGCCCAACCTTACTGCGGTATTTTGATGTAGTAATGGAGCATTGGTTATGAATTTAATTTGTTTATTTTGTTACTTCCCCCATTTAGAGATGGTCTTTATACGCAAGGCTAGTTAAAGTCAGTTAACCTGCCGTAAACATATTACTGCAATGCAACAGTATTAAACCGAATAACTTAAGTTTTAATTGTAGTCCTACAAATGTAAGAGATCGAAGTGTTTTTTTTTTTTTTTTTTACGAAATTAACGCTTTAGGGACTGTACGTTATTTATGGCTAGGGCAACGCAGTGGAAATGGGGGTTCGTTTTCAAATGCAGTTGAATGGTTTTAAAGGGGGTAAACTTTTAGAATAATTTTGTTTCAATTCTTGCTTTGTCGTTTTGCACAGATATATTAAATTGAACTATGTTTTGAAAACCGGCTCTATTTCCTCCAAGTACCGAAGAACCTGGTCCGGCAGTTCGCCTGTTCACAGACCCTCTATTTTCTTTTCAGAAATCATCGAGCGTGCGTATGAGAATTACAAAACCGCGGGGTATTTTGTTGACTTCCACTTTCGTAGAGTTGTGAAAAAAGAAGAAAAATTCTGTGGGCTGGCATAGGTCTCAGTTAGCCTGCGCCAAAGACGATTCAGCCCCGAAATCCTTGTTCTAGGTCGAAAATGGACGTTTTGTACATTTTGACATCTGCGTGAAAGAAAAACCACAAAATGTGTCTGGCCCCGCAGTAACTGGCTCACGCTGTTGCGGAATCCCTGCCACTTTTTTTTGTATTTATGTTATGTTGGCGAAGCTAATAAAGTAAAATCAAATAGATTTAAGCTGGCTCGACCCATTATTTTTGTAGCGACACCTTCCATCTTTTCATCTCTTATACTTAAACAAATCGGTCTTAACTGCAAAAACCCATTATAACATATGTATTGCACATTGACTAAACTTTATTATGATAATATTTTTTGGGCGATCGGAATCCGGATTGACTACCACCCCTACAGTTTTGGTCTCAGCAACAACAAGGCGCGATGGCCTTGTGGGTAGAAATCGGCTAGATCCAGGGCACCTCTTTTTGCAGGCCTGGCTGCTAAGCTGATGAAAGAGAAAGCGTTTTGTTTGCGAAACGTTAAAGCCGAGGAGTGGAGCTTCAAATTGATACCAAATTTGTTGACTTTTGAGACTAGTTCTCAAGGTTTTTGGCTCAGGGAAAGCCGTGAAATTATTCGCGGCATTTTACTGTTCATTTTGTCGAAGTTTGAGCCCTAATGTTGCCTTTATTGTCGCATATGATGAAAATCTGAAACGATACGATTGCTGTTTATGGACAAAAGGACGTGAAGGAAAAACTTCACGAGGATTGAAGCTATTATCAAGATTTTAGACCAAGAGGATGTCGAAGCGCACGAGAAGTCGAGAGAGGTTTCCAATAGGAGAGTGGGCTCGTAAAGCGAAGTATAAGCGCGTCGAAGCTGTGGAAGCGAGCAAAAGCCTTGAAAATATTAACCAGGAGATATCAACTGCTAAAGGGACCATAAAAATTCTAAAGGAAAATAATGTGCAGCTGCAAGGCGAAATAAAGGAGCTCAGGAGAAAGGTAAGCCACTGAAAAGGATGCTGTTTTTTGAAGTTGATTGCAATGTAGTGACTTGAGTAATGAAGTGGTATTAAAGCTGAAGGATTACTGAAAGTAATCATTTGATAAACGTTGGTGTGATTTGGGTATCAATTAGTATATATAATAGGACTCCTTGCTTGTCCAATTAATTAAGAAAACATTGGATGAGAAAATTCAGAGGAACACCAAAATTGGACGAGGCCGCAGGCCGAGTCCAATTTAGTGTTCCAAGAAATTTTCAAATCCAATGTTTTCTTAATTGGACAAGCATGGAGTCCTGTTATTTGTTAATTATTATATAGCTACCTCTAAACCCAAACTATCCAAATTTAAAAAAAATCTGGACACCTATCCAATTTAAAAAAAAAATTGGACAGTTGCCATTATTGGATTTAGAGGTAGTTGTATAATTAAGGAGTAAAACTTCATTGTTATTGGCCGCATAAATTTATCTTAAAATTAAGGGATCGAGTGGTAGCATTCATAGTGCTACAGGACACAATAATCGTGTTCAAGGTAAACTATGAGGTTTTACTTTTTCTTACTCTCTTTTATTTCTGTCAACTTTACAATTCATTATAAATTAGAAGTGCTCATTTATGGCTAGAAACTGGAGATTTTTGAACGAAGCTGCTGTTCTGAAGCATAGCTGCACTGTCTTTTTCAGCGTGGCTTACTTGAGGATGAAAAAGTACACCTACCAAGAGGCTCAGTTGTCCCTACAAAACTGGACAAGGAAAACAGTGACTGTACAGTTGGTCTGTCTGAGAAAATTGCCTCGAAGAGAAGGAAGCTAACATTGGATGCAGCAAAGAAGATCCATTCTTGCCCTCAAAGACCTGATGCAGTTTCCAAAACAGATACGTTGAAGGGACTGTGGAATACATTTGTATCTTATGCTGACAACAAAGATGTTGTTGAGTTATGCAGTAGATCTAGAAAGGTTAATACCTTAGTTGTACCTAAAGTAGTAAATCATTCTGTTGCTGCTTTTGAGAAATCAGCAAAAAATTATGAAAGATCTGTAAGTGTTATTTACAGGGGGGTCTTCTAAGTAAAAGGAAGTACAATGAGTTGCGTTCCTCAGAAATGTTTGACTTTGATATTTCCACTGGAAAGCGAAGGCGAACAGAGTTCAAACGAGGCTGTAAGGTGCCCTCATTAGTACCATACAAAGATGTGATGAAATTCATATCAGAACAAGAGATTGGGACCCTTCACAATATACCTCAGGCCAGGGCTGACAGTGAAATTGAGAAGGAGAGTGAAGATGTTAATCAGAATCTGTTACCACTTGTACCTGGTCATTTCATTGACTTGCAAGAACGTTTGTTACAAATGGCTAATTTGTATCTTCATATTGACAGTTACAGGCCAAATTTTCTGAGTTGGTTTGGAAAGGAAAGGGGCAATTTTTTAGTGGCAATTGGAGCAGACGGTGCTCCTTTTGGTAAATCGAATGAAGCATGTGCTTGGCTGGTTTCATTTTTAAATGTTACAGAAAGAGTGTCAAGCCCTTATGACAATTTCCTAATTTGTGGTGGTAATTGTGCTGAAGACCACCCATCAATGTTAGAGTATGGCAAACTTGTAAGATCACAAATCAGTGTTTTGGAAAAGCAAACATTTACCATAAAAGGGCAACAGGTAAAATTTTCCTTTAAACTGGTGCCCTCGGATATGAAATGGCTGAGTAAATTTTCAGGTGAAATTAGCAATGCAGCTACATACCCAAACCCCTTTGCCAATGTGGATCAGAAAGGTTTGTCAGAGAGAGGTTGTAATCTGGGTACTGGTCCAGGAGATAAATGGAAACCTTGGGCCTATGATTTTAGAATGCAGGTTGCTAAAAAAGTTTCACAGTTTAAGGAAAAACAATCAAAACCAACCAATGCATCTCAAATACAAACTTTCCGCAACAAGGTGTGCCAATTCATAGCTAAACTTAAATTCAGACAAGAGTATGAACCAATACTTGGTCCTCTTGTCCAAAATGCAAAGGCTGACAGTCTCCATGTTGGCAACAACTGCTGGGGACATTGGTTCAAGAAGGTTTTTACCACCGTTCTAGCAAATGCAAAAGTGGGCTCAAATGTGAAGTCAGTTTTCCAGCTTCCAGAACACAACCCTTTGCGCAAACATTTAAAGACCTTAAGGTTTAAATTGAAGTGCAAAAAGCTGTACAACAAGATTTGTCGTTGGTTTAAGGAAAAGCGAAAATCTAGTGATTTTGAATTTAGGTTTACTGGTGAGGAGACCAAAAAATTTTGCCATGGATTCATGTTTATCATTGAAGATCTCATTGGTGATGGCTCAGATATAGAACAACCACACAATTTCTTTGCCTTGTCAATGGCAAGAATGGGCCTTCATTTAAGAAATGCCTTGTCTCTTGCTGTCAGAGTCTCAGATATTAAGACAGAAGATTTGCCTAAATTAGAAGGGGATTGCAGGATGTATTTCAATTTAGCATCTCTATTTCATTCCACCAATGTTAGTGTCTGGACAATGGGACATTGTGTACCTTTTCACTCAAAGCAGTTAATGGAAGATTTGAAAGTTGGCCTTGGGATCAATTCTATGCAGGGAAGAGAGGCAAAGCATCAGCAATTAGCATCTTTTGCAGAGTTCTCCCTTCCCAAAAATAGGTGGGAAAAAGTATTCAGACATGAGCACATGGCACTGATTTGGTTAAGGCAGCAGAATCCCTTCAGTGATGGTTACTCTAAGTGCAAGGACAAATACATTCCACCAAGGTGTTATACCAATGAATACTGTTTTTGTGGAATTGCTTTCAATAGCGATGGTAAATGTAAATATTGTGACAGTAAACTGTCAAAAGAAATTGCCACTTGTGCTTCTTCTGGAAGCCTGACTGTGAAAATGAAAGCAATTTTGAGGAGTGCTGAACAAGCAAGACAGCGGCCAGGTCTGTAAACAGTGCAATTGCCAAGAAAATATAGAAAGAAATAGGTCAATTTTATGGACATCTCAAAATGAGATATTATAGTAGAGATCTTTCTCTGTAGCATGTTGGTCTTTAATGATTGCAAATGTAAACAAGGTAATTTAAACACTTGTTTGATGTTTTTAACATTGTGTTATTCTAGCTGGCAAATTAACTTAGCCTGTTAAGAAGATTGAGATAAGTTGGATATTCCCTTCTGTGGCATGTTGGTCTTTTATGATTACAAATGTAAACAATGCAATTTCAATAATTTATTGTTTTTAACATTGTGATATTCTAGCTGGCAAATTAAGCCTGTTTAGAAGATTGAGATAAGTTGGAGATATTTTTCTGAAGCATGTTGGTTTTTAAGAATAAAAAATGTCAACAATACTAATTAAACATTTGTTTGTTTGTTTTTTTTTACAGTGGTATTACTAACCTGTAAACACATTTGCCTGTCATTGCTCCGCCACTGGATGCATTGAGTGAAACAATGTATCCAGCAGCGGAGCGATGACAGGTGGCTGTATTCATTTGCTAGTGTATTTCAATAACTACAACAAAAACTTGGTTATTAACCATCACAACAGTTTCACAGTTTCAAATTCAACATATGAGAGTCTGGGAGGGGGCACTTCCTTATGTGGCCTACAGGGGGATGTGCCACTTAACAGGGTTTTATTTTATGACCTTTCTGCCATCAACAGGGTATATAATTTTAGGCAAGTCTGTCCTAAACAGGGTCTGAATCTGTCCTAAAAAGGTAAGGTTGCACAATTGTCATTGTTTAATATGGATTGTCCTGAGGAGTTTCCTAAAAAAAACATGATGCCTAAAAAAAACATGATGGCCTACTCAGGGTAGCGTTTTAAGGCCTTATCCTAAAAGAGGGTCAGGTTTTTATACCCTCAGTGGCACCCCTATACACCAACATTGGTAAAATACCCTGCCCCCCTCCTCTTCCCCACCAGGACAAACACTTCCCAAAAATCCTCAAATAATGTCAGATAAATTGCGGAACATTATCACTGTTCCATGCACC
Organism: Porites rus; assembly: GCA_964035705.1. Lineage (NCBI taxonomy): Eukaryota > Metazoa > Cnidaria > Anthozoa > Scleractinia > Poritidae > Porites > Porites rus. Next base: position 39,060,574 of record OZ037995.1, read on the forward strand.
ATAATGACAATGCACTTTGACTACTTCATTTCCATAGTTGTAAGTGATAGTGAAGGGGTTCTCTCTGTCAATAACAATGTTTGTCCTTCCCTTTCCCGGAAATTCCCGCTTCAAAGTGGTACTCTCATTGCCCAGGCAAAAACGTAACATCTGCTGCAGCTTCGGCTTGCTTGTAATCTCAACAACCTGCTCTTTATTTGTCCGTCCAGTGTGAGTCTCTACACCAAAACGTGATGTGCTCGTCAGAATATCCACAATGTGTTTGAAAATATCTTCCTGAAGCCGCGAAGTAAACTCGATGATCCATGGATGAGAATGCTTGGCTGTTAGAAATTGTCTTCGCATCAATGTCTTTCTCCAGTAGCTAACTTCATTGCACGCCATGCGATGCAAGTCACACTTCTTGAATTTCAACTTTTCCCTTACACTTGTCTCCGAGTGACACTTCATCGTTTGCTCCTTAAGTACTGAAAGCTCCTTAAATAGGTCTTGCAAAGCCATCTTCTGTGTAACATCATCTCTTGGAATACTGCTATAATATCTCAACTCGAGTTTTTCGTAAAATTTATCCACTTCTTGCGATATTTCCTTGGCTATTGCACTGTTTACAGACCTGGCCGCCATCTTGGTTTAGGGCTTCCAACCTAGTCCCCAGGGCTACCCGCATGTGGCGGCAGAAGAGCCTCGACTTCGTGATTACATCAAAATCGACCAAAAATCCCCAGTGTGTACCTTCCATAACCTGATTGGCGAGAGGCATAGGTGATCCGGGGAAAATCGGAGGAGGAATGGGGAGAGAAGAAAAGGGGCACCTGCTATAAGAACCCCTCACTGTTCATTTCTGCGGCTGCTGATATCCGTACATCTCCGATTGGTTCAGCCGTAGTTGGTAACTTAGCTACGTTCATAAAGTGACAAACAACCACGATACAATGACAGGCAACGAAGGAAACATGTTATATTGGCAAAGACGAGTAGTAACTTGGTGTTTGTCTGACCAAACACCAAGTTCAGGTTCAGTAACGTGGCGGCTATTTGGAGAATTGCCCAAAAGAACTTTAAAAGAACTCTCTCGTTTCAGTTTATCATATACTGCCCAGAATGAACTATTATCTGGTTTAAGAAGAGATGACTGAAGCTACGGTAAAAAGTGGAAAAAACTACCCCGTGGAGCTTTTATAACTGGGTTCACAGTCTGGCAACTTTCACTGGACGAAAAAATGGATTTGCACAAATTTGCTCCATGCAAATGTATCGCAAAAATGTAAAAACTGAGGAGTAAATATGGGGCAGAGATGATAAATGCCACATTTGCATACCAAAATGTAGGGGGTGTAAATAACTTGGCAAATATGGCATTTACTATCTTTGCCACATATTTATTCCTTAGATTTCTACTTTTTAGATATATTTGCAAGGAGCAAATTTTTGTAAATCCATTTTTTGATCCAGTGTTTTCTATTTACGCTATTGAGTTGTAAAAAGTTTCTCTGGTTTAAAAAACTGTTGAAATTTGGTGGGTTAGGCACCAAATCCCCCAACTCAAACATTTTAGCGGACTAAGTCACTGAACCTACGCTTTGAATATATCATGGTCCAATCAGAAAGTCTGTGTGTACACATCTGGCTATCAGAATCTGCGGTCAAACCTTTTGTGAGGTCGGTATTACGTCATTCAATTTTCTAGGACTCTTTTTAACATCTACTCCTCGACTAATATTGCACGGTTCCGTTAAGCAAGTTTCTTAACGCATCAGTATGTTCTTTTTCAAGCGAAAACTAAGCCTTTAATTCTTATTTGCTAAATTAAAAGCTCATTTAGACTCTATTTATAATTTATAACAATGTACCAAGGTGTAACCCATCAAGCGTTGATTCAATTGCCCCGACATGGTTAAGTAAGTTATAGGTCTCTAGAACTTTACAACTGAACTGCTGAAAAAGCTTTATTGCATTTCGTCCTCCAAAGCAGCTTTTCCTAGACTTTGAAGGCGGTACACGATAATCGTGGAGCAGGCCTCGAAACCATAACATTGTTCCATTATATCAGTTCACATTCAAAGCCGCCTTAGCGTTCCTGTCGTTAACGGACTGGTGATTTCATTAATAACAAATCGACTCGTTCATTGATTCAATAATAAATTGGTGAAATGAATAATCAATATTCATCCTCTATTCAACTACCGAATATTGATTAGAGTAATGACCTTAATGACCCTACCTATATTTCTACGGTATAAATTCATAAGAACGCGATTGGGATATTGGATTATTCGTTTCACGGGATTTAATATTGAATCAAAGAACGATTAACGATAGAAATGCTTGGCCGGCTTTCACTGTAATAGCTTGCAAACCCAATCAAATGGTTCGAGGTAATTTATCATTTCTTTCAAGTGCATCTTTTTATTCAGGTCCATTGTAGAAATCAATCAGTGATGAAGGCTCGCATTAAACAAAGAGGCGTGTTCAGGCGGATCCATGATTGTTTCTGTTGCCAACAATGATTGTTTTTATTCAATCCGAAAATTCTAGGAAATCAAGCACCAAATAAGTTGGCCAAATACTTACCATTTGCTTGAATCAGTAGAGATGTTGTAAAATTTTCTTTCAATTCTTTCGCTATAAGTGCGTTTATCTCGATAATAACTAAGACATCAAAATGCAGTCTAGATGTAATAATTTCTCAACTTGTTAACATTCGTAATATGCTTTAGTTTGTTTGCTCCAATAAAGAATGAAATTTTTAGGCCTATAAAATTATTTCCCAGCCAAAGAAGTCAGGAAAAAAGGGTCCTCTCGATTTATGTCACCGGCACAGGCCCATATCTTCCAAGGAGTTCGTCTCCAGTGGCTATCCGTCAAAATCTTGTAGGCGAAAAAAAAGTTTCCCGGGGAGGCGGAACCACATGCATCACGTGAAACGAATGGAACATGAGTCATCGAAAGAAAGTCTACAAAACCGGTACACGCTAGGTTAAAGCATGGTTTGTGCAAAGGCCTGCTAGAATTGAGGACAAAAGGAACGGAAATCGGAATACAAGAAACTTAACCTTTTAAACAAAGGTAAGTGTCTGAGAAACTGTACTGGCGTGAAATCTACCACGCAAAGCATCGAGTCAAGTGGAAGCGTTTATTCAAAAGACTTCAACATCCAGGGTAGTAGTAGGAGCAAGTGGTGGAATGGTCGAGTAGCTGAGACCCTGGTAAAAGGTCGTTCCCATGTCCCAGAACAGCATCTAGATAGGGATAGTAATCTACAATGTCGTGCTAGCAGCCTTCTAGATCAGAAGACTAATTATTCCGCCTTTCCATGGTTCATTTGCTTGGTGTTGACAAGAAACACGTAAACGTGAATTTAGAGCTTTTTACTGAACTGTACCAGGATTCAGGATTGCCGTTAGAAATTTTCCTTTTCAGTGTTTTTTCTTCTTTAAAAGCCATGGAATTGCTTTCAAACTAATTCTTGGTGTTCAGGTTCACCTGTGTGACAACTGTACTATATGCAAATCTCGAGTGATGACTTGACCCTTAAAATTATTGTGTTTTGGGTTTATAAGAACTTATTTGCAGAGTGTAGAGGTTGCAATTACCAGATATTTTAAAACAAGGTAGTCAGCACCGCCAGCGAGCCAACAACACTACCCTGTGAACACCAGGGAACTAATATTTTCGAAAAAAAACTGTTATAAAATGAGAACCACAGGGGGCTGTCATTTCCAACTTGGTTAACGATAATAAATAAACATCACCAACTTTACCGGGCTATACGCAGTCGGTGTTTTCGTTTTTAAAACAAGGGGTTTAGTTGTACGGGGTCTGACACTTAAAAGATTTTTTTGGCGGGGGGGCGGGGAAGAGCGAAGGCCTTGGGGCAGGCGGAAGCCAGAAAATTCTCACTTCTTACTCAAAGTGTTAATGTATAATAAATTTAACTGAAAAAAAAGTCGAAATACCAGTTTGCTAAACAAAACACCGCCTGCGAGTTGATGAAGTATGGCAGTATATAATACTTGTTCAGATTTTAACTGGCGATATGGAACACGAAATTTATTACAAATAGGCTAGACTGCATTTTAAAAAAACCCTGTAGCTTGTAATTTGAAAACACGTAATATTACGACTTCATAAAAGGACGCGTTGGAGGCCGACAGAGGTCTCTCTATTTCCTAGTTTTTTTCTCTTGCCGCGAGGGACCTCTGCTAGGAGAGAATTCTCAACTCGGTGATTAGTGCTATTTCTTTTAGACAATCAATATTTTTTAAAGTAAGTCATGATATTGGAAGTACGCAAGTTACGTGGACTGCTGTTCCACATATAAATCACCACTAAAGGTTCTTTCAGGTATTCTTAACACTCGGTACACATGGTATTGCATTCATAAAAACTAAATTATAAGATCAAGAGTGAGGGTTTAGCTGTTGTTACTGAAGAACTTATTAACAATGAATGACAGATGAGGTAGCTAGGAAGGTGAAGAGCTATGACGAAAGACTTAGACTGAATTTCCTGCTACAAAACAGATTGTTTGAGACTGGCAAGGAGCAGCTTAACAAGCAAACCGGCTGGCATACATGCGTACTGCAGATAGAGCAAGTAAGTTGAAATGAACTTTGAGCTTACCCAGTTGAACAAAATGAGGAAGAATCGTGATTAAAGGATTCCGAAAAAAGCTTAAGAACAAGAGGCCGTTGAAAACTTACCGAAGAGGAAAGCCCCCAGGCCTGATACAATGTACAAGGATTCTGGCTGAAAATATAAATCTCATGCATGAAAGAATAGCTAGCCAATTTCAAGACTGTCATGCTGCTTTCCACCCAACAGAAAACGGTAAGCCAACTGCACCAAGAGGGAAAGACTGGTCAGTGAGAGCCCCATGTACCATACATACAGAGGAATTGGCTGAAACTTGGGGACATTATGGAAGAGCTTGAAGGTCTTAAAATATAATATAGAACGAATATAGTATGTAACCGTAGTAAGCTTGCTCAGAGAGATTACAAAATGAGAAAGGCACGACACATTGGCTCGGGTGGTTAATTGGAAGCTTTGTAAAGCTAATGATCAGTCTTCCTTGTTGTAGCAGGTGTTATGAACTTGAAATGGATGGGGTCAAACCCAGCATGAGCTAGTGTCTGTAGGCCTGATGTAAAACAACAACAGGGTCCGCATCATAAACATTACTTAGTACCTATTGACAAGAACCAGTTTAAACTAAAAGTGAACTTTGGGAAACGCCGACAAAAGTACCATCTGTCGTTGTGGGAGCTATGGGAGTGATACCGAAAAACGTTAAGGGCCAAATGAGTCAGAACTTTGCAAGAGGTATGCACTACTTGGAACGCCATCTTGAGAAAAGTCCAGTGAATTGCAAAGTCTTTGGTCACGGGACCTGGTCAGACTGAAGTATGAAATGAAAATGAAAACCTGTGCTAATAATGGTATGTACCACCCCAAAGGAAAAAGTTTTGTGCCGTTTTGGTCTGAAAACGGGTATAGATTTTGCTCAGTTTAGTCTGTAATTGGGCATGGTTTACGAGGGAACTACGGTTACCATAGAGTATGAATGCGTTCGTCCTTTCAATTCCAAATGAATAAGAAAGAAAGTGTAATATGCGAATTCGAAATTGGTTTCAAGAAATCTTTCTGTTGGCGTTTTAATCTCAGCAATATTGACACAATGTTTGTCCATGTAAATATGTATGTTGGGTTTTGTGACCAAGAATCCAAGAATCCCTGGAGTACCTCCCGGGCTGTGATTTTGATTTCCGAGGTTGCCAAACGTCACGACAGTACTAGCCCGCCTGGATGCTCACGCATACTTATACAGAGGACAGAAGTTTCATTTGCCCAGTTTTTAAATCGTTGTATTCTCAATTATTCTTTTTCTGGTTTCTCTTTTCAGAGTGTTGAAAGATTATCTATTGGAATTTAAAAAAAAATGAACAGTGGTGTAGACAGCAATTCAGGTTAGTGGAAAACAAGACTTTCAACAATTTTGCCCCAGATGTTTTCTTGTTTTTTTTTTCCCTTTCTTATAAAGTTTAATGTGGCAGAGAAATTTTATTTCCATGCTTACTACAGCAATTTTAGAAGCAAAAGATTTTTTTAGCTCATCAGACCCGAATAACAATGTCGCTTATTCCAATTAGTTATCTTGCCAATATGGTGTCTAATTCGAATTTTGTGAATTTAATTCACGCTCAGGTGTTCCGATCGTTACGTTACGTTATTTGCACAGTACTGATTACTCAATTTTCCTTTATGTCAAATTCCAATGGATAAACTGATTTTTGATTCGAAAAACAAGCATCTTACTGAATTAATGTGATGGAAGTATCATAAATTTAAGGCTGGGCGGATTCTTGAAAATGTTTTCTTTGGTTAAAGCATTACTTTTTGTTTCGAATAAGCGATGTAGTTTTAACCAGTGCTCCGCCTTTAGGCTTACCTTATCGCAAACTACCGATGGGACAAATTTTTGTCGTGACATAGTGTACGTTTCTTCGAACACGTAATAAACTAGTGGGTAGGGATAGTGGTATCCCAAGCATTTTTATGGGGATGGGGGAAGAGATGCATACGTTTTCATAACTCAGTTGGTAAAGCATTACAGCGCTAACGAAGACTATGGGTTCGAATCCCGATAAAGCCCTGCTTTTTTTTCGGGTTAATATGCAGTTGCTAAAAATATCATTACAACTGCGACGATCATATCTTCTTTAAAATTGGAATAGCTTCCACTTTTAGTTGCTCTGAGTTCAAAATTTAAAATTTCCTCTTCCACTTTCTCCCTCCTTTCTCTTTGTCCATGATAGCAGTTGGTAAGTCCGACAGAAGATTTAGAAGTCACCCTCTGAGAGGTAAGTCGTCGGCTTATAAAATCTGTTAGGATTTTATCAGCAGAGAGCAAGAAAAACAAAACCAAATTCACTTAACCGGTGTTTCGAAGACCAATCATGGAGGCAACAAGCCTATCTAACTGAATTCCCCTCAAACGCATTCATTCGCATTCACCTTGCCATTTTCTTCAGCATGCAGGTGAATTGGCCTTCGATTATTTGGACATTGGTGTTTACAGGCTAAGCTTGCATTAAGGATGAAAGTGGTTTTTTTCGAGTTTTACCTGCGATGTCCAGATTTATAAATTCTGCGTCGTCAAGATAATTGGCATGAATGAGTTATGCATTGCCTTCTCGTGGTATACCCTGAATATTCCACAATTGACTTGATTTTTCGTGATATGTATGGTTAGTCACACCTTAAGGTTAACATATTGAGACAAATCAATTTAAGTCACTCGTGGAATATTTCACTGTGAAGCAATCGGAAGCTGAACAACAAGTATGCAGACCTTAAAAAACAATGTTAATATGTTCAAAACTCAAGTGAGACCATGAGCCACTGGCGAGTAGTTTAAATTCAAAATACTGAACATTTTGACATTAAGTTAAATTACTTTTTGCCGACATTAATACAGCCTCGTAGACAAGTATGGAAAAATCCTCATTGCTTTCAAGATGTTGTGAAGGTAACCAAGCCCTACATTTGCCGAGTGTGATACTACCCGTTGCATACCAACGATTATTATATACATACTGAGAAATACTCATCAAAAAGCTATGTCGTAAACTTCCGTACAAAAATTAGTTCTAGCCAATCAGAGGAGCGAACGATGGTTTTCACACGTGAAAAAAAATGATACGTCCAATCAGAATCGCGAACGATGTTTTTTCACGTGTGAGAAAAATGATACGTCCAATCAGAAGCCACAGAGGAGTGTGAATTTCGCGCCAAAATTCCCGCCTTTTATTGCAGCTTGCAGCGCCGCTTCGCACACAGTCAACGAGAAAAGTTTTACTCAAAGAGTTTTTTGAGGGGGAATTTCATTAATTCAGGGGAATAAATGAACGCCGATAAAGTTATAGCCTTTTTTCTTTGTCTCATGTATAAAACATAGAGGAATTCATTAACCTACGGAGGAAAACATTAACGCCAATTACGTCATACCTTTCTTTTTGTCTTTTAATAAATGCGTGGGATCGGTGTAGGGTCGATGTGGGGTCGATATAAGGTCGATGTGTTACGCTGTCTTTACTTTTCTTTAACTTTATTTGCCGATCGAATAGAATCCGTACAGTAACTATTTACTTCTCTACACAACACCGGGATTTTCCATAACCCATCATGCTCTTTGGTGTCAGCCCTGGACTTCAACGTCCTACAGAAGCAGGGTCGATGTGAGGTAGATAATGTGTAGGAGGAAGAGGGTAAACGATTAAAATTTCGTGGTGGATGGAGAATAAAAAATTTTTGGAGGGAAATAACTTAATTGTGGGTGAACAGGAGTCGGTAGTGGGGTAGGCAAATATTTGACTTTTGTGTTAGAAAGAGCTTTTCTACCTTCGCCCTCATTGATATGCACAGCTTCAGGAAATAAAACATTTATAATTGCGTTTTGACTATGTGATTTTAAGTCACAGGCGAGTTAGCGCTTGTTTCTTCGACAAAATGAATCAACCAATGAATATTTTTTTTATTTTTTAGTCAACCAATTAAAAAGCAAGACATTTCTTGACCTAGAAACAACTAAAAAAGCTTGTCCAACGAGTTAAAACCAACTAAAAATAGCACATCATCGTATCTAACTGAGATTCCACCGCACTTTATTCAAAAGATGAAGACAAAACCCTACGACTTCATTGGCCTTGGTGTATTCCTCAGCAAGTAATAATATTTCTCTGCATTCATTAATGAGATAAAGGCAAAATGTTATGACGTCTTCGACGTTAATTTCTTCCACCAGAAATTAATGGGATTGCCCCTCAAAAATGGTTAATTCGGACTACGCCCTATACTAACACTCTGGACTAAATTCTTTTCACTACTAAATAAAAAGGTCACAAAGACACTTTGTCTAATATGTAAAAAATGCATTTACATTGTTGTTGCTATTATTATTATCATTAACATTTATAATTATTAAAGAAACTGATATTTTATTCTGTGTTTATAGTTCCCTCGGATATTCAGGCGCGAGGTTCTGAGGCAACTGAAGCCTACAACAATGCTCTTATGGACGGGAAAGCATATATTAAAAGAGTACCAACCATGATAATCGGGCAGGCTCGAACCGGGAAAACTAGTCTAAAGAAATCTCTAAAGGGAGAAAAGTTCGATCCAAAGGAACAAAGCACAGAAGGAAAAGAGACTGATCCTTCATACTTCAAAGTTTCGACGGAAATTTGGAGAGCAGGCGAGAATAACAACAATAAAACTGATCCTGGGTCAGAGGATTTTTTCGAGCACAATATCGCACAGTCGATAATTGGTGCATTCAGAAATGTCAAAATGGCTCGGAGTCCCCCCTTAAAGGAACCAAGCAATGATAGCTCTGAGACATCAATTACGGACTCAAAATCGAGCCAGAGACACGTTAAAGAAGAAATACCAGAAAGTATAGCAACGAGGGGGGAAAGACTTCTACAAAATAATGAAAATGTTGAAGAAGAGGAAGAAATATTTTCCATTCTATGGGATTTTGGTGGACAGTCCGTTTACTATGCCACCCATCCAATCTTTCTAAAAGAGAAAGCCATCTATATTTTAGCTTGCGACCTAAGTCGTAATCCCTACGACAAAGCAGACACTCTAGTCAGAAAAGGACTCTATAGGAACAAAGAAGACACTTACTGCAACAACACAAACATAGACTATCTTGACTTTTGGCTGTCATCAGTTTATTCTTTGGTCAGTCCAGAAGCTCTTGGTCAGGACTCCTCTGAGTCCCACAGCTCATCTGCAAGATTGCCTCCAGTTTTTTTGGTGTGTACTCATGCAGATGAACCTTACGGTAAAACCACCGATCCCAGAGATTTGGCGCTCGATATCTATGGATTTCTCCGAACCAAGCCTTATGAACACCATTTGTTCAAGGACGTCTTTGTTGTCGACAACACGAAGTCAGGGAGCATAAACGAGTGCCAAGAGGTAGTGCGCCTTAGAGAAGAATTACTTTCTGTTGCCCAAGGTCTTCCTCAGATGAAGGAGGCCGTTCCATTAAAGTGGTTAAGGTTGGAACATATTCTCCGGCTTTTACGTGACGATCACTACAAATTGATGGCCATTAGTGAAGCAAGGCAGATTGCCACTGATAAATGCGGGATTGACGACGATCAACAATTCAGGACTATGCTTGACTTTTTGCATGATTAGAAGGTTATAATTCATTTTACGGAAACAAAAGAACTTAACAACTTGGTAATTTTGGACCCCCAGTGGCTTATTGATATGTTCAAGAAAGTAATCACTATTAGGCGTTACAAGCATACAGAAGACAACGTTGAACGGTTTTGGCGCAAGCTGCAGGAGACTGGAATCTTGGATGAAAGACTCCTTGATCACGAGTGGAAACAGTTGATTGATAAATACAGTAAAGAAACCGTTAAAAGCCTTATCGCGATAAAGGAGAGATTCAGCTTGCTCTGTCCCTGGCCATCTGACGGAGAAAACATACAATACCTTGTGCCATCCATGTTGATGTCACCCCCTACAAATGACCTCCTGGAGCTCCTTGCTACTGTAAGAACGCCTTCACTTTTTGTGAGGTTTGAAATAGGTCGAGTGCCTCCAGGCCTGTTCACGCGACTAGTACTACAGTTTTACCAATGTTGTCACGAAGAGTGGAAGAGCCAGATACAACCCCAGCTGTTTAGGAATTTTGCTCGGTTCCACATCCTTCCCGATGAAGGAACGTCTGTCATTATCATGGCCCATTCGTCCTCTATCGAAATCGTTGTTCACGATGGAAGCGATATTTCGGAAGCAAATGTAACTGGTTGTAATCCTGGTCTGACAACAAGTCGTAAAATGCATTTTCAACTGAGACTGATTCTCGAGCGCATGCGCAGAGAGTTTAGCTGGCTGAAGTACATGAGATACGAAATGTGCATCTGCTGTCCAGTGTGTTCGCAGAAAGGTTCTGTAAAATGTCGTTCTCATGACGTGCGCGGCTGTGAGTGTCTTCACTTGTTGTCAGAATCAGATCTGCTAAACACAAGTATTGCACTCGACCTGGTCTTCGTGGAGATTGCAGAATTCGCATCAAAATGTTTGCACCTTGGTTTTCATTTTCAGACCCTAACGAGAGCAGGACTCTAGTTAATCAGGTGAGTTTCTATCTTTCGCCAAACACTTTGTATATCTGTGCACAGTTAGTTTATACTCCTAGAATACCACTACAACTACTAAAACAATCTCTTTAAAATCTTGGATATACGCAATGAAAGCATAAGGTATTTCAGGCTGAGTAGAAAGCATATATCTTGTCTCCATGACCTGAGTTTACCATAGCAGAAAACAACAGCAACAGCAAAAGTTAGGGTTTTCAAAATGCTTAGTCAGAATTATTTTATTGTGTATCACTTTTTATCAGAAAAGTGCATCTGGGTGCAGTGATGTGGGAGAAAGAATTTCTGAAACTTACCAAGGAGGTGAGAACACGGTTAAATCATTTTACACAAGTCAGTTGTAAATTTCCAATTCTGTTCGTTGTCTTGTATATTTTATATTTTTGAAATCAATTTTTAATAGCAGACACTCGGTGTTTTCTAATGTAACATATTTCTTTAATTTCTAGAGAACTCTCTTGCTCTTCCCCGTGATGTTCTTCAATGCATTCAGTCTCAGCAGAGCGACCCCAAGGAAATTGTAGCTCGCTTTCAAGAATGTCTGAAATTAAATCCAGCAGATCTGGAAAATCCAGTGCCTGAGACGAAAAGAAGGATTCGGTGTCTCGCTAATAAAGCTAAATCTCAAAACAGAATCGACGTAATTGAGTATCTAAGGACGATAGCACCTGCCGTTACTACAGGTACGTCCATAACAACAACACACTATGTTAAATAGAAAGGAAAGTTTCGCTCTATTTGAAAGATTTGGCCTGCTACCTACTGGTCGCGTAGACCAAGCTTGTGAAGACGGACGGCGAAGATTAATTAGTTGTTTTGTCAAGACTTGTGTCTTATTTTAAAACCCACGTCTAAAATTAAAGGATGATGAAGACGATAAAGAAGCTTCCTCCTCTCTTGCTCAAGGCATTCAAGTGCATGTTGTGTGCCTACGTTGATGACTATGGCAATGATTTTGTTCGTGACTATTCGCCCGGATTCAGTATTGCTCACTGAGATTCCACATTAATTTAAACAGGTGTTCGAAGATGTTTTGTATGATTTACCTGTACCTATAGCACTATCTTTAGTAAGTAGTAAAGCTTACTCGAAAGTTCTGCGACTCACCTTCCTCAATCTTTACTACACAAGTAGTCTCTTACATTTAGTATAATGTGTTATTACCACCACTGTCTAGAGAGACACTTCCCGCAAGTAGTAGATGAGAGGTTTTTGCGTCATCTTTCAAGCAAGACGCGGTACGTTTTTTTTTCTGTTTTTGACAGTAACCACCTCATTTTCAATTTGCCGCCTTTAGATCTTCAAAATATGTTCATGTTGAACTTAACCGACTTCACTTTAAAATACCGTGAGATATTTGTACTCGTTTTGGGCGTTATTTGTACTCTACTGAGTGAAGTTGAGTAATAAATATATCTTATTGGACGGTTTAGTGTGTATGGTCGTGGGATATCTTTACTCGTCTTTTGTATTTTGACTCGCCCTACGGGCTCGCCAAAATAGGGCGTGACTCGAAAAGATATCCCACGATACTACTACAGACTACACTGTCCAACAAGATATATTTATTTACACTATGTTGTTTGGTAAACAGGTCCCTTGCTGAAAGAGAACCTTGATGTGCGTTGTATTTCCTTTAAAGTGAGAAAGCACCTAACATTTCAACTTTCTGGTAAGTGTTATTTGTAGTTTCCAGCAAGGATTTCACGTATTTCGCCAAAATTAACCAACTTAATTTGGGTATGTTCATCTGTATACATGGAATTGTCAAAGTAAATATCAAGACAAAGAAGATATCTAACAAATCCGCGACAACATTTATCTTTGATCTCTAGCGTACTCTTATCTACCATAGAATGACTTCGAAGTTTATAGGAAAATCGCTTGTGTAAGAAAGAGAATCAATTCCATGGTCTGTAATTATCGATGGGGACCAAAGCTCTCGCCAATCAGCGCGCGAGAAATCAATCAGTTGTTTTAGAAAGAACAATTACTAAATGTGAGAAAAAGTGTAAAGTAAAAATTTGCCGATGTGTGATAGTTACATATTGGTGCTTGATATACATGTCAAATATTCAAAAACAAAAGCAACAATAGATTTATGAACAATCTATTAAAGCTACTGAATGAAATGTGACTGTCAATTGAAACTTCTAATGCGACATTTTTCGGAGGAAGACAATAAACAACGACAACCGACTTCCCTTGATCGTTTTGAACTGTTATAGAGACCTGATGAATTCAAGTCCAGAAAACTTTGTTTACAGTGAACAAATTAAAAGAACGCTAAATAAACGCAATGGAGTTCGAAAGAACACAAGTCATTTTTGGTGACATTTCGACACTGCCATCGTCTTCGTGGTTGCTTAAGCTCCCCATTCTGGATTGCAAAATGTTTCTCCGTGTATCAATTAAACAATATTAACTGAGAAAGGAAACTATTTTTTTAAAAAATACGATTAGTTTGACTGACAGGTGAATTCATGTTTGAACATGAAGCCGTAAACAGTAGATGCGCAAAAGTAAGATCTTTTAATTAAGTGTCTTCAAACATGGCAAATCATATAGTTTTAATCTTTTTGTAAGCTTCAGCATCAATGGTTTATCAAAACTGAAAACGTGGAAAATTTAAATTACAAGCGCAACTGTTTCTTCTTTTGTTGTTTTTATTGTAACTTATTGTATTGACGAAGTTTGCCCTAAGAGTGAAAAACAAATTAAAAAACTCACCGAGAGGGCTCACTTCAAACTGTTTTTTACTTTCCGATAAAACAGAATCTCAAACTTTTAACTTGCTTTTGTTTACAAGCTGGCGATGAATGGAAACAGCTTGCAGAGACCTTTGGTATGTCTCACATCGAGATCCGCATGCTGGACAAGGGAACCTTCAATCCTTGTGACTTTGTCCTTGATCTTATAGCAAATCACCGCTATTTGATCGTCGGAGAACTTTACGACAGACTGGTGAAGAGAGGACTTCTAGGATCAGCTGACTTACTGTAGATTGTGATAAATTATGCTTTGTTAACATTTTGCTTCGAAACATTCTTCAGTGCATTTGATCAGCGAGTCGATATTTATAGAAAGGCATTTATTAGGGTTGGGAATTTAAATTAACCTGTGTTTTATGCCCTCATTGTTAAGCCGACGTTGCAGCTGGCCCACACATCGTCCAAACTATTTGTATAGACCGTCTGCAAAATAGTGCACAAAAGCTCGTTCTGATATACAGCAGGGTCGCAAGGATATATGTCAACGTTTCTGATAGGCCGGTTTCTTACGCGCCTCACGATTAGTCCCATTCTTACGTGTGCGTGACGGTTGGGCGCAGTGACATGTCACAATTCACAGAAGTTGGAAGGAGCTTTTACGGTAAATAATAACAGATCGAGCAGTTCGAACTTGAAAGCGTTCTTCTTTGCCGACTGATTTTCCAGCGTCTTACTATCGCTGCAGATGCACTGCCGCGTATTCTGCAATCTAGCCGACCGTTTTAGCACAGGAAATCATGATATTCACAGACCAAAAAAAACTAAAATCAACGACAAAAAAGTAAGACGAAATCGATCGTTATCAGAAAAACTATACACAGTATACACAAGTGGCTATTAAGGTCCAGGCGTTTCAGAGAAAACCAAGGAAAGCAACCAGCTTCATAAACTCTAAACTAAACGTGGGCCTCAAAGCAGCTAAAATATGATTTGCTCACTCAAAGTTTAGAATACTCCGGCTCCATGTACTGCATAATCTAAAGCAAGAAACTGATCTCTGTTGTTCAAGATGACTCTAAGTTCACGTTTCTCGTTAAGAGCTGTGAGTCATGTTTGGCGTGTTAACACCTTATTTCAAATTGGACTTATCACAAACCGCGTAAGAAACTAGCCAATCAAAAACGCCGGCATATGTTCTTGGACCCTTTGCGACTCTGCGGGATTCGTACACGATATTAGAAACCTTTAGCATCAGGTTTTTCATGGGACACCGCAAACTGCAGTTTGCAGTCACGCGTTTGCAGTTTCACGTTGCCGAGATTTCAAACTTTAGCAAGGCAATCATTGTTTAGTGCCGCCATGTTGTTTGTTACCAAGTGAACTGTGCATCACTTTTATAGCCCAAAAGTCAGGAATAAATCATTAATTCGAGTTCAAAAATTCAACAAACACATCGCAAACAGATATAAAAAGCTAGTTCGTGCCATTAAACGCAAGGCTGTGCAATTTTTAATGGCAAAAAACCTTGCCGTAAATCACTTACCGCTGGAAGCCCTTCCTGCCGTTCAAACGTGAAATTGCAAACTGCAAACGCGACCGCAAGACCGTAGGCACGTGCTATTTTGCGGTTTGCAGTTTTCCATAAAAAACGTGATGCTAAACTGGTCTCTATTCGCAGACGCTCTATACAAAAGGTTTAGTGTGCCTGCGACGCAGGCTGCCATTGCTCCGATAATGAAATAGTTTCAACGAACTTAGGTTTAAATTTTTTAAGGTAACGTACAGTTTTATAATAATTTAGGGTTGAATAAGAAACCCAATGTGATGCAAGACAGGCCGATATACACTATAATCTTAATTCTTTTCTAATACTTTTTTGTAAAATATTAAAATAGACAAGGTACATAATCCTGAACACTGGCCTAGTTTTAGTAGCCTATTTCACATCACCAGCTAATCTTTTCCCTTCTGTACTTGTCGGTTTCGTAGTTTAAAGTTTCTGATAATTATAATGCCGATAATTATAACATTTTGTGTTGAAATTGTTTTTTTAGGCTAGGACATGTACAGAGGTATGTCTTTTACATAAAATAAGAAAAATTCCTTGAAATGTAAACTGTATTGATGTTTTTTCTTTCATTAGACGGCGATGGAGGGTTTTAGGATTTCCCGCTCCACTCCTTATGTACTTTTTAAAAAACGAGCAGGAGTGCATTGGTAGCGTTAAAACTCTTTTAAAAACCTGTTAATACACGAACGGCTGAACGGTTTCAAAATCTCTGTGATAAAGGTCAACTCGTTCTGGCATTTTTATTTAGATTTGGGGTTATTTTGGTCTAAAAAATTGGAAGTGAAGTCTATCCGTGTCTTTTTCAGATATAAAGACACTTTTAAACATTAATTTATTTGTTTTTATTTTCTCTATGAATTATTAATGAGGTTTTTAATATGTGCGATGCTACCATGGCACCTTTCAACCCTATTCACATCGAAGCTTAAACATGTTAAAAAACTGTTTAGTTAAACACGGATTAAATTTGTTATCTTTATAAAAGCTGCTTACTCTATGTACTTTTATTGGTGGCAAATTTAGTGTGATTCAAAAGAGGATAAAATGGCTAGCTATCCTCTCTTGAGAAAAGTTTATTTGAATTGTGTGTAAAAGCCTGTTTTCTAAGTTTACCGTTACCGATTTTATTTTTTTCTTGAAATCTAGTTTAATTAAACATATTTAGTTGGCGTGATTGGGGAATAAGGAACAGTTTTTAAAAACGGATTTTAGCCACTGTTCTGGAAAACCGCTCAATCCACTCTGTCCACTTTCAGTTTGCCCAAATAAAACACGCGATGGAGGGGTCAGTTTTAGTACTTTGGTGTTACGTCGTTGGGGGAGTGAAATACCAAGATGTAGTTTTGCCAACTAAGTTGATGAGGTAGATGGCCATTTGAAGGGAGAAGCTTCGATCGCTTACCCTGTTCGTCAGAGCGATACAGGAGGGGATAGTGGGTGGTTTGTGGTTTATATATGTTGTGGTTCAATTTTATCCTTTGCTTAAATTTTATTTTCCTTTGTTTTTGGGTATGGTAATGTATGATAATGAGTTTGAAACAAAGGAAAATAAAATTGAAACCAAGGATAAAATTGAACCACAACATATACCCGAAGTTGAAGCTTTGTTATTGGGAGGAACATGGAAACAGGGAAAACAAGAACAAGTTAGCTGAAAGAAAAGCCTTCGATGACTCGATGACAAATGTCGCAACTTTAGCTTCTTTTATAAGAAATCTTTGACTCTTCTCTTTAAGGTGTGTCCTGGTTAAATTTTACAACAAGTTTGCCTTTCCATTCCTCCTTTAATCCTTCAAAAGAGACTTCCGTCACAATAAGATGTTCTAATTACAATGCTGTATGATTAAACGTAAGCAAATTTTTCAGTGAGACCTTAAACTGTAAACCACAGTCTTTGAAAGGCAGGATTAGGCATCTCCTGCATCTTTATCCAGGGTCGCATAGTCGCTTTCCATTAAAAGCACTGACAAGGCTGGTGGCACCCCGGAGCCCGGATAAAGTGACATAGTGTCTTGGTACATGAAACATCTCTAGACTGAAAACCGGTCCGCTGAGGTGTTATTAGCGGGTGTTTACTAGTTTAGTACTGTTATGTGTAACAAAGGATGGAAATAGATAACTGCAAATCAATTTTAATACTACTAACAGTGATACTATAGCGTGTAAAACTTGAGTCTCGTAACTTAATAACGAGTAGGTTGAATTAGCGGAGGCGTTGATTGGTATGGCTTCACACTTAATCTACTTACATGAATAACCATGTAGTATGGGAACGTTGTATAAACTGATCGACGACATTCATGCATTTAGTCATACCTATTTACCCGTCACTTTTGGTGTTATTTTCCTTCTTTCAATTTTCGGTAGGTATTAGATCGATATTATTTGAAATCTAAAAACTTGCTTGCATTGAATTGTCTGCCTTGTGCGTTGTTTAAGTCTTACTTTAAAGATACTTAACAACTGAGCCTGTTAAAGAGGATGGAAGACTATTCTAAGCCAGGGGAGCTCTATATCTTACAGAATTTCTTACAGCGGGGTAGTGTAAAAGTGGGCATATGCTTCGGAAAGTTAACTTAAAGCAAAAGACTCTAAAAACCTGATGGAGACTGATGTTAGTTGGCCAAATCGCTTGTAACAACAGTCCTTTCACGTTGTTGATCTGTTCTTTAATATCAGTCATGCAGTTGTCTTTTTTACAAAAAATTTGCATAATTTTTTTAAAATTTATTTTGACTGATAGCGATCTTTTGTGATTACTTTCCTTACATTATCTGCATCGTTTTCCTCCACTAGCTGCTGTTTCTCTTCTGAGATAACTTTGGAAGTCGTCACTTTTTAGCTTGAGGATTCAGTTGTGTCGTTGCGTTCACACAGTAAAAAAGAAAACTGGAAGTGTTTTTCCCGCCTTCTGTCACACCACTTTCCACCATGCTTTGATCACGTGCTGTATTAAATGCATGTGTGCTGAAATGTATCACGATCGGGATACATTTGATTTTATTCAAGGCCATGTGGCCAATAACCAACCTCTATGGCAGTCCCTGTTTAGTTGAGTGAAAGTCAAGGAAGATAACAAACTCATTTATTTTACTTCAGCCTCATTTTCATACTGGACTGTAGGGTGCGTAACAAAAACGCCCCTTTTACCCAAGCCTCTACAACATCGACCTTGCAAATTATTAGGCATTGATAAAGAGGTCTTGTTCTACCAAAATCCGGTATCAGTGGGATGAATAATGAATAGTAATGAATGGGGTGTTGAACGAAACGACAATTTTCCGACCTCCACTTCTAAACTATAAAACATATATTGTTCAGGTAGTGATGACATGTTAATGGTTTGGACACATGGTGAAGAAAAGCAGGACGAGTTTATAGAGTACCTCAACAACATACACACTACTATAAAATTCACTAGTGAACGCTCAACAATGTCTAATATCCCTTTCGTTGATGTAAACGAGTGGAATGGTTATGAAACCCGTCAGACTCCTTTGTTATATGTTTTTGTGGACCTGAAAGTGCACAACGTTCAAAAGAATTCCTATCATTTTGATTGTATTGACCAATAAAAACGTTGCATTAATTTATTCCGTAACAATTTGCCAACAGAAAACAAAGGATTGTGCACTTTCAGGGTGCTTCCAACATAAACTGCAGCACTGTTGTTTTTATCATTGATGTTTGCCGCTTTTCATAACCAGTCTCCTCTAATAAATATGGCTCCATGGATAATTTCTTCGAAACCGGATCATCCGAATTAGGAAGTTACCTTACAAAACGAGGTTACAAAAGATGCTTTATTAAAGAACAAATCACCAAAGCAAAACAGGTACCTCGAAATGAAGCCTTAAAAGAGAATAAACCAGCCACCAAACATACAACTGACCGAATCCCTTTCACAGTTACTTATAACCCAACTCTACCTAACATCCATGACATATTCCGTTTGAAACAATCCATTTTGCAGTCCACCGAGCACTTATCAAACAACAAGTCTGCCGATTGAAATATTGCACACCATGCATGTGCGTACAATTGCTCAGCGCCAGCTCCAAATGTAGTTATATTTCAGCCATTTTCAATCGAAATGTATGGCTGAAAAATTACAGCATTCACTCTGTACTATGCCTATGCTACAATTCCATCCAAAACTTCTCAATAAAGACGTCCCAAAACAGTCGCCAAGTCCACTAAATGTGGATCCAGGGACAGGCAGCATGGCCGAGTGGTCAGCGCGTCGGACTTGCAATCTGGTGGTCCCGGTTTCGAGTCCCGCTCTGGCCACTTGCTGGAGTTGTTCTCGGTTATCCCGAGTTCAAATCCTCGGCCACGCTTGTAAATAGCCTACTAGTTGTTTTAAATCCTGTTATGTTGTATTTGAATTATTCGTTTTCTAAGTATTTACTGATTGTAAAGCGCTTTGGATCACTGAGAGAAAGACGCTATATATAACAATTATTCACCGAGGTGGGGGTGGCTAGTGATGGATATTTTCCGAAGCCGCGTTAGCGGCGAGGTAAATATCCTTCACTAGCCACCGACACTGAGGTGAATAATTGTTTTAGTATATACTAAAACAGTGAGATAACTGAGCCCAAAAATGATGATTTTTAACTCATTTACTGTTGCCTGCAACGATTACAATTTTGGCGCGCAATGACCGAACGGCCGCTGTCGTCGCTTTTTCTTACCGGCAAATAAAACTTTTGAAGGCATTTGTTTAGCTCTTGCGGGGAAATTTCCTCAAAAGGAGTTGTGAATTCTTTTTGTATTTAAAATCATTCTGTAAAAAGGATTATTAGATTTAGTTTTAAGCTTATTTATGAACAAGTCAACTAAAAAAAGTAAAGCAAGACTTAAACTTAATTTGCATTTGTAAACAACAAAACTTTTTCGCCGGTTTTATCGATAAATTAGTGTCAAAAAAACAAAGCTTTACCTGTTTAAACTTCCAATCCGAACTTCGTCACCTTCGTGTATTTCGGAAACAGCTTGCTTGATTAGTTGTGAAATTTCTTTGTTTGTTTACGGCAGCAAACCGGGAAGGCATTTTGCTTGCAACTTACACGAGTTTGACGTCGCTCGCTCGGAGTAACTGGAGGTGAATCAGTGAATAGTGCAGGATATTCACTGATTGAGTAGCCAATCAGAGCGCGCGAAAAACACTATCCACTGTTTTAGTATATACTAAAAGTGTATATTACTATTATTATTATGGATCCGGTAAGCTCAAGTTTTGGGACGCAATTTTCTCAAAGACAAAGACAAATAACACAAAACAACAACAAGTAGCGCTTTCCTCGAAGGTTCAAGTGTGGCTTTGAAGGGGTCGCCATTACCGTAAAAAGAACAAACGAAGGGAAAAACATACACCAAAAACTACATTAGCAGGCAAGCAAACCCCGTATTTCGACGGTTTGCGCCACATCGTTTCGTCACAAACTTCCATTATGATGGAACCATCCAGCGCCATCTCGGAGCACGAAACAATCAATCAGCGAAAAGAAATTAGCCCGCCTGACATGTGACATAAGTTTCCTATCCAGTCTTTCTATCATCCATGGATATACGTACTACTAGCTTGTTATGAGCTTAGTTAATAATAAGCGGTTGACGTGCAACCAAGTAAGGAGACAAAGAATTCTATAACTTATGTCATTTCGTAATACAGTAAAAACGCTTCGTCGCTTACAACAAACCTCATATTTAATCAAGATATCTACAAAGGATTTGGCATTTTGAGGTGGGTAGGCGGGAGAAGGAGGGTCGTGGAAAACTGTGCGTACCTTCGGCAGGGGCCGATTATTTTGTAATTGTAGTTATTTTCATGAGGGCAGTACAACTCGCAGTGGCACAGCTGTTTAAGGTCAAATGTTTTATAAGGTCAGCGCATCACTAGTTAACTAAAAGGGAGAAAAACACCAACATTGAACAAACTCAGGCCAGGCCATATATGGCAATGACGCCGGGAATTGAACCCGGGCCGCCTGCGTGGGAGGTGAGTGCTCGTAATCAACTATTAAGCGAAGCACTCTGGTTACAAAATGGAACTCGTGGCCGTTTCGTAATTTTTGTAACTTTTTGCATGACTTCCATTTTCGAGAAGCGTGACAGCCTAAATTCGTGAAACGCAAAATTTTGGTTCGTGACCTGGAAACAAGACCCCTTACCCTCCCCCGCTGAGACACACTCTGGCCAATCTCGTGCTGACTAAAAAGCCAGAAGACTCTGGGTACGAGATTGGACTCTGGTAGAAATGCTTTGCTGGCTGGGACCGCTTGCTATTGAATCACGTGACAACATGAGCGTACGAAGCGACGCACTTTGCTACAAAATATTGACAACGTAAATGGCTGGTAGAATCGATATTTCATCAGTAAGAGCGGAATTCAGAATCGTATAATCACCCTGACTAACATTTGGACAAAGGTAAGTGGCAAGAAATGTGTAAAATCTCAAATTTTAAACAGCAGACTTACTTCAAAAAGCATGGTGTAGAGGTTTGGAGTGAATAGTCACATATGGGGACATTCACTTCGTCGCGTAAAGTGCCAAGAACTAAAAACTAAACGTTTTACAGTCCAAATTGCCCCAAAATAGCGAGAAATCGGGATAATAACATGGTAACATGGTCCATGTTATTACAATCGGATTGTGCACAGAATCTGTACATAGGCTTACGTTCTCGGGTCATATTAAAAACTGACTACTCTTTATATCTCCTGTTATTCGCAGGTTTGTAATAGCTAAACACAAGTACTCTGGATGCATGCTTGAATTATAAGTTTCTTGTCAACACTGACTGAAGTTACCAAATTCTAAGGTGCTGAGTCACTCTGGGACTGACTTCCTTTTGGACCTCACTCTTCCCGGACCTTTTTTTTAATCGCTAAGTTTTCGACAGCCGTTCTGGAATTAAACTCCTTGTACAGTTTGCAAAAAACCATCGTGAATCGAAAGTTTCAGTTAAAACAAATCGTTATCTTCTGGTCACATAGCGTGAATTAATCCTGAGCTCTGTGGAGCATGTAATCGTGGTGGAATATATATGTTATTCGGTATGTGCTATACTAGAAAGTACGTAAGAAAAAATGGAAGATCGGAAGGTGATGAAGCAACCCGATTTGGAGCGATTTCGGCGCGTTTTCGTCCCCCGAGAGAGTAAACGAGGCAGCGTTTAACGCGAGGAACAAAAAGTCACCAGCATCGCCCAAAATAAGCGACTGAGATGCGGTTGAACGGGAATTTGGTACTTAGTACACAGAGGTAAACGACAGCCAAAGTTTCAAGTTTCAAGTTTTACACGAAATAAATTGTATTCCCAAAAAAACCTCCATTATTGAAAACGGTTGAATGTATGAGCTCACCACTTTGCATACATTGTGAACTTAAATCTAGTGGATAGTATTGTAGGATATTGCGACGCTTCGTTTGGTCGATCGCGTCCATATTTTAATGCATGATTTGTCACACAGCGCCTCTGTGAGAATTTAGTGAAAACAAATTTAACACCAGCGGTAAATGAAACAGGACCCCCATAATGAGGGTTCAATGCAGGGGCGTAGCCAGGATTTTTCAAAGGGGGGGTCACAGAGGCTACTCACCAGATTGTCATGTCGACCTCCACGCTCATATTAACTAACGACAATAGCCGTTGTTGACGAAAATACTTCACAAAAAACAAATCTTAAAAAAGTGGGCTTTTCAACAATGGCTTTTACGGCCAAGATATTGTCATGGCGTTTTCGCTACCTGAATATTGTAGGTTGTTTGCTCAAAAGAAGGCCTACCAAGGGGGGGTCATGGGCACCCCAGGACCCCCCCTAGCTACGCCCAATGGGCTGCCGACTGCGCCTGTTTAAGACGGGGCTGTATAGAAACCTCTACCGTCATAAATAGAAATAGCTAAGTTATCCTCAACTTTAACTTGAAGATAGAAATTGAAAAAAAATTTTGTAAATAAACAACACAAAGAGACTGGTCGGCAAGTAGCATTTGCTAATTTAGGAGGAACAGTCACACTAAAACTTTACAATGAGAATAATTAATATTTACTAAAATTACAAAAGGAAACTTAATTACTTACAGAAATGTTGGTAGTTCACATGAGAGAAGATACGTTGCAAGGCCAGTTTCATTAATTTAAGTAAGTCTGAATGAAGCAACTTAAGTTTTGATTTATACATTTTTAGAGGAGAAATGATTTGGGAAATATCAATATAGTCATCACTTTTCATTAAAAGCCAACAAGGAAAGAGTAGAGTTTCGTTTTGAAGCATTATTTTAGGAGCTCTCTTAATGATGCTGGTATCTCATTCCCAATTTTAGCTCCTACGCTTCAAAAAGCTCTATTTTGGATATCTGGACCGCTGAATAGGTCTAAAATGTTACTGGCTACCTTTCTATTTCTTCTATCGTGCATTAAACAACAGACGGATTTGTAATAAAGAAAATTTAGTGGTAGAACATCACTTTAGTAAACAGAGGGACAGCATGTTCATCGGATAATATTTACACGCAAGTCCCCATGCTGTTAGTCTGTAAGATACACCTGATTGAAAAAACTTTGTCGCTTGAAAAGTATAAACCATGAACGATGCGACCTGATAGATTTATGAATAGAACTTACTAGCATTGCAGATTTAAAGTTCTTTCCAGAAACGTTTACAGTTTCTACGCTTTTCGCGACAATGCATTCCTACAAAGGTTAAACGGTTTCCAGTTTTCTTGGCGATAACCTCACAGCTTCACCTGTGCAGAGCACATCAGAGATCTCTACCGTTAAAGAGCGTAGCCATATCGCTAACACACTTGAAAATGACCGAAAAGCTTTCTTGAAAGACATAAGGGACGGACCATAGAAATAACCAGGTGGGGTGACAATTCCCCAGGAAAAAATTCCTGCAAGGGAAACTTGTCTGAAAACAAAATCCTGCTAGCGGTGATACGTAAAAAAATTCTTGCAGAGGAAGCGACATGCATAGCTTCAAAGTTATTAAAAGTATAGGATAATTGGGAAAAGGTAACATAAAACAATGCCTAAAGATGAAGAGAATTGAAATTCCTAGTTTGTGTTTCAGTTCTTTTATTTGAAAACAACCGTTTGATATTTCTTCATACAACAAAACATAAACAGTAATGGCTTGCTTTCTACCCAGTCATCATCACCAGTGATATTGCTATCATAAACATTTATATATACTATAAAATCTCCCTCTTCAGATATAAAATGTATTTCCCAAAATGTTTTTGATAGAACATTGATTAATATAAGAAATATAACATTTTCTCAACTATATAACTATTTCGGTCAATTTCTGGTTAGGCTCGTTGTTTTTTCT
Source organism: Porites rus (assembly GCA_964035705.1). Lineage (NCBI taxonomy): Eukaryota > Metazoa > Cnidaria > Anthozoa > Scleractinia > Poritidae > Porites > Porites rus. The sequence goes on from OZ037995.1 coordinate 39,085,391, forward strand.
CAGTGATGACGAGCTTATTTTTCTTTTGCTGTTTAACATGTTTGAAACAATGATTTCTCAAGCTAGTGAATAAGTTTTGAGCCCTCTGAAACCTTTCAACGTTTCAAATTTTCCTTTTTTTCTGCTAGTCAGCAGCACTTTTCTCATGTTAGTTTGTCTAACTTGTCTTATTGGTGAAAAGTGACCCGAATTTACCTCACTTTTGCGCAAAAAACAAGCACTCGTCCTAGTCCGCCCTGGAATGAGGGGAATACGAAACTCGCCTATTGAAGTGTTACTGCTTTTTATTAATAACTATTGATATTCTGGCTCAATTGTGAAGTGGAAATTTCCACCAATAAATAACAGTATATAATTTTTTGTTTCCAAAACAATAACGACAGACAAAATAACAAAATATGTACACCATATTCCAAAATGGCAGTTATTCTTTTGTCTTATAATGTTAATTGGCCCTCAATGCCATGTTTCAAGGCACCGGGGTAATAGTCTTTTTGATTTCTGCAGAAGAAGGGGGATGCAGTTGAAGTGCCAAATGCGAATTAACGTTAATCATCTGTGATCGATTATTGAACAGACACACGGCAAAAAGGAACCAAGTGGTAATCTATAATACGTGATTGTCTTGGGCATTATATTATGATATTGTTTCGGCGAGAGCTCTAACAGTAACAAGACAGTAACTCAACTCAACGCCATGACAGAAGGTAGTTCACTCGAGCCCCTTCCCATGATGCCTAGCAATAGGGTTACCACCCTCTAACACCTTCCCCCCAGTAAAATTTACAATTTTACGTTTAAATAGAGTATCTTTGCGGCATTTTCACTAAGCGTCCCGAACGAGTACGTTTAACAGTAATAAGGTCCATCTTAGTGCATTTAGCAGGTTCTGCAGCCTTTGCAGTGTCTTTTAGTGGTTTGACTTTTTTTCTTTTCTTTTCAACAACAACTACAGGTAGGTCTTCGGCTGTTGGTTTCTGTTCTGCAGATTTCGAGGAGGGTTCCGTAACTTAGACTTACTGATCTTCCTTAAGATGTACACGGTTTCTTCTGAGCAGTTTACCATCCACATTAACATCGTATGCACGGTATCCACAGTTCTGTGACACAGTTCCTTTCTACGACTCCTGTCCTTTCAACAGACCTTCAGGCTTGACTCTAACGGTATCGCCAGGCTTTAATTCATTTCGGTCGTTAGCAGTGCGGTCATAATAGGCTTGAGATTTCTGGTGTTTCTTAGTTTTCTCTGCTAACACTGTTTCTGCAATCTCAGGTGTCAGTAATGTCGCTTTCATAGGTACTTCAGCAATAAAGTTGTTCTTCACAGAGAGAGGGATTTCTCTAGGAGCTGTTTTGTGAGGAGTGACATCATTACTTGTGTGAAGATGTAGTTCGCCCTCAAACTTTCCTATACTGTCATCAAAGACTTGAGGGTAGTTAGTCACAATCGTCTCCAAGGTGAGTGGTGCTGTCACTTCACTGGCAGTTACAGGGACACTTGGGTTGGCTGGGGCTACTACAGCAATATTCTCTCTTAAGAGCTCAATGAGTTTGAGTGTTTCAGAGTCATTTAGACCGATCAGAGGTGTTAGGTCTCTGTCAACAATTCTAAACTGAATTATCCTTTCTTCACTGGTTGCAGGATTTAGCACAAAGACTTTTCTGGTTCCCAGGGTCTGAATTTTGGTTTCTTCATCATAGAGAGACAGAACAGGCTTAACTACAGTGTTAAGGTCAGTGAGATCATAATCTCCACTGATGTCTTTGTACACATTCACAGGGAGAATGCTACATGTTGAACCAGAGTCTATCTGAAAGCTAACAGGAAATCTTTTCTTCGACAGCAGTAGGTTTGCAAAAGCTTTCTTGTGATCACAGTTTTGATCAAGTACACAGATTTTGTCAAGAACTTCATAAAAGTGATCCTCACCATCTTCTTCTACTCTCAGTACAAACGGTTTTGAGGTTTATTTTGATTGTTTTGGATCTGAGTGTTTCTCCTGTTTTCCTTTTTGTAAGCGTTTACACTCCTTTGAGTCTTGAAAGTGATTTTTGGCCTTGCATTTTCGGCAGACAGCTCCCCAGGCGGGGCAGAGTTTCTTGTCTGAAAATCTATGAGCTCCTTTCTTGTTTGCACAGTAATTACACATGAGGACTTTCTTGGGCGTATCTTTAGAGACAGCGTTTATACTCTCTTTTGCAGGAGTTCGGTTTGCACTACACTCTTGGACTTCAATCTTTGTACTTTCATAAGCTTTGCCAATTGTAATAGCTTCAACTGTTGTGAGAGTGTTTTCTTCTTCTAACAAACTTTTCTTTAGTTCTTCATCAGAGACGCCATAAACAAACTGATCTCTCACTTGTCTATCTTCGTCTACATAATTACAGTCTTTCACTAACAGCAGCAGATCAGTGACAAAAGCAGTTATTGTCTCTCCAGGTTTTTGCACTCGTTCTTTAAATTTCTTAGAAGCAACAATTTCGTTACATTCTGGACTTACCGCTCGCTCCAACTTAGTCCACATCAGATCATAGTCGTTTACATCCTCACCTTCAAACCGGTCCAGGCTGTCGTATATCTTTTGACCTTCAGAGCCAAGCCAATCTTGAACCAAAATACATTTTCTTTCATTCGAAATATTCACAAGACTTCCTTTGAAGATGTAACCACATTTCTTTTTGAAGGCTTTCAATGCTTCTAGCCGATTCTCCCGGCGGGAATCGAACTTGGGTCGCTCGAAGTTCATGATATTACCAGTAAAGAAACCTTGATTTTGATCTTGAGCTGGGGCCGCAGCTTCGGCTCCTTCTTCCGACATGTTTAACTCGTGGTTCTGCAGGGTTTTGGCGCGAAGATCTCAGGCAGTATGTTTGAGCGATCGAAGAGATTCCACACTCACAGACATACAAGATCACAGAAAGTCAGATCGATAGCAGCAGAATAATCAGCGTTTGTTCACACTCCTGGTACCATGTTTCGGCGAGAGCTCTAACAGTAAAAAGACAGTAACTCAACTCAACGCCATGACAGGAGGTAGTTCTCTCGAGCCCCTTCCCATGATGCCTAGCAATAGTGTTACCACCCTCTAACAGATATGAATCTTATGTAAATCGTAGATTAGTTACAAAAAAAGAAATCTGTGGGAAAAAATTCGTGCAAAGCTTGTGCCTCAGAAAAACAAAATCCTGCAGCAGACAAGTGGGATTTAAAAAAAATTCATGCACCGAAAAATCTCCCCTCCCCCCCCTCCCCCCTTCCGGTTATTTCTAATGGTCCGTCCCTAAAAAGACAACGGCATGCCTTAAACAAAGTACTAGAGATTCGCGTTCCCACGAGCAGCTCGTGACAATTTGTTATTTGTTGCGGTTCTAAGAATAGCAGCAAATTATTGTTTTCACGGTTCCAATTTATTTACAGCTATCACGGAGACATCGCGGCCTGACTGATTTCGTTTGTCGTTGCTTTTTTCTTCTGGTGTCATTTGAATTGATGGTAGTTCGCCGTTGATGTACTCATAATTTTGTATTCTAGTTTAACCTCTTCTCCTTCGAGGTTCCTGTTAAGTGTCTGGCTCTACTTTCGGGAGGGTTCAGGTTTCCTCCTTAGCTAAGGGGGTTTTTCCTGACGGGCAGCAGACACGATATCATCCTTATTACATTATATAATTATCGATCAAAGAACTTTACTTAGAGCCCGGGGAGGGCACTTGGGTATATTTTGGGCAGATATGTGCCGCCTGGGACTCCAAATTGGCACCCCGTTCTAAAAATGGGCCAATTTTTTATACCCCGTTCTAGAGTTCGCCCTAAAACTGATACCCCGTTCTAGAAATGGGCCATTTTTTATACTCCGTTCTAGAAAGTTTGTAAATTGAAATAGCCCTGTTTTTTTGGAAAAGATATCTTAGCCGTCATGTAAATGCCGCGTCACGCAAAAGCTTAGAAATTCAGGCGTACTCTATCACAAAACCAAGAACCCTTTTGAAGAGAAAATTTGTATGAAAATTTATTTTAAAGCTGCTCTAATGCATCGTGAAAGTAAAATCTCGGTAGGATCGATAGTTTTTAGCGAGTGAATTTTAGTGACATCATGTGAAAACCAACAATACCCATAAATCCTTGAAGCCTCATAGTTCATCGTTTATACTTTTTAAGCGGCAACCTTTTTTCAATCAGGTATATTTAATTATATATATAACCAAGATATCTCTTGATGTAATGTTATGAAAAAAGAATCGATTGGCATTATTTTTAACTTAGCCTGTCTGAAAATGGATCGTTAAACACGAAAAACGCTCGGCATGATTATTGTACCACACGTTGAACAAAGTTATTGTGACACATCTCAGAAGAGGACTGTACCTAATTAAAACGGTAAAGCGTTTGTTAAGAGTATCTTGGAGAAGTTTAAGGAGATATATAAGCATGTTGATTTTCTCGTGTATTGTCTTTCTAAAATTTATTTGGTTGCAACTTTTAGCCTCGCTTTCATGTTGAATTCATTTTCAGTTGTCATCGACAAATTTGAGAGCACGAACTACCTAGCCAAAAAGAGGGTGCTTTAATCTATTAAAATTCATCGTCAAACCTTTCTGTCCTCTGGGTTAAGCAAAACGGCCCTAGTTCCTGAACTAAAGTGTAGGTTTTGTAAAGACGATAAACGTTCGGATTTTGAATAATTCATAAAGAAAAAACAAAAGAAATTAATGTTTAAAGAGTGTCTTTATATCTAATATAGAAACGGCTAAACTTTACGTGTAATTTTTTAGACCATTAGCGCAGTGTGCAGTTTTAGAATGTTGATTTATATGAATAAGAGTCTGAGTGTTCGCTAACTGGTCGCTTACGACAGCTGAAAAACAAAGGAAAAGTCCACTTGGGTTGTCCCAAAAGTGGTCGCGGTATCTTGCGGGAGCTGTCGCTTACGAGAGCCTTTTATTAAAAAGTTTGAGTCACAGTTCAAACGGGGTTTGACAAAGGTGGTCGTAACTAAAACTGGTCGCTTGCGAGAGTACGTGGTCGCAAGGAGAGCTTTGACTGGTATACATGGCCCCGTGAAATAAAAATTTATTCACCTAGTCAGAAGGGCTTTAATGCAATATTATACAGAAATGCTTTGCGAATATTATAAGGAAACAGAAAATTACTGCTGTAAAACAGTATTTTGCCAAGACTAAACTCAAGTTTTATAAACGTAGAACAACAGCAATTTTTGGAATTTCCGATAAGATGAAAGATTATTTGATAAGACGGAATTTCTGCTAACTGACACTCGTCAACAACTGAGCAAAGTCGAACCACTCCCTATAGGAGTTGGAACAATGGATATAGAACCCGTGAATTGCGTAAGAAATCTTTGTGCTTGGTTTGATTCGATGTTGTCTATGGAAACTCATATCAACAAAGTAGGTGGTTCTGGATTTTATTATCTGCATAACCTCAGAGGGATTAGAAAATACTTGTCACAAGACTGTCTAGTAACTCTTATCCATGCGTTTTTCACAGGTCGGCTGGACTATTGCAGTAGTCTCATGTATGGCCTCCCTCAGAGTTAAATTTCAAAATTATAGAGAGTACAGAACACTGCTGCTCGCATTGCTCTTCGCCTTAGTAAATTCTGCCATATAACGGTTACTCCTGCACTGCGACAACTCATATAACAGTTACTCCCGCGCACTGCGACAACTTCACTGGCTACCTGTCGTAAAGCGAATTCAATTCAAGATCCTGCTTCTCACTTTCAAGGCTATTCACGGTCTCTCTCCTCCCTACATCAGTGGACTTATAACTGCAAACCCAAATCTACCTTAGGTCTTGCTCAAACAACAGTACTCTACTGCTACCTCCTACACAGAAAATGCTGCCTACACTTGGTGCCCGCTCCTTTTCTGCTGCTGCTCCTGCGCTTTGGAACAAACTGCCTGCTGATATTAGAAATGTTGCTTCCTTAAATAGTTTTAAGAAATCAATCAAGACCTTTCTTTTAAACGAATCACTTTAAATTTTAATTAAAATTAAACTTTATTTTTTTGCTTTTTCTCTATTCAATATTGTATTTAATTTTATATGAAATTTTTGTAAAGCGCTTTTGATCACATCTGGTTATAGAAATATTTAATTTATTATTATTATTATTATCATTACTATTATTTATAAATTGGTCACGTTATACGGTCATGCTGTCATTAGTCCTACCCACCAGGGTGGCCACACCCTGGACTTGGTGATCAACAGGCAATATGATCAGGTTATTAAAAGCGGCCGTCCGTAAATATCGCCTGGGGGTGTGCAAAATGAAAAATCGAAAATCCCCAAACTTTGTCAGAATATAGCTCTAGGTAAACTATTTCTAGAAAAATAACTTTTAGTTCCATTGTATTTTTATTTTACGCGTACGGCGACCGAGTCGGTTCGGAGGCTCTCAGATCAGTTTTCAAAGGTTCAAGACCATATATTACTTAAAAATCGTTTAAAAATTATAGAAGTAACAAACTCTGCCTCTGAAAATCTTAATAGAAAGAGCACAACTTAACAAATAGTTTCGATGTAAAATTGTCCTATTCGACAGGAAATCTAATATTTTTCGGATTTTCAATAATTTTACTTATTTTACCGATTTTGGACACACATAAAATTGGCAAATTTCAGACACAAAAATCACTACTTGGTATACGGCTTTGAGCCATAACTTACCTACCGATGGAAAGAGCAAGGTGTCTTCCTCAAATAAATGCAATAAAATTTTCGGGCAATCTTGCAGAGAAAATATTTGAACGCCAAACAAAAGCGACCCTTGAGATCAAAACACGCCATTTTGTCACGACATTCGAAAACGGTTAAATTAATAAAAATGCTCTATTGGCCAGATTTCTCCAAAGTTCTTTGCCATTGAGTAATATTGATTAGACTCGACTTATCTGCATTTCTTTTGCCTGTTTATTTCACTTACAATGCGCCCGTTGGCAGTCGAAAGCCTAATTTTAATCGGCGGTCAATGTTTGACAGCATTCGGATCACATGCTATTCAAAACTTACTACCAATTGGATTCATGCAACAAATTTACCGACGTTGGCTTACATAACGATGTATAAAGACTAAACATAGTATCTCTTAGGAAATAAAGATGTTTTGGAAACATATAACCGGCTATTGCGGTCTCCTCACATCACCGTACCTGCTCGGAGCGGGAAGGAGAATGCGTTAATCACTTTTGTCCTAGGGTAGGGTGATGCTACAGACGAGGGGGAGGGGAATGTCAGCAGCACTGTGTCTGAAAAGTTATTGATTAAGTAAGACTTGGGCCGCATAATGCACTAAATCCTTCCTAAAACTAAAATCTAAAAGTAAAAAGATATGTCAGTTGGCTGGCTGAAAGTACGACGAACTGATTACGAAACTTTTGAGAAACAAAAAACTATGCCATATGCGTTATCTATTATTTTGGTATATCTCGTCTGCTTATCCTGGCATGCTTATTTTAAGCCAAAAGGTCATTAGATTATAGTAATACCCCATGGAGCTACAATCTTGGACAGAATCATGAATAATGAAACAGCAAATCCACCCCCTCCCCGCCCCCCCCCCCCCCCCCCCAAAAAAAAAATCATGGATGACATCGCGCAAACGCTAAAATGCACCGTTTTCCCGTCCTTGTTTGGAGGCGAGGAGGTATAAATTTCCCATCTATTTCGTACAAACATCGAAGACAATCTGGCGAAAGACTTAATATTAATCACTCAAGACTTCGTGATGAAATTCCTGCCCCAGGCAGCTGGACACTTGTGAAGCCAAAACCACGATGACAAACTAATAAGGGTCAGATTGATCTTTATAGTAGACCTGGGTCAGTAACATCTTCAGTACTGACCAAATTAAAAAATTGAAACAGTAAACTGATCCTTACGGCAAGAAGAGTGACAGAAAATGAAAGAAAGAAAACAAAAATAAAATGGCATTAGAACCCCGTGGTATAAATCAACGTGTTGAACTCAGTAAGTGGCATTTATCTTTTTAATAGCCTATCATTTTCTGTTTACTATAGAGTATTCAGATCTCGCATGTGCAACCTAACGTTCGAATTCATCTTGCATCTGTATTCATTTTTCAGGTGTGTTTTGTTCTTTTTTATTCCCGTTGAAGGTTTGTGTTGCAGACCGAAAAGTATTGGGCAAATATTATTCATCGTTTCGATGATCAAAACTCCCTAACCTACAAATGCATAGAAAACTGGGCTTTATTTGAAAGACTTACGCACAGCCAGCGATCAGCATTATCGGCATGCCCCCGGCCCCCCGGGGGTGTGTCCAAAGCAAAGCCCTCGAAAGCCAGCTCTGTTTTTTTGTCCAGTTCAAGGATGCGTATGTAAGCACCTTTCAGCTCCAGGACTTAATATCAGGTTTTCGAGGAGAAGCACAGCCTTTTGGGGAGTTTACCCAGCTGAGCGCCGGGGTAACTCTCTATGATAATAGCGTATACGGCAACTGGCTCCTCCAGAAAGGGGTAGCTAAGGTTTCAGGGATATTGAAGGGTAGCGATTTTAATGTTAAAAGTATATGTGAAAAGTTGAGGAAAGCACGCAAAAGGAAGGGTTAAAAAACAAAATGCAAAGAAAATATCTTAGATTTTTATCTATTCAATTACATACAGTTTTAAAAAAGGAGAAAGAGAGGAACAGTGCATTCAAAGCAGTTTGAGGGGATGCAAAGAAAAGCGACTTTTTAAGGGACACCATTTTTTAATGGAAAGTACATGAAAGAGGACACCGTTTCAGTCAAAAATGGTATATAAATAGGTAATGGTTCATTCCAGCTGGAGCAGTGACTCCCCGTATAAAACTTTGTTAGGTACCCCGTGTCGTTGAGCGTGTCAATGTTGCGTTTGATATGTTGATCTGAAAAACGAAAATATTTCAGTAAAACTGATCGATGAACGCGTAAAATCGTGCTCTTGTAACTAACTACAAAGATTTTAAGCATGTCCACTTACTCTCTTCTAACATTCCCCAGCACAGTATTCTTCCAATGTCATTGCGTAATAACAGAAAATCTGGTAAGCTGATAAGCAAATTTACCCTTTTGGGACGGAATAGTTGAATGGCCTAACTGCTAAATCTCCTGGCACCCAAGCTAACGAGGGATTGTGTCTCACGGCTTGTGCGCGTGCGGAGATAGGGTGTGGCAGGTAGTCGGGGTGTGGAATTGGGGTTATGGATGTTACTGACGCTAAGTGTAAAAGACAACCGAAAGAAAAAGAAAGTTTCAGTTAAATTTAATTCTAGGCCTAGACAGATTCTGCTCGGTACCTTTCTAGCAACTTGTACGATTTTGAGCTACTTTTTCGATTCTGAGCAGCTTTTCGGAGAGTAAGCCTCTCTCAAAGTTAGCACGTTTTTGGCATATTTTCACTATTTTTAAATTACATTCATAAATAATTGATATTTCAACACATTTTCTTTTGAAATTCACAAGGAATTTCACTAGAAAATTTCTTGCATTTTGATCGGTTGGGTATCATATGTTGATAGATTCCATATTTAATATGGATGTCCCAGATGTGACGCCATTTCCATAATGGATGGGTATCCTGTCATAATATTCCAAATATGGTACAACAGGACGTACATTAAAGGTAGCACGCTGCACGCCTCTGCTGTCCGTTTCAGGTTTAAGGATTAAGGCCGAATGCTGTCTCACTGGAAGAGCTTTAGATGTTCTCTTTGTTCCGCGGGATGACAACATCATAGCAAACTTATCGACAAAGCTTCCTGCCAATCTTGCAACTGCTGACGGCGTTGTGTACTCGAGTGATACACGATGAAGTAGTCTTAGGACGTCTCAATATTTTAGCTGATTAGCTCTTTTTTTCTAGAGATCAAACGATGACAACCAGCGCGCAGGATCTTCGTCCACGGCTTCTTCAGTTTATTCCTTAAACCGAAAGTTGAAGGTTGTCATAGTGTTTTCAGTCAGTCCATTCAATTTATTTTCTCTCATATTTTAGCTAGTCATAAGTTAGAGCCTTTTTAAAGATTGTTGTTAACAGTTATAAACTTTTCTATTGAATTTATTGCACACTACGAAACTTTACTAAATAAACTCCAGAAGCTGTAGACGAAGATCCTGCTGGTTGTCAACGTTGGATCTCTAGAAAAAAAGATCTAATCAGCTAAAATATAAAGAAAAGAAAACGAGACGTCCTAAGACGGTATAGTTTCAGGTTGGGATAGTTTTGAATGACTGTCTAGGCCTACTTAAATTGTACAGTCAGCTTCCGGTTTGAAGTGCATTAGCATTGCACTTCATACTCTGTGTCACGCAAACGTGGCATTCCCGCTCGGTGATATACAAGTATTTGGCACAGGATGGGAAGACAGTATGCTGTTGCATATCTTTGATCGGCTTTAAAAAATGGTAGATTTATAACTAGGGTTTCTTAGTATCATATTAAGAAAGTTACAATTCCACGTTGAATTGCGTGAATTATTTTGAGTCCTAAAAAGCTATGACGTTTCAATGCGCTTTCGATCGCGACAACTTACGAAGAGTATAGATATTACAAGACGCAAAATGTCATTTGTTAGCAAACGGTTCCCAACAAAATGCACAGAACAAGGCATATAGCTGCTTACAAAACAAATTGTCTCGGCAAATGGAAAGAGTTCCATGCGAAGAAACGCATAAGTATCTTGTTAACCGGGAGTATCGTTGTTTTTGCCCTTCGAATGTCGTGACAAAATGGCGTGTTTTGACCTCAAGGGTCGCTTTTGTTTGGCATTCAAACATTTTCCCTGCAGGATTGCCCAAGAATTTTATTTCATTTATTTGAGGAAGACACCTTGCTCTTTCCATCGGTAGGTAAGTTATGGCTCAAAGCCGTATATACCAAGTAGTGATTTTTGTGTCTGAAATTTGCCAATTTTATTTGTGTCCAAAATCGGTAAAATAAGTATAATTATTAAAAATCCGAAAAATATTAGATTTCCTGTCGAATAGGAACATTTTACATCGAAACTATTTGTTAAGTTGTGCTCTTTCTATTAAGATTTTCAGAGGCAGAGTTTGTTTCTTCTTTAACTTTTAAACGATATTTATGTAATATATGGTCTTAAGCCTTTGAAAACTGATCTGAGAGCCTCCGAACCGACTCGGTCGCGTAAAATAAAAATGCAATGGAACTAAAAGTTATTTTTCTAGAAATAGTTTACCTAGACCTATATTCTGACAAAGTTTGGGGATTTTCGATTTTTTCATTTTGCACACCCCAAGGCGATATTTACCGACGGCCGCTCTTAACTCTGCCACGATGATTGATCGGTTTATTTCTGACCATGCCGCAGTACTGTGTCAACTTGATTCGGTGAAACCCTGTACAGCAGTTAAGGAAATCAGTTACAGGCAGCTAAAATCTTTTGACATGGTTGCGCTCAGAGCTGATTTAACGACGTATGAATTGTGTGCCAATGTTTTTACGGATTTGGCTGTGATGGTCTCCTGCTAAAACTCCACACTGTCGTCGTTACTTGATAAATATGCCCCTCTGAGAACTAAGTCTGTTGCTAATAGGAAGCGTATGCCTTGGTTTAACCACGAAATTAAGGATGCTATTAAGGCTAGGCGGAGAGCTGAGAGGAAATGGCGCTATTCTAAATCTGCACTCGATCTACGTGTTTTTAAAAAGAAGAAAAAGCATACAATATACTTGATGAACCAAGCTCGCTGTGATTATTACACCAATCATATCCAGCAAAACAGTTCTGATGAGAGAAAACTGTTTAATGTAACAAAGTCCCTGTTGTGTGGCACCAACACTGCATCGTTTCCTCGTGTTGACACTGTTCAGCTTGCCACTGATTTTGGAAATTTCTTTGCTCAGAAGATTGGGAATATAAACGCATCTTTGGCTAATTTATCTACATCGTCCGTACCATCTCTACCTGCTACTGACATTACATGCCTGAAAGAACAGTTTACCGGTTTCAGGACTCTCTCGAACTCAAGAACAAGTGAGCATGTTGATTAGGAAAGCAACGGGTAAATCTTGTCAACTCTACCCCATTCCCACTCCGATTGTTCTCACCTTGCTAGATGTTCTATTGCCAGTTATCACTAAGCTGATCAACCTCTCTTTTGACACCGGTCGATTCGCTAAGGCCTGAAAAGGGGCGCTTGTGTTACCTCTTTCAAAAAGCCTGGTTTGGTACTTTGCGTTCAAAAATTTCCGTCCAGTCGGTAACCTTTCTTATATTTCTAAATTGTCAGAGAGGGCTAGGGCTGAGCAATTTATGGAGCATCTGACTGCCAACAATTTACATTCTCAGCTTCAATCGGCGTATAAACAGCAACACAGCACGGAAACGGCTTTACTTAAAGTTAAGAATGATATTTTGATGTCTATGGACGAGGAACATGTCACCTTGCTTGTATTATTAGATTTAAGTGCAGCTTTTGACACGATACATCATGATAAGCTGATTGGTCGTCTTGAGTCTGATTTGGGAATAACTGACAATGCGCTTTCCTGGTTTAAATCGTATCTATCTGACCGATTCCAGCGTGTCTCTGTAAATGGTAGTCTCTCTGATCAGTTTCCTTTAAAACAAGGTGTTCCTCAAGGATCATGTTTGGGCCCCTTGCTTTTCACTATCTACACGCGCAAACTGTTTCAGATCCTTGAACGCCACCTCCCTCGAGTTCACTGCTACGCGGACGATACACAGTTGTATGTATCATTCAGCCCCAATCAATCTGCGGATGCTGATTTTGCCATCAAGTCCATGACTGACTGTAACAATGACATTAGGAGTTGGATGATTTCAGATAATCTTATGTTAAACGATGATAAAACAGAATTTTTAATTATAGGTACTAGGCAGCAGCTGGCCAAGGTTAACATAAATTGCATTAGGGTTTGGTTGACTGATGTTTGTCCTTTAACAGTAAGGCCAAACTAGCAGAAAGCAAATCTACGGTAGCTAGAAACCTAGGCTCATGGTTTGACGAACAGCTCACTATGTCAACTCATATTAGCAAGTTATGTGGTGTTGCCTTTACTATTTGCATAATATTAACGCCTTCGCAAGTATTTGTCTCGAGAATCAACGGAAATGCTTGTCCATGCATTTATTACATCTCGTGTTGATTATTGTAACAGTCTTTTGTATCGGCTGCCCAACTACCAGCTTAAAAAATTGCAGAGAGTTTTGAATGCCTCAGCCAGGCTAGTTTGTAATGCCCATAGGTTTTGCCAATTCTCACCCCTTCTTGGTGGTCTGCATTTGCTTCCTGTTAAAGCCCGGAAACATGACATAACATTATTGGCTGTGTAATTCTCCAAAACCGAGATTACTAAAGAGAAAATCGAGTTTGGATGTGCTTCTCGCAAGCCTGCGACAGAATATCTAAGGTGAAACGCACACCAACATTAGCACAAACCGGAAATTGTATAAGTTTGTTCTGTGGTTGCGCGGCCAGGTAGACCATCAACCTCGTTCCCAGAGTTCTCTCCTCGGCCAGGTAGACCATCAACCGAGTTCCCAGGGTTCTCTCCTCGTCCCTACGTGCGGGTAGGAGAGAACCCTGCAGGGAACGAGGTTGGCAGACCATATGAATCCGGAATGAATACTTTAGTGTACTTTATATCCTGTAGTATGTAGTACTATATAAGTGGCGTAACATGAGCACTCGAAAAAAAAATTGAGCAACCTTTGCCTATAAATTTAACCAAATGCACCGTTTCATGCACAGCTATGAAGCCCTGCTCTCCACACATTTTAACATAATTTTACCCACAGTATTATGACGTCGCATAAGAAATAAAACCACTCATCTGTACAGTTTTTTCCATGTTTAACGCTGTCTTGGCACGCGTTGATTATTTTCAGAATGTTTCTCATCGAAACCAAGCTGGATTTTGTTTCCTTTAACGATAAAAATCTTCAAAGACGACGAAAATGTGTTGCCGAACGTGACTTTCCCATACTAAACTCTTATACTGGTCAGGTTTAATGTCTGAGTCACAGCAGGCACCAGAAATTTTTGACGTCATTAGTGGAAAGCGCTATTTGTAACCTCTAGTATTATGTATTTGTAGGGGGTGTCAGTTTCAAGCGACTCGAAACTTCTCAAAAACGCAGAAGACGGCACTAAAAACATGTGGTAAGTTACTTTATTCATCTTTCTTACCTTGCATTAACATTTGGAATCAAAAGGAGCAAACGGCTGTGTTTTATGAAGCAATTATTAATCAATTATATCAATTATTTTTCCAATGGTTATTTATTATTTTTTCAGGGCGTTATAAGGTTATTCACTAAAATTAAATTACAACAATGGACAATCCATTCAGTGCACCTCCAGAAGGTGAGTGAAAATGGTATTTCTGACAGTGCAGTATAACGGAGTAGACAGAAATAGCTATAGGCGAATGTCTGCCATGCGAACGTCTTGTACAAGGTAAGAGGTATGTGGGAAAGAAAGCTCTGCTAGCACACGGCACTTGATCGCACTTTTACGATCTCAAAAGTTAATCTGAATCTTCAGTATTTTTGCCTCATCGAAATTTGAAAGTCTGAAGTCTAGGGATGAAATCTATCAAAAATATTTGTAATATTAACGTCGGGTTTTGGTCACAATAAGACCACAAGCAACGAACCTTGAGACACACAAACTCACAAAACGGATCGAAATCCACCAATCACATATCACAAACAATGACCATTTGAATCAGTCGAAGAAAACTTTCGTTTGCTGAGAGGTCCGCCAAGATGATTGGCGTCTGACATTTTTTGACGAGAGGATCGAAATGTACCAATCATAAAAAAGACAATTGTATGTTTCCTAAGAGGTCATCCGAATTTGCTGTTTCGTTATTTTATGTCCGTTTTCTTTTTCTTGTTTTGTGATTGGTCGATTTTGTTAGGTCGAGTGGATAATCCAATGAGGGACGATTTGGATATCGTTTCATCCGAAATTTTTCAAAGCAGCAGTAAGAAGCAGTTTGGATAACACTTGGCCGCGGCGTTTCGAGGAACGTGTTAATATATTGTTCAATCATGTTATCCCGGGTTAAACTTAGAAATGCACACACTGTTCGCGGTACGCCCACACTAAAAAATAACACCGAGTGTTTTTGGAATGGGCTGGTCCGCGAACTCAAAGAAAAACAAAGGAAATTATCAGGACATTCAATGACATCAACATCTGCATGAACGACTTATGGATCCCATAGACGTAAAAACAAATCGGAAAATCAGGAGTTTATGTGTAAAATGGTTAAGAGTTTGAACAGAGGAATGTTTAACAACTTTGAGAGTCGCAAGATTTGTGTAGCTGGTTATCAGTGTGACACTTCAGTCCCTTTTAGTTTCAATTGTTGACAATCGTCTCTTCCTTCATCGGAACAGATTTTTATCACAGGCAACTCGTTGTGTTCCGCAAGGCAAAAATCAAAATCAGGCTTCTTCTGGAACTACTGTGATAACTGCAACAATTCTTTTTATTATTTCAGTTTTTTTTTTTTAGCAGGGTGACGGTTAATGTACTTGTTTTTTGTATTGGGCGTTTTGGTTTTTTCATTGTGTATATTGTGACGCGGTACATGTACGATGCTGTGCGTCGGAATTTTGCATTATCAGCAAGTTTTGCGTCAGAGTGTTTTTATGGCAGCGAGGTGACGACAAGAGAAGGTAATGAGCTAGTTGTACAGAAGAAAAGTTGTGTTGTGGAGGAAATAAAAGAGGATGAATTGATATCTCGTCGTGGGAAATTTATCTATAACAGAACTTACAATTCCATTGGTTTAAATCAGGTCAATCAATTATATTTTCGGCAAGACAAATTACCATAAAATCGAGATTGTAATTCGAAACTCGTATTGTTTTCAAAATTTGCATAAATCGGGCGCTGCAAAGAAATATTTAGGTTACAAGCGCTTCGAAATACTGTACCTTCAGAACGGCATAGCTTTGTTGTGCTATATTTTTCAAAACCATCGATTGAATCTAGCTCAAAAACTCTCAAAGCGGCGGTTTAAATTAATGTTAAAGCCCGTGGCTGGTACGTATTGAAATCGTCTCTTGTTTGTTTTCAAACGATTTAGGATAGATCGAATCGACTTTGGATCGATTATTATTTTATCCGCTTGTGGTATGAACGAAACGTTTTTCTTCTCGATAAAGTTCACTCAACAAATTTAGAAAGATTTACTTGACTTTTTCATGTGATTGTGGAACGAACTGACTATTTTATGGAACGATCTGACAATTGATTGGAACGATCTGACCATGGAACGAAATGACCGGTTACCGTCATGCACCTCGCAGACTACAGATGAACAAATTAAAATCTTTGTTACAGAAAACACGGAAAGTGACACTTTTTGTATGGAAGAGTATTCGGAAAAATACCCCATTGTCGTCTGAAATTCATTGTTACGTTAAAAATAAAAAAGGTTTACATTTAAACAGGTACAAAAGTAACTGTAACAGTGTGGGGTTTTTACTTAAGGGGAAACTCCAAAACTAGTTCATAAACGAGGGAAGGTGTATCCGTCTTCTAGGCATCAAAGCACAGGCGATTTAGGTGGAATGAGATATCCAAATAGGCTTTTCAGTAAGAATTTGTCCCTCTGTACATGCAATCATCCATTTTATAGTGCTTACAACAGTTTGAATCATCGGGTTAATTTTGGACAATTTAAGCTTTGTACTGATGTAGAGAAGAATCCATGACCCTCAGTTTATGTAGATGCTACAAAAAAAATTAAGGTTCCATACTGTCAAGGAAATGTTACAGTATTTGGGGAAAATGCTGGACAACAATGTGTTGCAATGAGTCTGTGCGCTTTAATTTACAGTAAGATAACAAAGATTACTTCAGTCGATGATATGACTCAAATAATGATTGTTGGTATTCAATTATATTCTAGTCTGTCACTGCTTGCAAGACAATCTTTGTTAATGTTAACAGAATTGCCAGGAATGGTTACAAGTGTTGGAGCAATTTTTCCACCTTGAATACAGTAACAGTTATATTTGTAACATCCATCACTACTGTATATGCCACTCACAGGGTACAGCTTTTGAAACACTCTTGGCACCGAACTACAACTCATTCATTTTAACGGTGGCAATCATTGGTGTTGGTATCTACAGCATTGAGGCTAGGGGATATAATGTATTTGATTCTCATGCTAGAGATATGTATCATAACAGTCATAGTGAAGGGACGTGTATTGTTGGAAATACCATCCATGCATAAATTAGTACAATATATTCAGACTCTACATAGGAATGAGGATATATACGAACTTAAAGGTGTACATATTGCCACCTTTGAACCTCATCTTTTCTCAAGCAATGTTGAACATTGTAGTATATCAAATGTTAAAAGTTACCAATGTTCCTGTAAACAGTGCTGCCCTATAGCAGTTTAT
Source organism: Porites rus (assembly GCA_964035705.1). Lineage (NCBI taxonomy): Eukaryota > Metazoa > Cnidaria > Anthozoa > Scleractinia > Poritidae > Porites > Porites rus. Next base: position 39,102,822 of record OZ037995.1, read on the forward strand.
GCAATGTGTTACTCTCTTATTAATCCTTGTGGATACTGGACTTAAGGAACTTTATTTGCCCTTGTTAGTAACCGGAATACACTGTACAATGTATCAGTAGAGCTGAGATAAACCTTACTCTCCGGGCTGTAACCACTTGTGTCCCTAGTTGTAATTTGGCTCCAAGCATGTCTGCATTGAAGATGTATTTTTGTCGTGGATTAGGACATACTGTGTAAGCTGTGTGGTTCAGCAAACAAGTGTAGTAAAGGATTTTCTTCTCTGGTAAGATATGATGACAGTTCTTTAGCTGCAATAAGGCATGTTCAAAGTATCGTACCCGTAGTACAACCACGCCCAAATATACGCTCCCACAGCTTCTTGTTTGCTATATTTCAAGTCTTATATTTGTTTGTGCCCCCGAGTTGTCGGCACCGCAGCTGATTTCAGCAGGTGGGGGCGTACATTCCCTTTTACCACAAAGAGGTTTTGGGTTTTCGTATCCGGCGGGGTCGTACTTAGTTTGTTTCGAGGTTTGTGTTTTTCATAGGGCGTTTTGTAATTTAGTGCGGTGTTGTAATCTTACGGAAATAAACTGTGTTTGAGGTCCTTGCTAACCTACAGGCCCCTGTATTTATTCTTGTGTGGGTGTCTTTCTGGGTAGTGTAGGCAAAATACGAGATTCAACGATCATTTCTCGTGGTGGTAATATTTTTCTCAACTAGCTTCGGGAGATGTCTAAATTTTTCTCGAAACGCGCGTGCATCACGTGAACCGCGCGTGATCTTAGTCAGATGCAAAATTCGATGCGCCATAAATAAATCTTTCTATGAATATATGCTTGGTGTTCAGCAATGACGTCATGTAACGCTACATCATGGAGCATTTTGCGTTTCCAGACAACATAGATTTAGCGCATTTTTATGTATTATTCATGAAAGGCTCATGTGTTTATTCATCTATGAAACAATGTTTACAATCGGTGAATCACGAGCAATTTCCCATTCAGATGACTCAGAACAACAAGTACAACAAGTGGCTGGAAATCCTCGATTTTCAACCGAAACTCTCTCGAGAACGCCGACTTAAATTCATCGCGAGCGGAGAAGACGACGACAACAAGAAGCCGCGCGCAAAGCACAGAACCTGACATCGCTTAGCACAGCGAAGGCAACGTCGTCAACACAGCGACCACAAACATGTACAGAGACAGCGACAAAATACTAGAATTCCACTGCAAATGGAGCCGATGAAGAGAGGGAACACCGACTGCCGACCCTTCAAAAAGCGATGGGGAGATCATGCAACACTTACAGTTTACAGTAAAATTATCTTCTTCGATGCAACGATAGGCAGCAACAGTTACACGATCTGTACAATGCACGTCAAGAATATCTTTCCAACGGACTGAGGACAGCCTATCAGCGTTTACACCATGAGCATCATTGGGTTTTACAGTAAGCTTTATTTTACAATGATTTAAAAAGCACCGCTAATGTGTGACGTGTAGGGAAGCGTTACGTTTGTAAACACAGTCCTTACTGAACAAAATTTTCGTTTACAATTTTTATTACATTTACTTCTCTAAAACTATCCCCATAAAAATATATATATATATATATGTTTAGCAGCTTTGCGTACAAACACAGCTGTGTCTTTTAAGTCAAACATACCAAAAATTTATTAATGCTGGCCTTCTATTTGAGATCGTATATATTCGAAAAGAACATCTGTATTTCGGATCTCCTCCAACATTAGTGTGTGACATGTTACGATGCCAGGAAAATTAATTATTTTACCCGTAAGTGACAATTTATCAATTCAGGGAATTTCAGTATAACTCAGGGAAAATTGTACTCTTTCAAAGAAGCCAGAGGGAGGTAACATATTTCCGCATATTCACCTAAACGACAAGCAGATATAGGGTTTCCTATAAGATCAATCCATTCTGCCGGCTTTACATTCACGATAGATTCATGTAATAAATGGGTAGCGAGGATCGATTGTGATGGGAGTTTAGGCATTTATTTTGTGTACCGGACCCAGGTGAGGTAAAACAAAAGAACAACGGCTTTGAAACAATACCAAGCAGATTTTCCCTGAACAGAAAACAAAGAAGTCGTTTGCTTTAAGTGATCTGTGTCCAGTACACGAAGTTTTGAGTGGAATTTGGAATCCATTAATATCTGGACAAATTGTTTATTCATTTGGTCAGGGAAAGTGTACATTTGACTGTCAGTTTGGGAATTTCAAACACTATTCCTCTGGCAACCATGTCTCAACAAGCTCATGCATGTTGAGAATTGAGAAACTGATCAACTTGTGTGTGGACGTAGGTATTTGCTTCTCATGCACGTACACAAATAAATGTGAACACCTTCATAAATGATTTGGTAGACTTTACAGGGATAATTCAGTGCTAATGAGGGTACCGCATATTCAGTAATCATTATAATGACAATTCTCCTCAACTGCATCCTTAATGACATTGCAACATGTAATTTCTATTTCAGTTTAAGTGATTATGTTTGCACCTTACTGTTAAAAACAATTAGTTGTCAAGTGTGATTATCATACATATGCCAACTCTCCCGGATACGAGAACAATCTCCTCCCATATGGATCACCAAATCTCCTGGATAAAACCGCGTAAATGAGCTTTTCTGTGCTTTAATTTGGAATTTATCCCATTTTCTCCCAAAATTTGAATTTCCTTTGATTGAAAGTTCGGTTTCTGGGGCATTTTCGCAAGTATTTCATCACTGACAAAGATTTTTTTCCCATTACAATCATAAAAGCTAATTGTGATGGTTCTGTAACTCATGTACGACTTCATATAATGTCCAGAGGTTGGCATCTCTGGATTATGTTCTACAACAATAGTGCAAACACTCTCATTGCTGTAGTTCACTCAGCAATAAATATTTTTTGTCAATTACCAGCATTTACTTGTTATTTTCACTTCACTACTAATGACACACTTCACAAGTAATTTTATATTGGGACGCCCTTTCAACAGGTTAATAATACGTCGTAGGATTTTGTGTGCATGCGACGGCCTTCGTGCTGGATTTTAATGGCCACTTAGAGCGGCCGTCCGCAAATATCGCCTGGGGGTGTGCAAAATGAAAAAATCGAAAATCCCCAAACTTTGTCAGAATATAGGTCTAGGTAAACTATTTCTAGAAAAACAACTTTTAGTTCGATTGGATTTTTATTTTACGCGTACGGCGACCGAGTCGGTTCGGAGGCTCTCAAATCAGTTTTCACGGGCTCAAGACCATATATTACTTAAAAATCGTTTAAAAATTAAAGAAGTAAAAAACTCTGCCTCTGAAAATAGTGCTTATAATAACCAATAGTTTCGATGTGAAATTTTCCTATTCGACAGGAAATCTAATATTTTTCGGATTTTTAATAATTTTACTTGTTTTACCGATTTTTGACAGACATAAAATTGGCAAATTTCAGACACAAAAATCACTACTTGGTATACGGCTTTGAGCCATAACTTACCTACCGATAGAAAGAGCAAGGTATCTTGCTCAAATAAATGTAATAAAATTTTTGGGTAATCCTGCAGGGAAAAAATTTTTGAACGCCAAACAAAAGCGTCCCTTGAGGTCAAAACACGCCATTTTGTCACGACATTCGAAGGGTAAAAACAACGACACTCCCGGTTAACAAGATACTTACGCGTTTTTCCGCATGGAGCTCTTTCCATTTGCCGAGACAACTTCTTTTTAAACAGCTATATGCCTTGTTCCGTGCATTTTGTGGGGAACCGTTTGCTAACAAGTGACATCTTGCGTCTTCCAATATCTATACTCTTCGTAAGTTGTCGCGGTCGAAAGCCCATTGAAACGTCATAGCTTTTTAGGACTCAAAATAATTCGCGCAATTCAACGTGGAACTGTAACCTTCTTAATATGACACTAAGAAACCCTATTTATACACCTACCACTCAGGTAAATTAAGGCATGGGCCTCAATTTGCCTTAATTTGCTCACTTCAAAAGTGAGGGGGTGGTCTATATCTAAGAGCTTTAGATGAAGAGACATAAAACTTTGCCAGTTAACCATATTTTTAGTTTGTGGCAATTTTCTGCTTTAAAATTATGCAAATTAGGTCACGTGACCTCCATCGGCTGAAAAAGCTTGTTCTTCAAACGGCAACACTTTTTCGTGTGTCTTCAATTATTTTACCGGTTGCATAATGTTAATGCCGTTTAATGTATCACTTCTGTGCTTGGCCTTTTTTAGATATTTAAAATCGAAGGTGTTAAGATGGGATACAATTGCTTTGGGGGACTGGGTCTAGTTGAAAAAGCCGTTTATTTTCTAGAACAGTAAAAAATTCAAAAAAGGCTAAGCACAATCTTGTAGATGCTTGCATTACACATTGTCCTAAACCAGTCCGGTTTAATAACTCACAACAAAAAGTGTTGCCATTTTTGTTTACAGACTTTTTATTGTTTTCTGGCCGTGTGGAGTCACGTGACAACATTTGCATAATTGAACATCACCTAATTGACAGAAACCACACATGTATGTATCTGGCAAAGTTTCATCTTTCTACCGCTTACGTGCTCAGAGATAGACCACCCCCCATCACTTTTTTACTGAATCATTGAGGACCCATGCCTTAATTTACCTGAGCATTTCTTTAAAGCCTGTCAAAGATACACAACAGCGTACTGTCTTCCCATCCTGTGCCAAATACTTGTATATCACGTTTGCGTGACACAGAACAGGAAGTGCAATGCACTTCAAACCGGAAGCTGACTGAACAATTTAAGTAGCAGGCCTAGACAGTCATTCAAAACTATCCCAGCCTGAAACTTTCCCGTCCTGGGACGTCTCTCTCTTTTTTCTTTATATTTTTGCTGATTAGATATTTTTTCTAGAGATCCAACGTTGATAACCAGCAGGATCTTCGTTTACGGCTTCTAGAGTTTATTTCTTAGAGTTTCGTAGTGGGCAACAAATTCAATAGAAACGTTTATAATTGCAAACAACAATCTTTAAAAAGGCTCTAACTTATCACTAGTTAAAACATGAGAGAAAATAAACTGAACTGACTGACTGAACACACTATGACAACCTTCCACTTCCGGTTTAAGAAAAAGACGACAAAAACCGTGGACGAAGGTCCTGCGTGATGGTCGCAATCGTTTGATCTCTAAAAAAAAAGATCTAATCAGCTAAGATATTGAGAAAATAAAACTGAGACGTCCAAAGACTACTGCAACGTGTATCACTCGAGTACACAACGCCGTCAGCAGCTGCAAGATTGGCAGGAAGCTTTGTCGCTAAGTTTGCTATGATGTTGTCATCCACAAAGAGAACATCTCAACCTCTTCCAGTGAGAGAGCATTCGGCCTTAATCCTTGAACCTGAAACGGACAGCAGAGGCGTAGAGCGTGCTGCCTTTGATGTACCTACTGTTGTACCACATTTGGAATATTATCACAGGATACCCATCCATTATGGAAATAGAGTCAATCTGGGACATCCTCACATCCATATTCGGAATCTATCAACATATGATACCCAAGCGATCAAAACGCAATAAATTTTCTAGTGAAATTTGGTCCGAATTTCCAAAGAAAACGTGTTGAAATATCAATTCTTTATGAATGTAATTTAAAAATAGTGAAAATATGCCAAAAAAAGTGCTAACTTTGAGAGTGGCTCAATCTCCGAAAAGCTGCTCAGAATCGAAAAAAGTAGTTCAAAATCGTAAAAGTTGCTAAAGAGTTACCGAGCAGAATCTGTCTAGGTCTAGATTTAAATTTCGCTGAAACTTTGGTTTTCTTTCGGTTGTGTTTTACACTTAGCGTCAGTGACATCCGTAACCCCAATTCCACACCCCGACTTCCTGCCCCACCCTACCTCCGCACGCGCACAATCCGCGAGACATAATCCCTCGTTAGCTTGGATGCCAGGAGATTTAGCAGTAAGGCCATTCAACTACTCAGTCCCAAAAATGTAAATTTGCTTATCAGCTTACCAGATTTTCTGTTATTACGCAATGAAATTGGAAGAATACTGTGCTGAGGAATGTTAGAAGACGGTAGGTGGACATGCTTAAAATCTCAGTAATTAGTTACAAGAGCACGATTTTACGCGTTCATCGATCAGTTTTACTGAAATATTTTCGTTTTCCATATCAGGATATCAAACGCAACATTGACACGCCCAACGACACTAGGTACCCAACAAAGCTTTATACGGGGAGTCACTGCCCCAGGAATGAACCCATTTCCCATTTATATACCAATTTTGACTGTTTCATCCATGATTTGGTGGAGGTGGAGGTTTGCTGCTTCATTTTTCATAATTCTGTCCAAGATTGTAGCTCGATGGGGTGTTCCTTTAATCTGATGATCTTTTGACTTAAAATAAGCATGCCAGGATAAGCAGACCAGATATCCCAAAATAATAGATAACGCATGTGGCATAATTTTTTGTTTCTCGAAAGTTTCGTCAGTCTCCTGGTTTCGAAATCAGTTCGTCGTACTTTCAACCAGCCAACTGACATATCTTTTTTTACTTTTAGATTTTAGTTTTAGGAAGGATTTAGTGCATTATGCAGCACAAATGTTACTTACTCCTACCAGAACTTTCCAGACACAGAGCTGCTTACATTCCCCTCCCCCTTCCTCCGGAGCATCACCCTACCCTAGGACAAAAGTGAGTAACGCATTCTCCTTCCCGCTCCGAGCAGGTACGATGACCAGTGATGTGAGGAGACCGCAGTAGCCGGTTATATATTTCAAAAATATCTTCATTTCCTAAGAGATAAGTATTGTATTTAGTCTTAATACATCGTTATGTAAGCCAACGTCGGTAAATCTGTTCTTTTGTGCGCATGAATCCAATCGGTAGTCAGTTTTGAACCTGGGGTTTCGAAAAATGTGATTCGAATCGGTGTATAACATTTGCAGACTGCAGACCGCAGACTGCAGACTGCAGATTGCAGATTGTAAATTAAAAGACACCAAAAATCTTCGTAATAAAGGTGACACCATCAAAAATATAACATCGTGTGAAAGTGAGAAAGTAGCCTGGGAACAAGGTTGATGTTTTTGCGCAAAGTTACATTGGCCTCATTTCCAAGATGCTGTTGGCTATTCTTCACCGACGCGACTCTTTATTGACTCACCCAGCATATCACTAATTACGTTGATTCTTTATTCCTCTTTGATTATTGTGAATTGATAATGACAAGTAGCAATGCCCATTAATGCCTGTCTAAATAGTAGTCTTCTGTAAAAAAAAGTGTTTAGATTGCGAGCACTTCGTGTTCACTACAGTTACGTCTACAAAAACAACTAGGATAGATCACGGACATATTAACACCTTTTAAATGGCGTATTTCATCTTAGCAGTATTTAAGGATATGCCAAATGATCTAAACCGAACAGATCCTACCGACGAATTACCGGAAGTGCATTTTGAATTTCTAAAAAGGGAAATCGACAATGGCTTTTTTAACAGTCCAATCATTGCTCATGCTCAAATCCTAGTACACGGTTGGGGCCCCCGTTGAATAACGATTCCGGCGCTGTTTCACAGACAGACGTATATAACCAGAATTTAGTTTCGTCTGTGGTACAGGCTAAATTGCTAGCATGTTGCTATGGATTCATGAGCGATTTTGTGACATTGGCAGACATGATTCTGCTCTAATTCAATACGAGACGAACAGCCGACAACTCCTTCAGGAATCAGGTCGGTGTAATTTGAATGAAAAAACTTCGCTTCTAGGCCTTACATGTACTTCTCGGAACAAGGTAATGTTGATGATGACGCCAGCTTTATTACGATATTTTCGGTTTCATTCAATATTTACAGTCTTGCTGCCTCATGCAGTCTGCAGTCTGCGGTCTTCAGTCTGCGGTCTTCAGTCTGCGGTCAGCAGTCTACGGTCTGCAGTCTGCAGTCTGCAGTCTGCGGTCTGCGGTCTGCAGTCTGCGGTCTGCGGTCTGCAGTCTGCAGTCTGCAGTCTGCAGTCTGCAGTCTGCGGTCTGCGGTCTGCGGTCTGCGGTCTGCAGTCTACAGTCTGCAGTCTGCAAATATCATACACGGCGAGTGTCGTGACAAAATTGCGTGTTTTGACATCAAGGGTCGCTTTTGTTTGGCGTTCAAAAATTTTCCTTGTAGGATTGCCCAAAAATTTTATTACATTTCTTTGAGGAAGACACCTTGCTCTTTCTATCGGTGGGTAAGTTATGGCTCAAAGCCGTATACCAAGTAGTGATTTTTGTGTCTGAAATTTGCCAATTTTATGTGTGTCCAAAATAGGTAAAATAAGTAAAATTATTAAAAATCCGAAAAATATTAGATTTCCTGTCGAATAGGAAAATTTCACATCGAAACTATTTGTTAAGTTGTACTCTCTCTATTAAGATTTTCAGAGGCAAAGTTTTTTACTTCTTTAATTTTTAAACAATTTTTAAGTAATATATGGTCTTGAGCCAGTGAAAACTGATCTGAGAGCTTCCGAATCGACTCGGTCGCCGTACGCGTAAAATAAAAATTTAATCGAACTAAAAGTTATTTTTCTAGAAATAGTTTACCTAGACCTATATTCTGACAAAGTTTGGGGATTTTCGATTTTTGCATTTTGCACACCCTCAGGCGATATTTACAGACGGCCGCTCTTAAGTGGCGTTTAATTGACAAAAATCACTAACAAGTTGTGATTACAATAGCACACTGTTATAACGAAATTATAGATCACTATGACATTTCAACTCAGGAAAAAATTAGGTGGGGGCAAATTACGCCAACAGCCACACTCACCAAGGCCAGCACGCACACCAAGGCCAGCACGCACACCAAGCACAAAAACAAATGGCGAGTCAGACATTAGAAAACACCAGGCCAACCTCCGATGTGTTGCCGGTCTGATATAAGAATAATGGTAATCGGCTCTCCAGCCCATGCCTGCCGAGAGCCGATTACTCCTACAGGCATTGAGGAAAACGTAAAAACATAACCGACGAAAAAGGCCCAAGACAGAACAAAAATTACGAAGTAAAAACAACGCCAGTCCATACATCAGAAACACCAGGCCAATCTCTGACGTGTTTCCGGTCTGTACAATAAGAATAAAAATAAAATCGTCTCTCCAGCCCATGCCTGCCAAGAGCGATAACTTTGAATGAAACGGACCTTAAATATTATTTCTTTGTGAACACCAGGCAGTTCTCCAGCCCATGCCTGTCGAGAACTGATTATTTGGTCGTTATAAACAGGTTACCAGCCCGTAACTGCTATAACCGAAAACGAACCTAATTTGCCCACGCAGTTGGCGATCGTATGTATAACTTGAATGCATCGGATTTCCAACGACCAAGACCCCGAATCTGCGCGTCAGACATGCCGCTTTCTGCTGCCAGGCTAGCTGCACCAATGCGAAAAGAGTGCGATTTGTAACTGGAACAGTCTAAATCACAAAAAGCAAGGGCTCCTTTGAGCTGCCGCGTAAAGACCTCCGTTTTGACGGCTGAGCCGTCAGCTAGGCAAAAAAGTGGACCAGAATTGGATCTTCTCATCCGGCACCAGCGTAGTAAAAACTCAACGGGACAGCAGTGTACGGTCGATTCTCAGTGAATAATTATGGAAAAAGGACGCCCGGTTGTGTTATGTTTATAATCCGTGATGACAAGTTTGGCGGCCTGTACTTCATTGCGTGATTTTAGAAAAGACAGTGACTGAAACTGGAGAACGGAATGTCGCCGCTCAGGGGTCTTGATCGTTAGTTCACCCACTCGAAAAAATCCATAAAAAGCCACGAGAAATATTGTTTGGAATAATAAAATCTGATAGGTGGGCGTGATGGTGTGATTTAAAGCCTGCACCAATTTATGTAAGATAGAGCGAGTGATAGGCAACCGTATGTCCGGTTTCGAGCAGAGCCTGCTTTGAGCAGTCATGATCTTGTGTACAACAAATGCTTTGGTGGGATCAGAGAAAGATCCGATTTTATGGACATAGCTCAATGCGGAAATGTAAGTTGAAATTGTAGAAGGTGCCATTTTCTTGGCCGACAAATAGGCCACAAAAAGTACTAGATCACTGACACTCTGTGGAAGCTGTGGGGAAGCTGTGCCACAGTATCGGGTGGAAAAATCTAAGAAATGATTCCATGCTTGTTCGTACGTTTTGCGTGACCCCGGTGATATAGCAGAGTGCATTAAACGTTTTAAGTTAGCTTCCAATTCTGCGGTAGTAGGCTGCTCGGAACCGGGGTGGGTTGAACGTCCGCGTGTGGCACAAGAAGCTTGAATTTGTCTACCTGTAAGCGAGACAGTAAATCACATTCTCGGTTTAAAATGCCCGGAATGTGTTTAGATTTGAAAAGAATGTTATATTTGAGACAATTTAGCACGAGTCTGCGCACTAAGACCATAATTTTTGGTTCACGGGAGGTCTGTTTATTGATGATATCGACCACAGCGTGATTGTCCGAAAAGAAAACAATGCAATGATTGCGCATGATGTCGCCCCAAATCTCGGTTGCCAAAACAATAGGAAAAAGCTCTAGTATGGTTATATTCAGAGATTTCCAACTATCCGGCCAATGTCCGTAAAACCAACGTTTCCCTAGGACTGCGGCGTAGCCTAGAGAGCCCGCCGAGTCTGTATAAAGTTTAATGGTACTAGATGTGAGCCACTTCACAGATAAGAAAAAAGATTTCCCGTTAAACGAATTTAGAAAATTGAGCCATAACAAAATGTCCTCCTTACACTGTCTCGTGAGACGAATGTGATGATAGGGCTACGCACACCTTTAGTTAGATCAATCATTCTGCGGAGAAAAGCCCGACCGGGAAGGACAACCGAGCACGCAAAATTCAATAACCCTATAAGCGACTGCAGTTCCTTGAGGGTTACACTGCGTTTGTTATAGAATTCCGTTAACAACCCCCGGCAACGTGCGAGCTTATCCTCCGGCAAACGGGCGTGCACGTTAATTGTGTCAAGAGTGATCCCAGCAAATTGTAAACAGGTCGCGGGACCGACGGTTTTCTCATCTGCGATAGGCACTCCGACCTCGTTGCACAATTTGATAAAGTTATCTAAATCCCCATGACACTTGTCTCCCGAAGGTGCTAAAAACAGAAAATCGTTTAAGATATGTATGACAGCGGAAGCTTGTAATTTGGCTGTGGATGAAATGCTGGCTATCTCGGCAGCTGTGGCGGTCTCCACTGTGGCTGAGGCATCTACTGGCCCAGGACTTGGGTTAACCGTGGGGGGACTGGATAATGGGGTCGTTTGCCCAACTCCAACGGCTTTCAGAGCCTCTGTCAATGCCAATGTGACCACGCTCGTTAAGTCCACGATGTTCACAGGTTCAGCTGTTTGTTGCGCTGCTGAAACCTCGGCCAGGTCACTCGAGGCACTAGAGGATGGGGTCGCTCGTTTTGTGATCTTGGCAGCTGACCTACCCGCCTGTCTAGCTGATTTTCTCTTAGGAGGCATGACTTAATTAAATAAACCGCACAACATTAACTACCAGTAACGCATGACTAATGACCACCAACATAAGTAATTAAACAAAACATATTAAAGAGAGTAAAAACGGGTTGCAGTCAGCCGGCCAAATTTTGGTGTAGGCAACGGATCCAATGCAATAGAGGAAAACTGTGGATATATGATACATGGACACAAAATAATAGAGATAGGCGCACCAAGGTTCACCGGGCGCAAAAATTATGTGTCGGGTATCACTATATCACAAAATTAACATGTGACTTGAGGCAAAAATTCTGACAGGCCTGTCTCAAGCGACAAACAAAATATAGAGGATATGGTGCATGGACATATTGAGGACTTACGTCCTGTAATGGCCTGAGTGCACTGGGCACGCTATCGTGATAGCCGCCAAAAAATAAGTACACTAATTACGCCATGTGTCGGGCACCGATAACTCATAAGTAAAATTGGCACTAGTCAGACTATAAGAGAAAAATGCCTCACTCGTCACTATATATTACAACGACATAAGTATGCACTTAGGTATTCATAAAATCGTGAAATTATAAGCCCACTAGGCCTGAGGCCTTAATGACTGCAGCCCGGCTACTTCGAAACAACTTTAAGTTGCCTAAATCATTTAAGTGAACTCCATCCGGCAAGTAAATGTTTTCCCGGGAGTTCCAGAAACCCCTGTGTTTCCAGTACAAGCAGTAAGGTATTGGTTCGAGAACAGCCTTAAGATGCAAATGAAGTTTGGTAACTTTTAAATTATACGTAGTACACTGAGGGGAATACCGCCGAATAACTTGACATACTGCAATGCTTTTCACATTAAACTCGTCGTGAAGATATCGCACTAAAGTTTCAAGCTCCGAACCGACGGTTTGTGCCGGCAGTTTGGTTAAGTCGTTAGAACCCAACTCCAAGACTATAATATCAGGACTTAGACGGCGAATTATGCCTAAATCAAACTTCCGAACCTTCGCAATTGTGCGGCCACCTACACCATGAAGACGTATGGACCCTACAGACGAGAGCTTGGCCATGAGATGTTCGTGCCCCCTTTTCTGAAAAAACCCAGCAAGACGACGAATAAAGGAGTGTCTCAAGATTAAAATTTGAGGTGGCGCCATGTACCCAACAACAATACGACGAAAATAAAAAACAGGACAAAATGATGAAACTTGATGAAAAATGAGTTGCGATAGACTTTCACTTTCGCTGAGATGTGCTCGCTGAGCTTGTTCGCAGAAAAAGGGGAAGAACTTACTTGTCGCAGCCTTATGCTGGCCTATTATTACACTTATTGTTAATGATGGCTTGGGTTGGCTGCATATTCACCTCTCTTTCGTGCAGTTATTCACTATCACACCCATTTTCTTTTGACTATTTATTACACATGAGGGAGGGTCAAATGGGGTAACACGGGACCTATGAAACATTGGCTACCCTTCCTTAACAACACAAGCCCCATTTAAATCCCAGAACACCCTTTTTAACGACAGAGCACGGGGTTCAAATTTACTCCAACCAAAAGGAGATTAAGTACATCTCACATTCTAATATTAGAGCAAGTGTTGAAACCCGCCCTCGCAAACCACACAGTTTACTCCGATTCTTTCCCCCCTTCCATCCCTGACATTTTATCTTGGTACACCTGAAATTCCTGATTTCTTCAGAACCCTAGATACTTCATCATTAACCTGTCAGCTTGTTAATTTTGCACCAACATCTAACACCGAAGTGTTGAACATTGCTAACAATATCATCATGAAATCCTGTATTTTGGATCCGCTTCCCGCCACCCTACTGAAGCAGCACTTAGATTCATTTTACCAGTTATCCTGAAGATTGTCAACTTGTCACTGGAATCCGGTCATTTTCCGTCTTCTTTGCAAACTGCTGTTCTATCTCCACTACTTAAGAAAGCCAACTTAGATTATGAAGTTCTTGAAAACTACAGACCTATTTCAAACCTCAAGGTAATGTCAAAAATTATTGAAAAGGTCGTCGCGGTACGTCTTCAAAAATATTTAGAAGCTAACCAGCCAAATGAGCCGGTACAATCTGCGTATAAACCTTTCCGCAGTTGAGAAACCGCCCTTATGCGCGTTCATAATGACATTTTGGTTGCTATTGATAAATGTCACTGTGTTATGCTTCTACTGTTAGAGCGATCTGCTGCCTTCGACACTGTGGATCTCGATATCCTCCTTACAAGATTGCACTCTAAATACGCTATCTCTGGCATAGCTCTTGAATGGTTGTGCTCCTACCTTACTAATCGCTCACAATTTGCTTTAATCGAAGGGTGTAGATCGCAGTCTCGCGAGTTCAAGTGCGGTGTACCTCAAAGTTTTGTCGTTGGACCGATTCTGTTTGTACTCTACACAGCACCACTGGCCGACATCCTACGATTCCACGAAATGCAATTTCACTTTTGCGCCGATGACACTCAATTGTATATTTCTTTCTCTACAAACAATGACATTGAATTAACCAACAGTATCACGACGTCTATCGGAATTAGCGAGAATTGCAATATATGCGAATATCCTGCAGGGCTAAGATCTTCTTATTTCTTAAATTTTTTTGGTGTGGTTAAATGATTCATTGCCTTCGATTTTCAGGATTATTTAGCATGTTAAGAGCGACTTTCTGTAAATACCACGGATAGGTGTGCAAGATGGAAAAATCGAAATCCCCCAATTGCAAACTTTGTCACAACAAAGCCTTTTGGAAACTATTTTAGAAAATTACGCAAATCAATGTTTACATTATAAATCCGGTAGTCATAGGGTTCCAAACATAAATTTGTCCAATTCTGCGTGTCTTCTGGTCGGTTTTGGTGAAGTGGTTTGTTCATCTGCCAACGGGCTCCAGCAAAACTCAAATGCTTCTTCTAGAGAAGACTATTTTCCAGAAATATTAACTGTTTTGTTAGAGATTCTTCGCGTTTACATTTGACCTTTGTGGCCTTTTGTCTTTTGTCTGTCATTCGTAAACAATAGCTAAAATAATGTAACTACTCCGTCGACCAATCAGCGCTTATGACCGGATTCCAGACAGATTTTACGTCATCAGTATGGAATTTCTGTCGCTGAGTCGCAGACGTTCCTCCTCGCGAAACGACCCCAGCGGCGAAGAGCGAGGAGAAACGGATGTTTTCGCAGGCTAATCGATCGATCGATCGATCAAGATAGACATACAGATAGACAGATAGATAAATAGATACATAGATAGATTGATGGATAGAAAACATTATTTAGCCACGGTAACTTTGATAAAAAATACTATACATTGCGCTTTTGTTCTTCCCAAAAGCCGTAAAATACAATAATAACAATAATGTAATAAAAATCTAAAAATATACATCAATATTTATCAATATATTAACTGCCTAAGAATAAACGTAATAAGAGTGCTCAAGTAGCAGTGAAAAACTTAACTTTGATAGAGAGATTGAGAGAATCAAGCTTGTCTTTAAAAGCTCCGAGGGATCTTTCGCATTTTAATTCGTCTGGTAATGGGTTCAAGACTTTATTTTCCTCAGTGTAAGCAAAGCTTTTCCACTAATAATCTGTTTTAACTGCCGGCAAGGCTTGATTCCATTTCGAGTTCCTAAGATAATATACCAATATCCCGATTTTACTCGAAAACATTTCCACTACAAATTTGCTCGGGTCATACCATTTACAATTTTAAGAGCGGCTCCGCGTAAATGTCAACTAGACGTGGAAATAGTCAAAAAATGACCTGGCCTCAAACTCAGCCAGAATAAAGCCCTATGGGCCCTATAGTTACAAAATCGTTGGTTTAAGTACGATCGAGTGAATAATATTTTTTTAACGAATTTTTTTCTTCCCGAGGCCTAAAATTGGCAAAAATCATGCAAAATTAGAGTCATATTCAGTGGCTCGTATATTTTAAAATAAAGTTGCCTACTGGAATATAATGACACTTCATATTTTTACTATCTTTCCTCTATAATTTTAACTGATTAGTTCGCGATTTGGTCAACAAGAGATTTTTTAAAGAAATTTTTAAAGTTGTTGACTCAAAATCGCTTAATCAACCGTCAAAATTTAGGAGCGGATTGGTGCATGGCTTTGAACACCAAGGCTTGTTTAGTATGAAAGAGCATTCTTTTTTCTTCAAATTAGCGAAATAAAATTTGGGGGTAAATGAAATCACGAGCGCTGACAAAGCGAGGCAAATGTAATTGTTACAATAAAAACAGGCGAAAACCGTGACCTCTGACCGAAGCACAACCAAATGCGAATTACGGTAGGCGCCAAACCTTTAATTATTCGGTAACTCCTCGAAATAATATTGGTCTGAAATGTGTATATATAGGTTTGTTAAAATAAAGCTGAGTTAAAGTATTTAGTGTCAAAAAGTCCAGAAAGCGGTAAAAAATACAACAAAAGTCACAAGTAATCTGTTCCGTTTTCTGAATTTTATGCAGCGATTTATGCGATTGAACGAATTAACAATTTTTAATCCAACGATACCCACCTGAGACTGTGTTAGTTTAAGAGTCCATAGAACTTCTCAGAAGATCTCTCCAGAAGGAAATGAATGAAGAATTTGAACTTATAACTGTAACAATTTCACTTGCCGTCACGGCAAAACGAAAACAACTGTGGAACTGCCACAGGCAAACCAGCTTTCAGTGCAGTCCTGCTCCACGCATTTGGGAAGGAGGGAAGAAATCCTTCCATGCTGTGCGCTAAAGCATTTATGAAATAAAACTAGCTTTGGACTGTATCTTTTGTAACTAGATAAAGATAAGAATAACTTTCCCCTGTTTTTGCTCGAGGGGCGCTGTGCACTTCTTTTATTTTATCTGCTGTTTATAATGATTGTGTTTCAAGTTCAGAACGTGCATCTTTAGCTAGCAATTGGTGTGTTCGAATATTGTCACAGTTAAACAGTCGTCTATTGTTAGTCACATTGTCAGTTCTCCAGTTGTTCTCTCGTAGTTAGTTTTGCTTGATCTCGTCAATAAGTAGTTTGTACGGCGCTGGTAACTATTCGCTACGATTCAGTGGCGTTTGTTCTAAGTTAGTAAACCAGCTTTCTAAAGTAAGACGTTGATAGTAGTCTGTAGAATACGTTATACATGTCGCAGAGTCCCAGTCAATTTGATGTTTCGTCTTTAAATGGTGCTCAGCAATGTGATTGTTGACGTCACCATTCCTCGTCGCGCGTTTGTGTTCGGTCAGTCGCGTGCTTAGGTTTCCGCCGGTTTCACCAATGTAAGAAGCCTGGCAGTCGCAGCATTTGATCTTGTATATTGCTCCCTGTCTGTCCTCCGGTTTGTCTTTGTCCTTGATTTTAGTAAGCTGTCGCCGTAAAGTGGTTATCGTTTTGTGCGCAACACGTATATTGTAAGGTTGTAATATACGTGCAATAGTTTCAGAGGTGCCTCTGATGTACGCTTCATAGCTAATAACATCACGGCTTAACTGACAGACGACCAATAACATCGCGACATAACTGACCAATCAGATCAATAACCAGAGTATAATACCATCAACTGACGAGATACAACTCACTTTGACTCTGAAGATGACTACCGCACAGGTTGTCGAAACGTCAGTCACTGTCAACAACAACAGTCCTATTCAGGACTACGTTCACCCGGACGATCAAACTCAAACCTTTTGAAATGACTCCTGGGTTAAAACCTTTCACAGTATAATTTTAGTTATGTCATATGAAAATTGTGCCTAATCTTGTGTATCCTAGAGGAACAAGAGACATATTTGTTGCGAGCCTTTCTAATCATTCGGTTTCCTGTGGTTCGGAAATAGGAATGCATATTTTCAAACAATACCAAGTGTGCGTCAGTATTTGTTTCTGAAAAAAAGAGACCAGTTGAAATTGAACAGACACGATTTCTTGGTGCTGTATTCTTGTGTAGTGAATTTAAGTTAGAGAATATAGTATTTCCTCTGGAGTAAATTTTTGCGGGAAATATTTTTGCGGTAATTTTTATTTGTGGGAACTTATTTTTGCAAAGTACTGACAGCCATGAAATCCTATCAATAAAATTCAGCCGTGAGTGAAATAGTGAAAATGACAAGAAGACAGAGAGGAAAAAATAATAACAGATCAGTCCACTGGGTTTCAAATTGTTTAGCCTGACATTTTATGTAAGCGAACGGGAATGACATATTTATTTCTTCTGGAGAAATGGATTTTTTTAAAAGCACGTTTCCTGGCAAAAATTTGCCAAAACTTTAACTGAGAGCCATTGCTAGATTCTATGGTATTTTTTCTCGTTCCCTTTTTTTTCTAGTTCTGTTTGGTCACATGATCCGTGATGTCAGCTTTTTAAGTTAAGATAACCATATTTAGGCTATTGTGGACATGTCTCATATTATCTCAGTCGTGACAGATGAAGCCTTTATTACACTTGGGTTCCTTCCACAAGTTCCACTGACAAGAAATTCGGATCGCTTAAGCGAATTTGGCCTAAGAGGCAACCAAACATTTAGCCTCCCTTGGTGGCTTTTTCAGGGGAGTCATATTTTCCCATATTTCCTCCCTTACCTGAGACCAAGATATGTGTCATTTATACCAGTCTGTAAATAAAGCGAAGGGCAAATCAGAAAATTGAGGGTAACGTTGTTGAGATCAAAGGTGAAAAACAAATTCACACTCTTCGTTTGTGGAGATGGAGGAGTTACGAATCTCCTAGCCTAAAAACGCCAGCTAATCAAGTCCAAGATTATATCGGCGGAAAAGGCACCTTTGACATCAAGATGGGGCAAAAATGAAACAGTCTAAAGCTAATTTTATTTCACAAATGTTTTAGCGCACAGCGTGGAAGAATTTCTTCCCTCCTTCCCAAATGCGCGGGGCAGAATTAAGTGACGTGACATGCTTTGCATGACTGCACTGAAAGCTGGTTGACCTGCGGCAGCTCGACAGTTGTTTTCGTTTTTCGTGGCGGCAAGTGAAATTGTTACAGTTATAAGTTCACGTTCTTCATTCATTTTCTTCGGAGAAGTTCTATGCACTCTTAAACTAACACAGTCTCAGGTGGGTAACGTTGGATTAAAAATTGTTAATTCGTTAAATCGCTGCATAAAATTCAGAAAACGAAACAGATTACTTGTGACTTTTGTTGTATTTTTTACCGCTTTGTGGACTTTTTGACACTTAATACTTTAACTCAGCTTTATTTTAACAAACCTATACACATTTCAGACCAACATTGTTTCGAGAAGTTACCGAATAATTAAGGGTTTAGCGCCTACCGTAATTCGCATTTGGTCATGACGGGCTTTGCTCACCAAAAAAAATTATGCAAATTAGGCTAAGGGTAGATTGAATCTACCCATGGCTTATGATTAACTGAAACGGGAGATCACAATTCGCGCCTTCATACGACTGAGGTGTTACTTTGGAATCCTCGGTAATTACTTTTTTCGCACTTGCCGACATCCAAAAACAACCGGCGTGGGAATCACGAGACGTGTAAATAAGACATTATTTGACATAAGAAAAAGGTTTTCCAGATACGGACGCGTATTTGTTGGCTTTACTCGCGTGGAGACACACGTCAACTGTTACTTCTCACGCGAAATAGTATTCAAGGCATGGCTCTACTGTAAAAAAACCCCGCTCCTTATTGATCGCACAACCATAATTATGAAAGGCGGTAGCAAGAAAAATAACTATCACTCGAATGGGATAATCGAAGATCAAGAACCAAACCTTAACGAGAGCGGGGTTTATATCTGTTACTAAAGAGAAAATGGAAATGAAACATAAACCCTTTGCGACTCAGAAAATATTACGAGAAGCTAAAGTTTACCACCCGAGAAACATTTTAATGACGGCCTATAATCTATTCTTACGGGAGGAATGAGATTATTTGCAATTATGTCGATCGAACAGTATACTATCTTCTGTCTATTACTGTGTAGTCGGCAGGAACATTACACAAAACGGCGTCAGCAACGAGGTTCGATGTTATAAATTAAGTACATTTACTTACCTGTGATAAATTAATGTTTACTCAATGAGAATGATTTAATCCCAGAGAAACTACGATTCCCGAAACAGGACCATTTGGAATTCTTGGACATCAGTAACTACAACCGACTTATAACAGCTTCATTCTAATAGCGACTTGATTCTGAAATAATAAACCGCGAGATCTAACGCAAAGCTCATAGGGCACGGCGAAGGGGAGGGAACCAGAGGGTTTGAAGTATATCTGGCGGCCCAATCTTTTCTCCGGCACTAGCCACGGGAAGTTAACCCTAAGATTCTATTTTGCTAAAGTAATGCTTTGATTTATTTAACGTACGATAATTGACTCGGTTGTGTTTTACAAACACAATTTTTTGCAACCCAAGCTTCTTAATTAAGCCAGAGAACGGAAATTTTTGTCGTCGATTTTCATTGACAAAATCATTTGTAGGATCTAATAGACATGTGAGTGTTATAACTTTTCATTTGACGTTTTACAGTACGGATGGCTCTGTAACAAGCGGCAAGATAATTTCATTTTTACATACATATATTGGCATCGTTTGAAATTAACGAATGATACTAATAATAAAAACATTTTGATTGTGTTATCATGATTTTGGTTAAAACAATTTTGTCACACTGTGTCGCTGAAAGTTTATCTCAGTACACAAGCAATAATTGTAACTAAAGTAAATTCTATGTGAATTTCTGAAAGAAAACTAAAGCAAATCAGTGTACACTCCATCGCCTGCTGCAAATTATCGCCCTGTGTCAAAGAAAAATAATTTTAAATCACTCAATAATGATGTTGATAATAATAGCAATAACAATAATAATAATAATCCGTCCTCAGGTAACAATAGCCCATAAATGAACTGACCACCCAAGAGAAACAGAACCAGTTAGTACAAAATAAAAATGATGAAAATTAGGTCCTGTCATCAGATAACAACAGTCCACAAATGAACTGACTACCCAAGAGAAACAGAACCAGTTAGTACAAAATGAAAATGATGAAAGTTAGGTCCTGTCATCAGATAACAACAGTCCACAAATGAACTGACTACCCAAGAGAAACAGAACCAGTTAATACAAAATGAAAATGATAAAAATTAGGTCCTGTCATCAGATAACAACAGTCCACAAATGAACTGACTACCCAAGAGAAACAGAACCAGTTAATACAAAATGAAAATGATAAAAATTAGGTCCTGTCATCAGATAACAACAGTCCACAAATGAACTGACTACCCAAGAGAAACAGAACCAGTTAATACAAAATGAAAATGATAAAAATTAGGTCCTGTCATCAGATAACAACAGTCCACAAATGAACTGACTACCCAAGAGAAACAGAACCGCAGTTAGTACAAAATGAAAATGATGAAAATTAGGTCCTGTTATCAGATAACAAAAGCCCATAAATAAACTGACTACCCAAGAGAAACAGAATAATAAATGAAGCTAAATGTTTTCTTTAAATTTAAGTGACCAGAAAATAGAAATACCTCACTGTATTGGGAATAATTTGACTAAAAACAAACTTACCTCAAGTCTAATATCACTAATATGTAACTTAAGTCCGTTTTAGTCTGACCTCTACCATAAAGAAAAACAAAATTCACAAGGCCATCCGGGGGATTGCTTTTCTGGCGAAGAAGACCAGTGATCAAACGGACGTGGAAGCGACGTACACAGTAGCTGGCATCATGTTGAATTCCACTACGGCATAGGCCGATTTGGCGGGTTCAAGTTCGCGCGTTGCCACGTCCACGTCAGGAAATCTCCTAAAATATTTCTTTTTTGGAGAAACCCGTCGGACGGACTCCACATATTTCTTTTTTGAGTGCATGCCAATGCTTTTGGGGGTTGTAACCCTCGACAGACTCGAAATGGGAAACGAAGACTCATACCGTCGACGGTCGCCTTCACTTCAAATTGTTTCGAAATCAAAACCACAGCGCTTTTGAACTTTGAAAGTCTAAGGTAGAATATTAATTAATTAGTAAGAATTTAACTCGTTTACATCGCATGATCGCTGCCTGACCCTCAAATACAAAAAAAATCGTACATGTACGCTACCGTCCATTCATTTGAGCGGCACTGGAAACGAGTTTTTGCGGCGCTTTGTCATGTCATGTCTTTTCACATGAAAATTTTATCAAAGTGACAAAGGAAATATAAAATGCTTTAACGTAATGTCTTTTAAGCCTGGCGTGCCCCGTCCAAATCACCGACAGTCCGATCTGGATTTGTTTATCGGTTTTACAGACCAACAATAAGTCTTAATTCATGTAAATTACTTTCTACGGGTAGATGAAGCGAGCTTTTATTTTTAAGAAGATACATTTCGAATAATCAAAATCTTTTTCATTTTAAACAGAAAGGTCGCGCCGCAAAAAAATCGTTGCGTGGGATGCTGGCTCCTCGCCTTGCCTCGCGCTCAAACGACGCGTCTCTCGCGGATACTTGGCATCTGGTTTACTTATTATGTCCCGGTCTTAATTAATTTTATGACACCAAGCAAACACCTTTCTATCGCGTACCAGGGCATCAATTTACGGCGCCTGCTGAGATTTTTTTTCTTGAGCAAAGCTCCTCATGTGCTTCGGTCAGCGGTCACGTTTTTCGCCTGTGTTTAGTGTAACAATTACATTTGCCTCGCTTTGTCAGCGCTCGTGATTTCATTTACCCCCAAATTTTATTTCGCTAATTTGAAGAAAAAAGAATGCTCTTTCATACTAAACAAGCCTTGGTGTTCAAAGCCATGCACCAATCCGCTCCTAAATTTTGACGGTTGATTAAGCGATTTTGAGTCAACAACTTTAAAAATTTCTTTAAAAAATCTCTTGTTGACCAAATCGCGAACTAATCAGTTAAAATTATAGAGGAAAGATAGTAAAAATATGAAGTGTCATTATATTTCAGTAGGCAACTTTATTTTAAAATATACGAGCCACTGAATATGACTCTAATTTTGCATGATTTTTCCCTATTTTAGGCCTCGGGAAGAAAAAAATTCGTTAAAAAAATATTATTCACTCGATCGTACTTAAACCAACGATTTTGTAACTAGGGCCCATAGGGCTTTATTCTGGCTGAGTTTGAGGCAAGGTCATTTTTTGACTATTTCCACGTCTAGTTGATATTTACGCGGAGCCGCTCTTAACTATCATAAGAGCTCTTTGTTTGTTTCTCCTCTTTTTTAGATAAGACACCCTGGGTGCCAGAGGGTTTTTTTTCCTGTTTTTTGCGGTGATAATTGAGCCGCGAAGCCGAACAACAGGAAAAAAAAACCTCTGGCACCCAGGGTAGATAACACCAACCAAGCTTACTTAATAATTCAGTTGTCGGTGAGCACCTGTCATCACACGTGCAGCACGATTTTGTAACTTGTAAGGAGGAAGCAAAAAGGTGTAGCAAATCGATATATGGTGAACGTCTATCGGAATAAGCGCGAATTGCAATATGCGAATCTCGTGCACTGCTAGGATTTTCTCATTTTCTGAATTTTTAGGGGTGGGTAAATGATTCATTGCCTTCTATGTTCACGATTATTAAGCACATAAAAAAAGGTGGTGTCATTTTTTCTTTCAAAAGTCCTTGTGTACGAAACCAATACATAAACTCCGGTTTACCTTCTTCATGGTTTTAGTGTATAGCAGAAGAAGTATTTTTTTTCCTAAAATCATGTACCTGTCTCTACGCATGGACTTGATGTGTAGAGGTAGTAAAAAATATTTTGCACTGATGTTATATCGTTTGTTTTCTGCAGAACATGGCGGAACAGTACTTCAAGGTGATGTAAATTTAATTTATTGTTGGTGGGTATATTACGAAGGGTGGCCACTGCTGGGGTTCCCTTTTTTTCAACCTCTTCTGTTGGAGTAAGTTGAATCTTCCGTTTTATTGTCTTAATCACTAAAAATCTATTTAACTAAACCAACTTGAAATTATATCAGCTTACTACTGCAACAAGCGAACGGTTCATCTTATGCATAAAATAACTTTGATTTTTGATGTCTTTCAGCGCGCTTATTACTGATCTCTTTCTGGTATTACAATTACAATTCTTTAAACTAATGTAATATGTGCCCCGCTCAAACTGTTAGAAACATCTACCTTGAACTCCCAAAATTGACCTGGAAGGAGTGAGAATTACCTTTGAAAGTCAGATTGACATTCAGTTTTCTTTCATGTACCCTCCCGTAGCGTCTTGACATCAACGCTCAATCACCTGGCATCAGTCTCCGTGTATTAATCGAGCTAATCTACTCTACCCTCCATAGTATTCAGAGGAAGAGAAAACTATTTTGTACCAAATTTTATCGTTCTTCTTTTTTTTTTTGTAATGGTAATGTAAATTTAATTTATTGTTTATTGTTATGTTATGAGGGGTGGCTACTGCTTGGGTTCCCTGTTTTTTCAACCTTACCTGTGGAGTGCGTATAACTTTGTCTGATCTTCTCTTCAGTCTTGCATTCATAACGCTCAACATGAATTACTTTTGAGGGTTAAGCAAAAAGATGTAGCAAATCGATATATGGTGGACGTCTATCGGAATTAGCCAGAACTGCAATATATGCGAATATCCTGCAGGGCTAAGATCTTCTTATTTCTTAAATTTTTTTGGTGTGGTTAAATGATTCATTGCCTTCGATTTTCAGGACTATTTAGCAATATGTTAAGAGCGACTTTCTGTAAATACCACGGATAGGTGTGCAAGATGGAAAAATCGAAATCCCCCAAACTTTGTCACAACAAAGCCTTTTGGAAACTATTTTAGAAAATACAAGACTCAGTTCGTTTGACTTAATATTTTCCAAAATAATAATTTTTTTTTAAATTTTCACCTTCGAAAGGCCTTCAAACCACCGAAAAATGTGCTTGATACCCTCGCTTCGTGAATGGAAACGGAAACAAATACCATGACTTTTTTTTTTCATTCCAGAGGACTGCATTTAGGTTAAAATTAGGCATTTTCACGTCATAGTCGTGCGTGCAGTAGTCTGCTACACAGCCGTTTTTAGTGTCGTCACGCAACGCTCCTCCCTTCAAGCGGCTGCTGAAAACCGAACTACACTCCTTTCCCTTTGTGTTTGTGGTCTAAAGAACAAGCCAATCATGTGTAAGAAATTTAACAATACGTGAGCCGCAGGGCGCTAGGAAGCGAGCACGCTTCTCAGTTTTACCGCTTCTCACTTTTTTCTCCAAAGATAAAAGGAAAGTAAGAAATAATTATGCTTCCTGCCTAACACCAGAGATACAAAGGTTGATGTTCGAGATTCAATTGAGACCAGTTGAAATTGAACAGACACGATTTCTTGGTGCTGTATTCTGGTGTAGTGAATTTAAGTTAGAGAATATAGTATTTCCTCTGGAGTAAATTTTTGCGGGAAATATTTTTGCGGTAATTTTTATTTGTGGGAACTTATTTTTGCAAAGTACTGACAGCCATGAAATCCTATCAATAAAATTCAGCCGTGAGTGAAATAGTGAAAATGACAAGAAGACAGAGGGGAAAAAATAATAACAGATCAGTCCACTGGGTTTCAAATTGTTTAGCCTGACATTTTATGTAAGCGAACGGGAATGACATATTTATTTGTTCTGGAGAGATGAATTTTTTTTAAAAGTACGTTTCATAGCAAAAATTTGCCAAAACTTTAACTGAGAGCCATTGCTAGATTCTATGGTATTTTTTCTCGTTCCCTTTTTTTTTCTAGTTCTGTTTGGTCACATGATCCATGATGTCAGCTTTTTAAGTTAAGATAACCATATTTAGGCTATTGTGGAATATTATCTCTCATATTATCTCAGTCGTGACAGATGAAGCCTTTATTACACTTGGGTTCCTTCCACAAGTTCCACTGACAAGAAATTCGGATCGCTTAAGCGAATTTGGCCTAAAGGCAACCAAACATTTAGCCTCCCTTGGTGGCTTTTTCAGGGGAGTCATATTTTCCCATATTTCCTCCCTTACCTGAGACCAAGATATGTGTCATTTATACCAGTCTGTAAATAAAGCGAAGGGCAAATCAGAAAATTGAGGGTAACGTTGTTGAGATCAAAGGTGAAAAACAAATTCACACTCTTCGTTTGTGGAGAGGGAGGAGTTACGAATCCCCTAGCCTAAAAACGCCTGCTAATCAAGTCCAAGATTATATCGGCGGAAAAGGCACCTTTGACATCAAGAGGGGGCAAAAATGAAACAGTCTAAAGCTAATTTTGTTTCACAAATGCTTTAGCGCACAGCGTGGAAGAATTTCTTCCCTCCTTCCCAAATGCGCGGGGCAGAATTAAGTGACGTGACATGCTTTGCATGACTGTACTGAAAGCTGGTTGACCTGTGGCAGCTCGACAGTTGTTTTCGTTTTTCGTGGCGGCAAGTGAAATTGTTACAGTTATAAGTTCACGTTCTTCATTCATTTTCTTCGGAGAAGGTCTATGGACTCTTAAACTAACACAGTCTCAGGTGGGTAACGTTGGATTAAAAATTGTTAAATCGTTAAATCGCTGCATAAAATTCAGAAAACGAAACAGATTACTTGTGACTTTTGTTGTATTTTTTACCGCTTTGTGGACTTTTTGACACTAAATACTTTAACTCAGCTTTATTTTAACAAACCTATACACATTTCAGACCAACATTGTTTCGAGAAGTTACCGAATAATTAAAGGTTTAGCGCCTACCGTAATTCGCATTTGGTTGTGCTTCGGTCAGCGGTCACGTTTTTCGCCTGTTTTTAGTGTAACAATTACATTTGCTTCGCTTTGTCAGCGCTCGTGATTTCATTTACCCCCAAATTTTATTTCGCTAATTTGAAGAATAAAGAATGTTCTTTCATACTAAACAAGCCTTGGTGTTCAAAGTCATGTACCAATCCGCTTTTTAAGCTCGTGAAAAAGTGCTAATGTGAAGTGTCATTATATTTCAGTAGGCAACTTTATTTTAAAATATACGAGCCACTGTATATGACTCTAATTTTGCATGATTTTTGCCCATGTTAGGCCTTGGGAAGAAAAACATTCGTTAAAAAAATATTATTCACTCGATCGTACTTAAACCAACGATTTTGTAACTAGGGCCCATAGGGCTTTATTCTGGCTGAGTTTGAGGCAAGGTCATTTTTTGACTATTTCCACGTCTAGTTGATATTTACGCGGAGCCGCTCTTAACTATCATAAGAGCTCTTTGTTTGTTTCTCCTCTTTTTTAGATAAGACACCCTGGGTGCCAGAGGGTTTTTTTTCCTTTTTTTTTTGCGGTGATAATTGAGCGACGAAGCCGAACAACAGGAAAAAAAAACCTCTGGCACCCAGGGTAGATAACACCAACCAAGCTTACTTAATAATTCAGTTGTCGGTGAGCACCTGTCATCACACGTGCAGCACGATTTTGTAACTTGTAAGGAGGAAGCAAAAAGGTGTAGCAAATCGATATATGGTTAACGTCTATCGGAATAAGCGCGAATTGCAATATGCGAATCTCGTGCACTGCTAGGATTTTCTCATTTTCTGAATTTTTAGGGGTGGGTAAATGATTCATTGCCTTCTATGTTCACGATTATTAAGCACATAAAAAAAGGTGGTGTCATTTTTTCTTTCAAAAGTCCTTGTGTACGAAACCAATGCATAAACTCCCGTTTACCTTCTTCATGGTTTTAGTGTATAGAAGAAGAAGCATTTTTTTTCCTAAAATCATGTACCTGTCTCTACGCATGGACTTGATGTGTAGAGGTAGTAAAAAATATTTTGCACTGATGTTATATCGTTTGTTTTCTGCAGAACATGGCGGAACAGTACTTCAAGGTGATGTAAATTTAATTTATTGTTGGTGGGTATATTACGAAGGGTGGCCACTGCTGGGGTTCCCTTTTTTTCAACCTCTTCTGTTGGAGTAAGTTGAATCTTCCGTTTTATTGTCTTAATCACTAAAAATCTATTTAACTAAACCAACTTGAAATTATATCAGCTTACTACTGCAACAAGCGAACGGTTCATCTTATGCATAAAATAACTTTGATTTTTGATGTCTTTCAGCGCGCTTATTACTGATCTCTTTCTGGTATTACAATTACAATTCTTTAAACTAATGTAATATGTGCCCCGCTCAAACTGTTAGAAACATCTACCTTGAACTCCCAAAATTGACCTGGAAGGAGTGAGAATTACCTTTGAAAGTCAGATTGACATTCAGTTTTCTTTCATGTACCCTCCCGTAGCGTCTTGACATCAACGCTCAATCACCTGGCATCAGTCTCCGTGTATTAATCGAGCTAATCTACTCTACCCTCCATAGTATTCAGAGGAAGAGAAAACTATTTTGTACCAAATTTTATCGTTCTTCTTTTTTTTTTTGTAATGGTAATGTAAATTTAATTTATTGTTTATTGTTATGTTATGAGGGGTGGCTACTGCTTGGGTTCCCTGTTTTTTCAACCTTACCTGTGGAGTGCGTATAACTTTGTCTGATCTTCTCTTCAGTCTTGCATTCATAACGCTCAACATGAATTACTTTTGAGGGTTAAGCAAAAAGATGTAGCAAATCGATATATGGTGGACGTCTATCGGAATTAGCCAGAACTGCAATATATGCGAATATCCTGCAGGGCTAAGATCTTCTTATTTCTTAAATTTTTTTGGTGTGGTTAAATGATTCATTGCCTTCGATTTTCAGGACTATTTAGCAATATGTTAAGAGCGACTTTCTGTAAATACCACGGATAGGTGTGCAAGATGGAAAAATCGAAATCCCCCAAACTTTGTCACAACAAAGCCTTTTGGAAACTATTTTAGAAAATACAAGACTCAGTTCGTTTGACTTAATATTTTCCAAAATAATAATTTTTTTTTAAATTTTCACCTTCGAAAGGCCTTCAAACCACCGAAAAATGTGCTTGATACCCTCGCTTCGTGAATGGAAACGGAAACTAATACCATGACTTTTATTTTTTTTTTTGAGGACTGCATTTAGGTTCACCTTAAAACGTAAAATTAGGCACTTTCACGTCATAGTCGTGCGTGCAGTAGTCTACTACACAGCCGTTTTTAGTGTCGTCACGCAACGCTCCTCCCTTCAAACGGCTGCTGAAAACCGAACTACACTCCTTTCCCTTTGTGTTTGTGGTCTAATGAACAAGCCAATCATGTGTAAGAAATTTAACAATACGTGAGCCGCAGGGCGCTAGGAAGCGAGCACGCTTCTCAGTTTTACCGCTTCTCACTTTTTTCTCCAAAGATAAAAGGAAAGTAAGAAATAATTATGCTTCCTGCCTAACACCAGAGATACAAAGGTTGATGTTCGAGATTCAATTGAGACCAGTTGAAATTGAACAGACACGATTTCTTGGTGCTGTATTCTGGTGTAGTGAATTTAAGTTAGAGAATATAGTATTTCCTCTGGATTAAATTTTTGCGGGAAATATTTTTGCGGTAATTTTTATTTGTGGGAACTTATTTTTGCAAAGTACTGACAGCCATGAAATCCTATCAATAAAATTCAGCCGTGAGTGAAATAGTGAAAATGACAAGAAGACAGAGGGGAAAAAATAATAACAGATCAGTCCACTGGGTTTCAAATTGTTTAGCCTGACATTTTATGTAAGCGAACGGGAATGACATATTTATTTGTTCTGGAGAGATGAATTTTTTTTAAAAGCACGTTTCATAGCAAAAATTTGCCAAAACTTTAACTGAGAGCCATTGCTAGATTCTATGGTATTTTTTCTCGTTCCCTTTTTTTTTCTAGTTCTGTTTGGTCACATGATCCATGATGTCAGCTTTTTAAGTTAAGATAACCATATTTAGGCTATTGTGGAATATTATCTCTCATATTATCTCAGTCGTGACAGATGAAGCCTTTATTACACTTGGGTTCCTTCCACAAGTTCCACTGACAAGAAATTCGGATCGCTTAAGCGAATTTGGCCTAAGAGGCAACCAAACATTTAGCCTCCCTTGGTGGCTTTTTCAGGGGAGTCATATTTTCCCATATTTCCTCCCTTACCTGAGACCAAGATATGTGTCATTTATACCAGTCTGTAAATAAAGCGAAGGGCAAATCAGAAAATTGAGGGTAACGTTGTTGAGATCAAAGGTGAAAAACAAATTCACACTCTTCGTTTGTGGAGAGGGAGGAGTTACGAATCCCCTAGCCTAAAAACGCCTGCTAATCAAGTCCAAGATTATATCGGCGGAAAAGGCACCTTTGACATCAAGAGGGGGCAAAAATGAAACAGTCTAAAGCTAATTTTATTTCACAAATGCTTTAGCGCACAGCGTGGAAGAATTTCTTCCCTCCTTCCCAAATGCGCGGGGCAGAATTAAGTGACGTGACATGCTTTGCATGACTGCACTGAAAGCTGGTTGACCTGTGGCAGCTCGACAGTTGTTTTCGTTTTTCGTGGCGGCAAGTGAAATTGTTACAGTTATAAGTTCACGTTCTTCATTCATTTTCTTCGGAGAAGGTCTATGGACTCTTAAACTAACACAGTCTCAGGTGGGTAACGTTGGATTAAAAATTGTTAATTCGTTAAATCGCTGCATAAAATTCAGAAAACGAAACAGATTACTTGTGACTTTTGTTGTATTTTTTACCGCTTTGTGGACTTTTTGACACTAAATACTTTAACTCAGCTTTATTTTAACAAACCTATACACATTTCAGACCAACATTGTTTCGAGAAGTTACCGAATAATTAAAGGTTTAGCGCCTACCGTAATTCGCATTTGGTTGTGCTTCGGTCAGCGGTCACGTTTTTCGCCTGTTTTTAGTGTAACAATTACATTTGCTTCGCTTTGTCAGCGCTCGTGATTTCATTTACCCCCAAATTTTATTTCGCTAATTTGAAGAATAAAGAATGTTCTTTCATACTAAACAAGCCTTGGTGTTCAAAGTCATGTACCAATCCGCTTTTTAAGCTCGTGAAAAAGTGCTAATGTGAAGTGTCATTATATTTCAGTAGGCAACTTTATTTTAAAATATACGAGCCACTGTATATGACTCTAATTTTGCATGATTTTTGCCCATGTTAGGCCTTGGGAAGAAAAACATTCGTTAAAAAAATATTATTCACTCGATCGTACTTAAACCAACGATTTTGTAACTAGGGCCCATAGGGCTTTATTCTGGCTGAGTTTGAGGCAAGGTCATTTTTTGACTATTTCCACGTCTAGTTGATATTTACGCGGAGCCGCTCTTAACTATCATAAGAGCTCTTTGTTTGTTTCTCCTCTTTTTTAGATAAGACACCCTGGGTGCCAGAGGGTTTTTTTTCCTTTTTTTTTTTGCGGTGATAATTGAGCGACGAAGCCGAACAACAGGAAAAAAAAACCTCTGGCACCCAGGGTAGATAACACCAACCAAGCTTACTTAATAATTCAGTTGTCGGTGAGCACCTGTCATCACACGTGCAGCACGATTTTGTAACTTGTAAGGAGGAAGCAAAAAGGTGTAGCAAATCGATATATGGTTAACGTCTATCGGAATAAGCGCGAATTGCAATATGCGAATCTCGTGCACTGCTAGGATTTTCTCATTTTCTGAATTTTTAGGGGTGGGTAAATGATTCATTGCCTTCTATGTTCACGATTATTAAGCACATAAAAAAAGGTGGTGTCATTTTTTCTTTCAAAAGTCCTTGTGTACGAAACCAATGCATAAACTCCCGTTTACCTTCTTCATGGTTTTAGTGTATAGAAGAACAAGTATTTTTTTTCCTAAAATCATGTACCTGTCTCTACGCATGGACTTGATGTGTAGAGGTAGTAAAAAATATTTTGCACTGATGTTATATCGTTTGTTTTCTGCAGAACATGGCGGAACAGTACTTCAAGGTAATGTAAATTTAATTTATTGTTGGTGGGTATATTACGAAGGGTGGCCACTGCTGGGGTTCCCTGTTTTTCAACCTCTTCTGTTGGAGTAAGTTGAATCTTCCGTTTTATTGTCTTAATCACTAAAAATCTATTTAACCAAACCAACTTGAAATTATATCAGCTTACTACTGCAACAAGCGAACGGTTCATCTTATGCATAAAATAACTTTGATTTTTGATGTCTTTCAGCGCGCTTATTACTGATCTCTTTCTGGTATTACAATTACAATTCTTTAAACTAATGTAATATGTGCCCCGCTCAAACTGTTAGAAACATCTACCTTGAACTCCCAAAATTGACCTGGAAGGAGTGAGAATTACCTTTGAAAGTCAGATTGACATTCAGTTTTCTTTCATGTACCCTCCCGTAGCGTCTTGACATCAACGCTCAATCACCTGGCATCAGTCTCCGTGTATTAATCGAGCTAATCTACTCTACCCTCCATAGTATTCAGAGGAAGAGAAAACTATTTTGTACCAAATTTTATCGTTCTTCTTTTTTTTTTTGTAATGATAATGTAAATTTAATTTATTGTTTATTGTTATGTTATGAGGGGTGGCTACTGCTTGGGTTCCCTGTTTTTTCAACCTTACCTGTGGAGTGCGTATAACTTTGTCTGATCTTCTCTTCAGTCTTGCATTCATAACGCTCAACATGAATTACTTTTGAGGGTTAAGCAAAAAGATGTAGCAAATCGATATATGGTGGACGTCTATCGGAATTAGCCAGAATTGCAATATATGCGAATATCCTGCAGGGCTAAGATCTTCTTATTTCTTAAATTTTTTTGGTGTGGTTAAATGATTCATTGCCTTCGATTTTCAGGACTATTTAGCAATATGTTAAGAGCGACTTTCTGTAAATACCACGGATAGGTGTGCAAGATGGAAAAATCGAAATCCCCCAAACTTTGTCACAACAAAGCCTTTTGGAAACTATTTTAGAAAATACAAGACTCAGTTCGTTTGACTTAATATTTTCCAAAATAATAATTTTTTTTTAAATTTTCACCTTCGAAAGGCCTTCAAACCACCGAAAAATGTGCTTGATACCCTCGCTTCGTGAATGGAAACGGAAACTATTACCATGACTTTTATTTTTTTTTTTGAGGACTGCATTTAGGTTCACCTTAAAACGTAAAATTAGGCACTTTCACGTCATAGTCGTGCGTGCAGTAGTCTGCTACACAGCCGTTTTTAGTGTCGTCACGCAACGCTCCTCCCTTCAAACGGCTGCTGAAAACCGAACTACACTCCTTTCCCTTTGTGTTTGTGGTCTAAAGAACAAGCCAATCATGTGTAAGAAATTTAACAATACGTGAGCCGCAGGGCGCTAGGAAGCGAGCACGCTTCTCAGTTTTACCGCTTCTCACTTTTTTCTCCAAAGATAAAAGGAAAGTAAGAAATAATTATGCTTCCTGCCTAACACCAGAGATACAAAGGTTGATGTTCGAGATTCAATTGAGACCAGTTGAAATTGAACAGACACGATTTCTTGGTGCTGTATTCTGGTGTAGTGAATTTAAGTTAGAGAATATAGTATTTCCTCTGGATTAAATTTTTGCGGGAAATATTTTTGCGGTAATTTTTATTTGTGGGAACTTATTTTTGCAAAGTACTGACAGCCATGAAATCCTATCAATAAAATTCAGCCGTGAGTGAAATAGTGAAAATGACAAGAAGACAGAGGGGAAAAAATAATAACAGATCAGTCCACTGGGTTTCAAATTGTTTAGCCTGACATTTTATGTAAGCGAACGGGAATGACATATTTATTTGTTCTGGAGAGATGAATTTTTTTTAAAAGCACGTTTCATAGCAAAAATTTGCCAAAACTTTAACTGAGAGCCATTGCTAGATTCTATGGTATTTTTTCTCGTTCCCTTTTTTTTTCTAGTTCTGTTTGGTCACATGATCCATGATGTCAGCTTTTTAAGTTAAGATAACCATATTTAGGCTATTGTGGACATGTCTCATATTATCTCAGTCGTGACAGATGAAACCTTTATTACACTTGGGTTCCTTCCACAAGTTCCACTGACAAGAAATTCGGATCGCTTAAGCGAATTTGGCCTAAGAGGCAACCAAACATTTAGCCTCCCTTGGTGGCTTTTTCAGGGGAGTCATATTTTCCCATATTTCCTCCCTTACCTGAGACCAAGATATGTGTCATTTATACCAGTCTGTAAATAAAGCGAAGGGCAAATCAGAAAATTGAGGGTAACGTTGTTGAGATCAAAGGTGAAAAACAAATTCACACTCTTCGTTTGTGGAGAGGGAGGAGTTACGAATCCCCTAGCCTAAAAACGCCTGCTAATCAAGTCCAAGATTATATCGGCGGAAAAGGCACCTTTGACATCAAGAGGGGGCAAAAATGAAACAGTCTAAAGCTAATTTTGTTTCACAAATGCTTTAGCGCACAGCGTGGAAGAATTTCTTCCCTCCTTCCCAAATGCGCGGGGCAGAATTAAGTGACGTGACATGCTTTGCATGACTGCACTGAAAGCTGGTTGACCTGTGGCAGCTCGACAGTTGTTTTCGTTTTTCGTGGCGGCAAGTGAAATTGTTACAGTTATAAGTTCACGTTCTTCATTCATTTTCTTCGGAGAAGGTCTATGGACTCTTAAACTAACACAGTCTCAGGTGGGTAACGTTGGATTAAAAATTGTTAATTCGTTAAATCGCTGCATAAAATTCAGAAAACGAAACAGATTACTTGTGACTTTTGTTGTATTTTTTACCGCTTTGTGGACTTTTTGACACTAAATACTTTAACTCAACTTTATTTTAACAAACCTATACACATTTCAGACCAACATTGTTTCGAGAAGTTACCGAATAATTAAAGGTTTAGCGCCTACCGTAATTCGCATTTGGTTGTGCTTCGGTCAGCGGTCACGTTTTTCGCCTGTTTTTAGTGTAACAATTACATTTGCTTCGCTTTGTCAGCGCTCGTGATTTCATTTACCCCCAAATTTTATTTCGCTAATTTGAAGAAAAAAGAATGTTCTTTCATACTAAACAAGCCTTGGTGTTCAAAGTCATGTACCAATCCGCTTTTTAAGCTCGTGAAAAAGTGCTAATGTGAAGTGTCATTATATTTCAGTAGGCAACTTTATTTTAAAATATACGAGCCACTGTATATGACTCTAATTTTGCATGATTTTTGCCCATGTTAGGCCTTGGGAAGAAAAACATTCGTTAAAAAAATATTATTCACTCGATCGTACTTAAACCAACGATTTTGTAACTAGGGCCCATAGGGCTTTATTCTGGCTGAGTTTGAGGCAAGGTCATTTTTTGACTATTTCCACGTCTAGTTGATATTTACGCGGAGCCGCTCTTAACTATCATAAGAGCTCTTTGTTTGTTTCTCCTCTTTTTTAGATAAGACACCCTGGGTGCCAGAGGGTTTTTTTTCCTTTTTTTTTTTGCGGTGATAATTGAGCGACGAAGCCGAACAACAGGAAAAAAAAACCTCTGGCACCCAGGGTAGATAACACCAACCAAGCTTACTTAATAATTCAGTTGTCGGTGAGCACCTGTCATCACACGTGCAGCACGATTTTGTAACTTGTAAGGAGGAAGCAAAAAGGTGTAGCAAATCGATATATGGTTAACGTCTATCGGAATAAGCGCGAATTGCAATATGCGAATCTCGTGCACTGCTAGGATTTTCTCATTTTCTGAATTTTTAGGGGTGGGTAAATGATTCATTGCCTTCTATGTTCACGATTATTAAGCACATAAAAAAAGGTGGTGTCATTTTTTCTTTCAAAAGTCCTTGTGTACGAAACCAATGCATAAACTCCCGTTTACCTTCTTCATGGTTTTAGTGTATAGAAGAACAAGTATTTTTTTTCCTAAAATCATGTACCTGTCTCTACGCATGGACTTGATGTGTAGAGGTAGTAAAAAATATTTTGCACTGATGTTATATCGTTTGTTTTCTGCAGAACATGGCGGAACAGTACTTCAAGGTAATGTAAATTTAATTTATTGTTGGTGGGTATATTACGAAGGGTGGCCACTGCTGGGGTTCCCTGTTTTTCAACCTCTTCTGTTGGAGTAAGTTGAATCTTCCGTTTTATTGTCTTAATCACTAAAAATCTATTTAACCAAACCAACTTGAAATTATATCAGCTTACTACTGCAACAAGCGAACGGTTCATCTTATGCATAAAATAACTTTGATTTTTGATGTCTTTCAGCGCGCTTATTACTGATCTCTTTCTGGTATTACAATTACAATTCTTTAAACTAATGTAATATGTGCCCCGCTCAAACTGTTAGAAACATCTACCTTGAACTCCCAAAATTGACCTGGAAGGAGTGAGAATTACCTTTGAAAGTCAGATTGACATTCAGTTTTCTTTCATGTACCCTCCCGTAGCGTCTTGACATCAACGCTCAATCACCTGGCATCAGTCTCCGTGTATTAATCGAGCTAATCTACTCTACCCTCCATAGTATTCAGAGGAAGAGAAAACTATTTTGTACCAAATTTTATCGTTCTTCTTTTTTTTTTTGTAATGGTAATGTAAATTTAATTTATTGTTTATTGTTATGTTATGAGGGGTGGCTACTGCTTGGGTTCCCTGTTTTTTCAACCTTACCTGTGGAGTGCGTATAACTTTGTCTGATCTTCTCTTCAGTCTTGCATTCATAACGCTCAACATGAATTACTTTTGAGGGTTGAGCAAAAAGATGTAGCAAATCGATATATGGTGGACGTCTATCGGAATTAGCCAGAATTGCAATATATGCGAATATCCTGCAGGGCTAAGATCTTCTTATTTCTTAAATTTTTTTGGTGTGGTTAAATGATTCATTGCCTTCGATTTTCAGGACTATTTAGCAATATGTTAAGAGCGACTTTCTGTAAATACCACGGATAGGTGTGCAAGATGGAAAAATCGAAATCCCCCAAACTTTGTCACAACAAAGCCTTTTGGAAACTATTTTAGAAAATACAAGACTCAGTTCGTTTGACTTAATATTTTCCAAAATAATAATTTTTTTTTAAATTTTCACCTTCGAAAGGCCTTCAAACCACCGAAAAATGTGCTTGATACCCTCGCTTCGTGAATGGAAACGGAAACTAATACCATGACTTTTATTTTTTTTTTTGAGGACTGCATTTAGGTTCACCTTAAAACGTAAAATTAGGCACTTTCACGTCATAGTCGTGCGTGCAGTAGTCTGCTACACAGCCGTTTTTAGTGTCGTCACGCAACGCTCCTCCCTTCAAACGGCTGCTGAAAACCGAACTACACTCCTTTCCCTTTGTGTTTGTGGTCTAAAGAACAAGCCAATCATGTGTAAGAAATTTAACAATACGTGAGCCGCAGGGCGCTAGGAAGCGAGCACGCTTCTCAGTTTTACCGCTTCTCACTTTTTTCTCCAAAGATAAAAGGAAAGTAAGAAATAATTATGCTTCCTGCCTAACACCAGAGATACAAAGGTTGATGTTCGAGATTCAATTGAGACCAGTTGAAATTGAACAGACACGATTTCTTGGTGCTGTATTCTGGTGTAGTGAATTTAAGTTAGAGAATATAGTATTTCCTCTGGAGTAAATTTTTGCGGGAAATATTTTTGCGGTAATTTTTATTTGTGGGAACTTATTTTTGCAAAGTACTGACAGCCATGAAATCCTATCAATAAAATTCAGCCGTGAGTGAAATAGTGAAAATGACAAGAAGACAGAGGGGAAAAAATAATAACAGATCAGTCCACTGGGTTTCAAATT
Source organism: Porites rus (assembly GCA_964035705.1). Classification (NCBI taxonomy): domain Eukaryota; kingdom Metazoa; phylum Cnidaria; class Anthozoa; order Scleractinia; family Poritidae; genus Porites; species Porites rus. Next base: position 39,139,922 of record OZ037995.1, read on the forward strand.
GTTTAGCCTGACATTTTATGTAAGCGAACGGGAATGACATATTTATTTGTTCTGGAGAGATGAATTTTTTTTAAAAGCACGTTTCATAGCAAAAATTTGCCAAAACTTTAACTGAGAGCCATTGCTAGATTCTATGGTATTTTTTCTCGTTCCCTTTTTTTTTCTAGTTCTGTTTGGTCACATGATCCATGATGTCAGCTTTTTAAGTTAAGATAACCATATTTAGGCTATTGTGGACATGTCTCATATTATCTCAGTCGTGACAGATGAAACCTTTATTACACTTGGGTTCCTTCCACAAGTTCCACTGACAAGAAATTCGGATCGCTTAAGCGAATTTGGCCTAAGAGGCAACCAAACATTTAGCCTCCCTTGGTGGCTTTTTCAGGGGAGTCATATTTTCCCATATTTCCTCCCTTACCTGAGACCAAGATATGTGTCATTTATACCAGTCTGTAAATAAAGCGAAGGGCAAATCAGAAAATTGAGGGTAACGTTGTTGAGATCAAAGGTGAAAAACAAATTCACACTCTTCGTTTGTGGAGAGGGAGGAGTTACGAATCCCCTAGCCTAAAAACGCCTGCTAATCAAGTCCAAGATTATATCGGCGGAAAAGGCACCTTTGACATCAAGAGGGGGCAAAAATGAAACAGTCTAAAGCTAATTTTGTTTCACAAATGCTTTAGCGCACAGCGTGGAAGAATTTCTTCCCTCCTTCCCAAATGCGCGGGGCAGAATTAAGTGACGTGACATGCTTTGCATGACTGCACTGAAAGCTGGTTGACCTGTGGCAGCTCGACAGTTGTTTTCGTTTTTCGTGGCGGCAAGTGAAATTGTTACAGTTAAAAGCTCACGTTCTTCATTCATTTTCTTCGGAGAAGTTCTATGGACTCTTAAACTAACACAGTCTCAGGTGGGTAACGTTGGATTAAAAATTGTTAATTCGTTAAATCGCTGCATAAAATTCAGAAAAAGAAACAGATTATGCACCTATCAATGTAAAGCCGGCAGGGGTGGGGGGGGGGGGCAGGGCATAGGGTGGGGATTTGATTGTCTTTGTTGTCCCTGGGGTAGGGCATTTGACTTATCTTGTTCTCCCGGGGGAGGGGATATTTGAATCTTTCTTCGCCCGACGTGGAGATATTTGACTGCCGACTCGGACGAAAAAAAATGAGACCGAACATATGTTTCCCGCTTCCACGCTTCACGCATGCGCCATACGGTTTGAAAAGATCAGGAAGTCATGGAGGCCAATGAGAGCAAGCGAAGGCTGAGTGGATTTCACTGTTTTGTCTTCAAATTTCGTTTGTTTTAGCGTGTTTTTGATCAATTGAACCTCTTAATATACTGTGGTATCAAAGTAAGCGGAAGTAAAGAGAAACCGATTCGATTTTTGCAAGTACAATTGATTAGTGTATGGCTCATTCGCTACAATCACTGTAAACTTATAAAACTGACTTTCTTTGTACCCTTTACTAAGAACGGTATATTTAGACTTACAAAATGTGGACTTTCTCCTAAAGGATTATGTATTCTACGCAGTGTAACACGGATTATGGTTAAAACGTATAATTGCAGCTGTAACAGGAACATGTATCTTTGGTGATGCAGCAACGTTTATAAAAGATTGCAGAGTTTTATTTGGAGATATTTTTGTTGTGCCTTTCTTAGGTTCTGCCTTGGGATGGACAGCATTGTGCAGCCTGGGGTGGGGAAATTTGGTTGCATTTGACTGAAATGATTTGCCCGTGGGCAGGGAATTTGATTGAAAATTTTTGAAAAAAGTCAAATCCCCACCATATGCCCTGCCTCCCCCCCCCCCCCCCCCCCCGCGCCGGCATTACATTGATAGGTGCATTACTTGTAACTTTTGTTGTATTTTTTACCGCTCTGTGGACTTTTTGACACTTAATACTTTAACTCAGCTTTATTTTAACAAACCTATACACATTTCAGACCAATATTGTTTCGAGAAGTTACCGAATAATTAAAGGTTTGGCGCCTACCGTAATTCGCATTTGGTTGTGCCTCGGTCAGAGGTCACGTTTTTCGCCTGTTTTTAGTGTAACAATTACATTTGCCTCGCTTTGTCAGCGCTCGTGATTTCATTTACCCCCAAATTTTATTTCGCTAATTTGAAGAAAAAAGAATGCTCTTTCATACTAAACAAGCCTTGGTGTTCAAAGCCATGTACCAATCCGCTTTTTTAGCTCGTGAAAAAGTGCTAAATTTTGACGGTTGATTAAGCGATTTTGAGTCAACAACTTTAAAAATTTCTTTAAAAAATTTCTTGTTGACCAAATCGCGAACTAATCAGTTAAAATTATAGAGGAAAGATAGTAAAAATATGAAGTGTCATTATATTTCAGTAGGCAACTTTATTTTAAAATATACGAGCCACTGAATATGACTCTAATTTTGCATGATTTTTGCCCATTTTAGACCTCGAGAAGAAAAAAATTCGTTAAAAAAATATTATTCACTCGATCGTACTTAAACCAACGATTTTGTAACTAGGGCCCATAGGGCTTTATTCTGGCTGAGTTTGAGGCAAGGTCATTTTTTGACTATTTCCACGTCTAGTTGATATTTACGCGGAGCCGCTCTTAACTATCATAAGAGCTCTTTGTTTGTTTCTCCTCTTTTTTAGATAAGACACCCTGGGTGCCAGAGGGTTTTTTTTCCTGTTTTTTGCGGTGATAATTGAGCCGCGAAGCCGAACAACAGGAAAAAAAAACCTCTGGCACCCAGGGTAGATAACACCAACCAAGCTTACTTAATAATTCAGTTGTCGGTGAGCACCTGTCATCACACGTGCAGCACGATTTTGTAACTTGTAAGGAGGAAGCAAAAAGGTGTAGCAAATCGATATATGGTTAACGTCTATCGGAATAAGCGCGAATTGCAATATGCGAATCTCGTGCACTGCTAGGATTTTCTCATTTTCTGAATTTTTAGGGGTGGGTAAATGATTCATTGCCTTCTATGTTTACGATTATTAAGCACATAAAAAAAGGTGTTATCATTTTTTTCTTTCAAAAGTCCTTATGTACGAAACCAATGCATAAACTCCCGTTTACCTTCTTCATGGTTTTAGTGTATAGAAGAACAAGTATTTTTTTTCCTAAAATCATGTACCTGTCTCTACGCATGGACTTGATGTGTAGAGGTAGTAAAAAATATTTTGCACTGATGTTATATCGTTTGTTTTCTGCAGAACATGGCGGAACAGTACTTCAAGGTAATGTAAATTTAATTTATTGTTGGTGGGTATATTACGAAGGGTGGCCACTGCTGGGGTTCCCTGTTTTTCAACCTCTTCTGTTGGAGTAAGTTGAATCTTCCGTTTTATTGTCTTAATCACTAAAAATCTATGTAACCAAACCAACTTGAAATTATATCAGCGTACTACTACAACAAGCGAACGGTTCATCTTATGCATAAAATAACTTTGATTTTTGATGTCTTTCAGCGCGCTTATTATCTCTTTCTGGTATTACAATTACAATTCTTTAAACTAATGTAATATGTGCCCCGCTCAAACTGTTAGAAACATCTACCTTGAACTCCCAAAATTGACCTGGAAGGAGTGAGAATTACCTTTGAAAGTCAGATTGACATTCAGTTTTCTTTCATGTACCCTCCCGTAGCGTCTTGACATCAACGCTCAATCACCTGGCATCAGTCTCCGTGTATTAATCGAGCTAATCTACTCTACCCTCCATAGTATTCAGAGGAAGAGAAAACTATTTTGTACCAAATTTTATCGTTCTTCTTTTTTTTTTTGTAATGGTAATGTAAATTTAATTTATTGTTTATTGTTATGTTATGAGGGGTGGCTACTGCTTGGGTTCCCTGTTTTTTCAACCTTACCTGTGGAGTGCGTATAACTTTGTCTGATCTTCTCTTCAGTCTTGCATTCATAACGCTCAACATGAATTACTTTTGAGGGTTGAGCAAAAAGATGTAGCAAATCGATATATGGTGGACGTCTATCGGAATTAGCCAGAATTGCAATATATGCGAATATCCTGCAGGGCTAAGATCTTCTTATTTCTTAAATTTTTTTTTTGGTGGTTAAATGATTCATTGCCTTCGATTTTCAGGATTATTTAGCATGTTAAGAGCGACTTTCTGTAAATACCACGGATAGGTGTGCAAGATGGAAAAATCGAGATCCCCCAAACTTTGTCACAACAAAGCCCTTTGGAAACTATCTTAGAAAATACAAAACTCAGTTCGTTTGACTTAATATTTTCCAAAATAATAATTTTTTTTTAAATTTTCACCTTCGAGAGGCCTTCAAACCACCGAAAAATGTGCTTGATACCCTCGCTTCGTGAATGGAAACGGAAACTAATACCATGACTTTTATTTTTTTTTACATTAAACAATTTTATGATCCTTCCTTTCTACCTAAACGTTGTTACAATTTCAAAAGATTTCAATCTGATTTTTTAATATTTTTTCAAAATTATGCATCAGTCAATTCCAGCACCCCCCCCCCCCCCCGGGCTACTGCGGGGCGTTTTCCCGCCTTGTCAGTCCCGGGGGTGGGGCATTTGCAAATTTTGTGCTGCCCGGGGGCCGGGCATTTGCCAGCCCCGGGGCGATTCCTTAGCTTTTGACACGCACGTGGTTTCCTATCAGAAAATAACTACACAGAGGATTTTACTGGGAAAGAAAGCAGATTGGCTCATTTGTCAAGGACAGGAAAAATTGAAGAAGTTTGTAAAGGCATGTTCTTGATTTTATGCATGCATTTCTTCATTGCTTATCGAGCCAGAATTACATAGCGAAATCGGGAGCTATCGACGTGAATCAACGTTTTTTGGTTATTGAATGAAATTTCTGTAGAGATTCATGATTTGAAAAACATCTTTTCATATTTATAAAACTATTCATAACATATAACTTGACAACTCTCTATTATTTTAATGTCAATAATTTAACATCAATACTAAAATTATAAACTGGTGAGTGTCGTTGCGGCGTGAAGTCTTAATTAGAATCATAGCGCTATTACAAAGGAAGACGTTAATGGAAACATAAAATTGCACATTAAAATGCTTAAAACGGCACTATTCGATTATGCGATCAATGAAAAATGTTGCAGTGTTTACGGCGGACGGGGCATTTGCCCTCTTTTTTCGTCCCCACCCCGGGGGATTTGACGGCTCAAGAGTCCCCACCCCCGGGAATTTGCCATCCAAGGTAAAAAAAATGCTAATGCCCGGGGGAGCGCTGGGCGCAGCTGGAATTGACTGATGCATTACCCTCTAAATCAGCATTATCGCGACCATCAATTTTGCCATTTTTCAACGGCGAAAATCCCTTCCTGGTACATGGCTTTCATTAGAAAAATGGTATTCCAGAGAAAGAGCAATGTTTCCTCTATCAATCTGTGAAATAAATTTCTGGGGCAATTGAAACTGTCAGTTTTTACAACTGAAAACATTTACAGTACTCGCGATCGCGTAATTTACGACCTCTGAACTTGCAGTTGTCGTGATGAATAGAAGCGAGAACTTAGACAGCACTTGAAACTCTGGCGCAAATTCGCCCATTTTCCGCCAGTTTAAACACCAAAAACGATTTTAGATTACACAGTGGTAAATTTTCAAAAGGAAAAGCAATTTTATTGTGCGAAAGTGTGCTATGAACCTCTTGACTACAACACTTCCCTTACGTGCGTATTTGTTTACTTTTGCCGTACATATATGTACAAAACGGCTAATAGTGTCGGTAGCTATTCTTTCAAATGCTCTCATATCTCATGAACTAAATCGTTATAGCTATAAAAAAGGAAAACATTTTGACCTACCTCACATTATTTGACAACAGACCCGAATCCTTTAGCGAAACGAGATTGCGTGACAAAGAACTTTGAGACCCAGGTTATACCGCGGAGACAGATACCATTCCGAAAAAGAAACGCGAAACATTTAAATAATTAAAATCCTTAGTTTTGTTGACTTATCCGCCAGAGCTACCCTACAAACGTAACAATAAAAAATATATTTTTCCGTCAAAAGACTATATAGGGGTAGGCCCTTATACAGTTTTACAGGACCTGCATTGATAGCAGTTTTTTTCTTAAAACTGAAGCAGCAATCCTGCATAAATATGTTTAATTATTATTATTAGTGGTACCGCGATATAAAGAACCTACGAATGATTTTCTTTACCTCGATAATAGTAAAATATACCGTAAAACCTATATTAAAGCCTCCTGTCAAATGAGCCCCCCCCCCCCCCTTTTCAGGGGAAGAAAGTTAATAAGCTCCCCCCTTCCAACAAGCACGCGCTTCCCACCCCTAATTATTCTTCACTAATAAATGAAAGACTGTATTAATCAATCACGACGGTAAAACTTCGTGTGGACTGATCCGGGATGGTTTATTTACCAACTGGAAGTTCAGATTTGATTCTGATCCTTGGCTGCATGACCTAAACCTTCCTGTACTTGAGCTTTTCCACTTTGTATTCGAGTTCTTTATGGAGAAGCGATACCATCGTAGTTTCTAAAGTAAATATACTAAGCCCCCCCCGTCTCTATTACACCCCTCCCCCTCAAATGGGCTTGAAATAAAGAAACCCCGCCCGGGGGGGGGCTTAAAGGATTTACGGTATGAAAAAAAACCTCGATATAACGAAACCTCGTTAGAACGAGCAAATTTCAGGGGCACTCAACGACTGCTTTCTGTAAAATATATCTTCGGAGAAGTAGATATTGCCTAGAATTTTCTATAGCTGGCCTGTTCAATTTTCGAAGGTTATCTAATAAATTCCCTACGATTTTCTGAAGTTTAATTTTTCACATATTACATCTCAGGTTAGGCTAATTTTTCGTAGAAAAGAGGAAACCTAAAAAGTTCGGATTTAAAAATGTGATTGAGAGAGGAATCAGAAAAATTCCCTTGGTGATACGTTAAATTGCATCTAAAATTTTTAGGAAAATAATACTGAAGCCCTTTGTAATTTCGAAAATACTCAATGCAAGTTCGCCTAGGATGACCGGAGAGGAACAAATTTTACAAGCCGCTTAGAATGCATTTCTAGAGTCTAAAAGTACTCTGGGTACACCATTGAAAAGTGTTTTCAATGAATTTAGAAGGAAACCGTCGTTGGGTACCCTGGGTGCCAGAGACTTTTCTAGCGCGGTTTCCGGTTTCCGTCAAGTCTTTATAGTGACCCGCGCAAAAAGCTTCACCGCTCGCGGCTTCGGCCTACAGCCGAAGATGTGTCAGCCTTCGGCCAACACCGAAAATACTGTCACATTTCCCGCCGCACGCGAGAAAAACCTCTGGTACCGAGGGTATCGTTGGGTGGCTCAGAATTTTTTTATTTCCTTGGCCCTTCGTTAAATCGAGGTTCCACTGTAGTCTCTTGTTTTCATCACGCTCGTTTTGAAATACGATTATGAATTTCTTACTTGTATACTTAGGATAAAGCGCTAAGTCCTAGTCTGAAAGGTCATCCGTCCCTTCCCTCCACCCTCTAAGGGGCCGCAGCAGGTTTCGGGGTGGGGCGAAGACACGCATAACATTTCAAACTAGACATGGCGGGGCTAGAAAACCTGCATAACTTTACAGCACCTCTTGTGTTTCAATTTTCTGTAGCTCTGGCAAACTCGAACAAGTTTTGCATTTCTGAGCAACGTTTTGCCAAAATATAGGTTGTGGCACATGTCAAGCCAGAAAAAGTGAGCAGTTTGATAGAAAATGTCAAGTACGACTGAACCGCGCCCGTAAATCGCCCCTAATGACTCTGGCGGGAGGGGGAGGCTGGGTGGGGAGGGAAAACTCCTGAAATTGAGCAAAGGGGACCTAGCTCTAAGCATACCGCCTGCTTTTTAGTTGTGTGTTTCCCTTGGCAATAAATTTTACCCACAGTTTCGAGCAACTCTTTATAGGAGATTGCAAGCCCGTATATTTGGGCCCCTCAGGAGAGGGTCTCAATGGGGTTAACCGATAGGCGTAAAACGGCCAAAAATTTAGTCGATAGCCGTAAAAATTGAAAAATTTTAACCGTTAGCCGTAAATAGTGTAAAAAAGAGTTAACCGTAAAAGAAATTGTTGCTCAGATTTGCTACTTGTAAGGAAGGTACTAAACTCACTTATGGTTGCGTTTTTTATTTCCCGGCTAGTGTGGCTCCGTACGCACGTTCAAGGGGGGGGGCGAAGCGCCTTTTAGGTGACCTAGGCTCCATTTCCGGCGCTCTCTCGAGGAACTAATTTTTTCCATAGCGAAAGTGTGGCTTCTTGCTGGGGATTTATACTGATTTGCAATTTTCAGGAGGTCGTGCCCTCGAAACACTAATGAAACAACACGCAGAGATGTCATTGTTGGTAAAACACGTTGCCGACAAACAACATTTCCCTGTTTTTCTCTGACGCTATGGTAGACATTATGCCTAGTCCCTGTACGGCGTCTTCCCACGCAATCTCGGTCAAGCCATTTCGGTGGCGAACTCGCTCGGACCACGTGACCCGAAACGCATTAGCCGCGCGGAATAATGCGGCCTATGGACAAGGCAACGGCAGACAGTCGTTCTGTATAGTCCTTTGCTATCATTAAAAACACTGGACACGGGAATTTCGTTATTGGCCGTTTTCACACTGGAGCTAGAAATGGATCATCCGTATGAGACTAGCCTGTGTACAGTCGCGCCCTCCCCACAGACACCCCTTCTTCGATTTTTTCGGGGGAAAGGGAGCGGCTGTACACAGGCTATGTGGAACGGATAATTCCGTCTTCAAAAGTCAGGCAGATTGTTCATTCAAAATTAAAACTATTCCATTGTCAAATTAGGACGTATTACCTATCTGACGCGAATCATTAAACGGATAACTCGTCTCACCCGAATAATCCTTCTCTAGTGTGAAAAAGCCATTTCTGTTATAATGAATGTCGCGCCCGGCCTTGAGTTGGGCGTTCCCGTGCCTGCTTTTGCTTTTTCACAAAGATCATTTTTAAATTGACCATTGACATTTCTATGTGTAAAATAATATTAGAAGTGGAATACTTTATAAAAAGTATGATCTATCAAATGTTAAAATTTTTCAAAAGAATAGCTTATTTCATCTCGAGATGATCCAAAGACCTTTATTTTGATTTAAAGATACAAAAAAATACAGGTTAATTAATATTTAACTTTTTGAAACAAAAGAAGTTAATTTTTAACTTTTTCGTTAACCGTAACTGAAAAAAATTAACCGATAGCCGTAAAAGAGCCAAAATTTTAGCCGATAACCGTAAAAGCCACCACCCCATTGAGACCCTCTCAGGAGCGCTCAGCGGTGAAACCAAAGATCGCGCCTTCAAAAAACTTATTTTAACTTACTGAAGGCTGTTTTTTTCTTGACCGATTTAACTTATCGTCAGGAAAGAAGAAAAGGAACCTCATAATTAGCGTATGTATAAAACTATCAAGAAATCTCGAATTCTGGATTTTCTAAGAGAACAAATACTTTCGAAAAATTAAGGAGAAAGTCCGTGGACTGGAAATAACTCGCTATCAATTATCCGAAGATATCCGAATATCTCACTTTTCAACCCCTCGTTAATACTCTTCATTTTTGCGGGGAGCAAACATTAGCAGCGCTACTGTTATTTTTTTGCGCCTGGGTATCTCACGTTATGCTTACACGTATCTGCAAGTGTGTCTTACCTCCTGAGCTTACGTAAAGGTTATTTACCTGGAACGATGGGGTATATGATAAATTCTCCTGGTACCGCCCCGGGGGCTACGTGTGTAAGACTGTTCCTTTTCAGATTTTCAATAGCAATGCAAAAAAAAGTAGCTTTCAGTTAGTGCGAACGGCCTTTCCTTCTTTTTTTTTTCTTTTCCTTTTTTTCCTTTTTATTTCTCAAAAAACGCGGGTTTTTTTCAAGGTGCGAGGGGCGCGATCATTGGTTGTACCGCTCGAGCGTTCCAGACGGACGCAACTATACGGCTTGCAATCTTCTTTAAAGAGTTGCTCAAAAATATGAGCGAATTTTATCTCCTAGGCAGAGTCACAGCTAAAGCGCAGACGGTATGCTTAGAGTTAGGTCCCCTTTGCTCCATTTCAAACCTCCCCCCTCCTTCCCGCCTGTCAGAGTCATTAGGGGCGCTTACACAGGCGCGGTTCAGTCGTACTTGACATTTTCTATCAAACTGCTCACTTTTTTTCTGGCTTGACATAAGCCTATATTTTTCCCAGACGTTGCCCAGAAATGCAAAACTTACTCGAGGTTGCCAGAACTACAGAAAGCTTTGCTTTTAACACCAGAGGTGCTCTAAAATTATGCAGGTTTTCTAGCCCCGCCATGTCTAGTCTGAAATGCTCTGCGTTTCTTCGCCCCACCCCGAAACGGGCTGCCGACCCTTAGGGGGTGGAGGGAAGGGACGGATGACATTTCAGAGTACGAATTAGTGCTTTTTTCCCCCCTCAATGTCATTTTTCTAAGGATACAAGTAAGGAATTCATAATCGTATTTCAAAATGTGTAAGCGGGCGTTTATGGAAAGTAAGAGACTATAAGGGCCCACCACTTGATAGTCTCTTGTGGAAAATATTTTTTTTAGTCTTACGTTTTTATAATCGCTCTAGCGGATAAGTCAGTGAAACTAAGGATTTTGATTATTTACATGTTTTGCTTTTATAGTAACAGAAGGCACCGCGTAAGTGTCTTTTTCGGAATGGTATCTGTCTTCGCGGTATAACCGGGGTCTCAAAGTTCTTTGTCACGCAACCTCATTTCGTTAAAGCCAGTAAACGATTCGGGTCTGTTGTCAAATAATGCGAGGTTAGGTCAAAACGATTTCCTTTTTTTATAGCTATAACGATTTGGTTCATGAGTAATGAGAGCATTTTAAAGATTTAGCTACCGACACTAAAGCCGTTTTGTACGTATATGATAACTGTTACAAATACGGCAAAAGTAAACAAATAGTGAAATACGCACGTAAGGGAAGTGTTGTAGTCAAGAAGTTCATAGCACACTTTCGTACAATAAAATTGCTTTTCCTTTTGAAAATTTTCCACTGTGAAATCTAAAATCGTTTTTTGGTGTTTAAACTGGCGGAGATAGATAATGAATCTCTTATTGGAAGTTTGATTTGTAGAATTGTGGGAAAGTATGACTGATCGTCTCTTGTGTTTTGATTCGCCCTATGGGTTCGCCAAGATACAGTGTAACTCGTAAAAATATCCTACGATACTACACATTAAACGGCCCAGTAAGAAAAATATGCTGGGACGGATATGAGGGTTACTCGGGGGTCTCGGCCGAACCCCTTATATAACATTCACAGATTAATAGGGGAAAATTGCTCTTTCTCTGGAATACCATTTTTCCAATGAAAGCCATGTACCAGGAAGGGATTTTCGCCGTTGAAAAATGGCAAAATTGATGGTCGCGATAATGCTGATTTAGAGGGTAATTTTGAAAAAATATTAAAAAATCAGATTGAAATCTTTTGAAATTGTAACAACGTTTAGGTAGAAAGGAAGGATCATAAAATTGTTTAATATAAGAAAAGTCATGGTATTAGTTTCCGTTTCCATTCACGAAGCGAGGGTATCAAGCACATTCTTCGGTGGTTTGAAGGCCTCTCGAAGGTGAAAATTAAAAAAATATATTATTTTGAAAAATATTAATTCAAACGAACTGAGTCTTGTATTTTCTAAAATAGTTTCCAAAGGGCTTTGTTGTGACAAAGTTTGGGGATCTCGATTTTTCCATCTTGCACACCTATCCGTGGTATTTACGGAAAGTCGCTCTTAACATGATGATATGGTCTAAAGGGCCGAAGGCCTTACTAAGGTATAGGAATATTAGGCCAGTTAATAGTTGTTTATCTGCAATGTTCTCCAGCAGAGTGATCGTCACGTGAATGACGCATGTGTATGTAGTTTAGTTTCTTTAAATGGTATTTTCCACTGACACCTGATTCTTCACTTAATATTGGGAAACCCAAAAGGTCGAATGGCTTATTGCCATCGATATTACACACATGCTCTTTCCAATTCAGTTTTAAGCTCAGGTGGACGCCCAAATATCTGTGATGGTTAATTGTCCTGTCAGTCCCTTCCCACCTATTAGGATTTGATATTCTACTCTATGCTTTGATCTATAAAGTATTTTGTACTGATGTTATATCGTTTGTTTTCTGCAGAATATTACAAACGAGATTCGAAAGGTAATGTAAATTCAATTTATTGTTAATGGGTATATTATGAAGGGTGGGTACTGCTGGGGTTTCCTGTTTTTCAACCTTTCCTGTTGGGTTGTGTTAAATCTTCCGTTTTATTTTCTTACTCACTAAAAGTCTATGTAACCATATTAACCTGAAATTATATTAGCTTACCACTGCGACAAGCGAATGGTTCATCTCATGCATGAAATAACTTTGATTTTTGATGTCTTTCAGCGCGGTTATTATCTTCTTCTGGTATTACAATTACAATTTTTTAAACTGATGCAATATTTCCCCTGCTCAAACTTTTAGAAAGACCCAGTTCGAACTCGAGGTAGAAGCGTTTTTTTCCCAGTAACACCTGTCTCAACGCATTAACTTGATGTGTAAAGGTAGTGAAAAATATTTTGTACTGATGTTATATCGTTTGTTTTCGGCAGAATGGAAAAAATGGATGGAAGGTAATGTAAATTCAATTTATTGTTAATGGGTATATTATGAAGGGTGGGTACTGCTGGGGTTTCCTGTTTTTCAAACTTTCCTGTTGGGGTGTGTTAAATCTTTCGTTTTATTGTCTTACTCACTAAAGATCTATGTAATCAAATTAACTTGAAATTATATCAGCTTACTACTGCGACAAGCGAACGGTTCATCTCATGCATGAAATAACTTTGATTTTTGATGTCTTTCAGCGCGCTTATTATCTTCTTCTGGTATTACAATAACAACTGATTTTTATAACTGATGCAAAATTTCCCCTGCCCAAACTTTTAGAAAGACCCAACTCGAACTCGAGGTAGAAGCGTTTTTTTTCCTGTAACACCTGTCTTAATGCATTAACTTGATGTGTAGAGGTAGTGAAAAGTATTTTGTACTGATGTTATATCGTTTGTTTTCTGCAGAATTAAATAAAAGATTGGAAGGTAACGTAAATCTAATTTATTGTTGACGGGTATATTACGAATGGTGACTACTGCTAAGGTTTCCTGTTTTTCAACCTCTCCTGTTGGAGTTAGTTTTTAATCTTCCGGCGGTTTGATTGAGCTGCTAGAATCCCAGGGATATCTTTGTACTTAGCATACCCAATCACATGATCGATCGTACTAACGGTATCAAAAATTGTTCCCCCCTTGACAAACGTGTTTTTATTAAAATGACTTCAGAAAGCACCTTTTACAATCGCTATGCCAAAGTTTTAGACGCCAATTTAGCATCAACATTTCTAAGAGATATTGGACGCCAATTCTTAACCAACCTTTTGTCTTTTCCTTTCTTTTCAATTAAGGTGATAACAGCCTGTTTCTGTGAGTTTGATAGTTTACTGTATTCAAAAGCATAGTTCAGACTATCAACTACCAACTTTCGAAACAAGGGCCAAAAGGCTAAGAAAAACTCGACTGTTAAACCATCGTTCCCCGGCGATTTAATTTTTTTGGAAGGTCTGCAATACATTGTAGCATTCATCATACGCAAGGATACCCTCGCAAAAGTTGCTCTTCTCCTACGCTAAATATGGAGAATAGGTGAGATCATTTATAAACGAGGAAATAGTCTGCGTGTCTACACAAGTTTTATACCATCATACAGATTAGAATAATATAATTCCAATTCATTCTTAATCTTTTTTGGGTCGCCAGTTAATACTCCAGCCCTTGTTAAGATTTTGCGCACACTGCTTTTCGTTTTATTTGAATTTTCTAAATTCAAAATATATTTATTTTTTTTCATGCATTTTATACCAAGTTATCCTATAGCAAATGATTGCCCCTTGTCTAATGTGATCGTAAATTTGATCATATTCTGTATGAAGACACTCCAGTTTCTCGAGATTTCCACTATTTGGATTGATATCACATTTTTCTGTACATTCCCCCGGCTTTTCTTTCACCTTTTGTAGTTTTGCTCCTCTCTCACGGGCTTTACCTTTCCTGTATGTGATTGTTCGCTGTCTTATTTTGTATTTAATTAAATCCCATAAAACACGCTTATCCTAAACCTTTTTAAATTCCTCTAACCAATTCAATTCTAACCAATTGACAAGTTTTGATTCTAACCAATCCACTACAACGATGCAGTCTTTTAATTCTATCACGCATTTTGCTTATAAGTAGACAGGAGGGCACATTTGCTGAGTTCCATTTTATACGGCCATCGAGATAGATAATGAATCTCTTATTGGAAGTTTGATTTGTAGAATTGTGGGAAAGTATGACTGATCGTCTCTTGTGTTTTGATTCGCCCTATGGGCTCGCCAAGATACAGTGTAACTCGTAAAAATATCCTACGATACTACACATTAAACGGCCCAGTAAGAAAAATATGCTGGGACGGATATGAGGGTTACTCGGGGGTCTCGGCCGAACCCCTTATATAACATTCTGAATCCGCCCCCATGGCGGATGACAAGGGCTAGGATGTTATTAAAATAACTGCATAGTTATTTTTGTGAATTATATATCCGTTGACAAAAATATTCAAATGAGTCTCACATGGGTATCGAAAATCGGAAAATTTGTCATTTTGAAAATACGCTCAGATACACACCGGTTTGAGAGCGTCGTCACATACAAAAACAAATCATATTAACGTCTTTAAAACGCTCTAATTTTTTCTTCAATCTCTATCATCTGTTTGAATGAGTTAACGAAAAAACGACGTTATTCTTTGCATGCAAAAAGAGAGACAAATTTCTTAATTTAAGTTAATGGACAGCTATGATTCTAGTTAAACAAGACTTGAGGCTTTGCAATGCAACTATAGATTGAGCGAATAAGAGCTGCTTGTAGAAAGTTTGAGCATAATATCCCGGGAAAAATAGTGCAACATTGAGGCGGTCACTAAGATTTGAAGTTGCCGGGTAAAATTAATATTACCCGTAAGCGGGTAACTGAGCGGCGAAGCAAAGCTCTGGAGGGTCTGCACTTTCCGGATTTTTTAAAGTTTAGAGGCCAAGCAATGCTGTTTCCACCGATTCACAAAATAGTTGTACCTCTAGAAAAAGCAATCACCATCAAGAGTAAGCTAACCATTTTTTTTTGCCAAAGTTATTAGGCAACTTGTCTTTAACACGCGCTCACAGGAGCTGGCTATGATCATCTCATATTCAACAGGCGCGAGTGGAATAACTGTTTCTTACTAAAAACAACCACAAAGTATCGATAAAACTTCTAAAAAATAAAGCTTTTCACGTGGCACACGCCGTCAATCAAAACTGCCACATTTGTGTCAACGGGAACAGATTGATAGAATGAAGAGAACGAAAATAGTATACAGCACTGTAGGAGCAGGGTCTAGACGGGCTTCCAAATTTCATGTAAACTATCAAACTCAAGAGTTCGTTTTTGGACCATTTTAAACCTTTCTCAATGAATAGAGTGGCACCCGCTTAAACCCTGGTTTTTCATAACAAAATAAACCCAACAGGCAACTTTGGCAGCTCAATTTTGTTAACTTTCAGTATTTTCATTCGCCATGAACACTCTGAGCATGTACATTGCTGGCGAAGTACGGACGTATTGTTGTCGTCCAGATCTGGTAACATTGGCATTTCGACCTTGTCCTCATTATCAGAGAGATTGGCTTCTGAGTCCGTCTCATATTTGTCTAATTATGGTGGACGGACTCACGGACTACCACGTAAAACAGTCACGGAACAGTCATCCACAAAGGTGACATCAGGCGTACGATCAATTAACCTTCTTCCTCCACTACTTCGCTAGAAACTTTCTTTGCAACGGGAATCTGTTTCTTCGGTTCGTCAGTGCATGATAAGTTCACTTTTATGCAGCTTGGTTCATTGGAAAAAACCTGCTGGTGACGGAGTCCCTGTCTTGTCCCATTGCTTTCTTTTTGGTGGGGCAACTTCTAACTGCCCTTTTCATCTATCTGTTATATAACGATTTGTAATTTTTGTTTAAGTGACACAGTTAGAAAAGTATTAGGGGACGAAGTCCAAAAATATATTTGCACAACGAAAGATTTAC
>OZ037995.1:39161090-39236090 GCA_964035705.1 Porites rus
CTTTTGGCTATTATTTTTTTGTTTGCCAAATAAGCAAACTAGCGAAAGCTGTAAGATCTCTGATGGACCTTATGGTGGGCAAGTCCTCGCCTTTGCCCATGGAGTAATAAAGGCGATTGGAGTTTTTATCGTCTAATCCCATACGGCGCTTGAGTGACATTGAAGTCAAATAGGTCAATAAACGATGCCCTCAAAAAACACAAGCGAATTCTTAGGATCAAAGGAATTTCCCAACAAGCCCGGGGGCATACCGCCATACATGGACTAATCAGTATAGGTGTGAGCCGCTGTGAGGGGTATAGTTTTCAAGCATTCTAGGCTGGTATCGGGTATAATAATCAGAGATTCAATGGGGTCTAGAAGAGTAAATCATTTTTACAGGAAGCCTATCAGTTGGTTGAAGATTTTAGTCTACCACGAGGGAAACCGGATGATGAAATCGGCAAATTTAAACTTACCCGCAACTCAGTTTACAGTTGAACCTCGATTATCCGGACTCGTTGGGACTTGAGTAAATAGACCGGATAATCGAGAGTCCGGATAATCGAAAATACGAATATTAATGAGACAATAATGTAAACATAGGGAATACAGAAAATCAAATGTAATTGTGACTTAGTCCCTACTTGAATTTATGTACGGACTTTAAGTATTTATGTATTTTCAATCCTTCTTTCGCCTCGACGTTGTTGGTGAATTTCAGAATCTTTTTCTCTTCGTTTTTGCGTACAGTTATATATGACATCTGCTGCTTGTTTATTTTAAACTCGAGTGATAAATTTTTACCTTTTTCGCCTTTCTCTAAACGTGAAATAAACGTTTTTATCGAGAGAACGGACTGCTTTCGTTGCGTAGAAATCGCTGTGATTTGAGTTTACGATCGATTGGTCTTGTGATTACATAACCAACGCGGAATCAAGCATGACATTTCCTTAGCCAGATAACAATGGTTTTAAACACACTTACGGAAGGATTATAATTAACTTTAAATTGTTTCAGTTTTTCAAGACATTTTTTTAATATTCATAAAAAAAAACGTGACCACAAAAATAAGTCCGGATAATTGAGGTACAGATAATCGACAAGTGGCTATCATTGAGAAAAATGCTGGGTATAATTAACTACGACTCTAGAATAGGGAGGGGTTGTTATAGTCTAAGATTTCCAAGGTCCTAAGTATGGTCCTGTCAGGCACTGAGAAGGACTTATTATTTCGAAGTCAAAGCATCAAAGACAAGGCAAAGTTTCTGCCACCAACAGTTTATGTCAATGAACAAAACTACACAAAAGTGCACTTCAGCACTGACGAGGAAATAGATTCTAGCAGTACAAAAAGATCTGGCGAAGTAGTAGAGGGAGGAGGTTGATCATGCGCCTGATGTCAGTCAGATCTAAAAATTCGTGCCAGTATGAGAGGGGTAACAAATTTGTTAGTTGGAGGCGCGACTTATAGGTTACATCGCAACGGAAGGGAAATCTTCAAAACTGGTTTTGTTGCACGGCGCTGCACATTCTCAACTCGCTTTAGTAAGTCAATTGACTGTGGCGACCATCTTGGGTTGCGTAGCCGAGGTGGCACCGGATGATAGAAAGACAGAGTGTGCGACGCGTTTGGGTGCTTTGGATGTAACCAGAGGCTCGGCGCACAAAGCCAAGGAGTTTGTTAGCTTTCCCACATTGTTCAATCGCTTGTTTGTCCTAGGTAAGGTAGCTTGAAACCCAGAGAAGAGAGAGACCTTGTCTTGAACGATGCTCTTCACACACATATATATTTTTTAAAGTGGGATCCACTGTAATTGGCTAGGCTATAGTGGTCTTCGTGTCTAATAATTTTATGTATATAAGCATTTTCTAGTTAGGCGTAGCTAAATAAAATAGAGGACACCTTTGTGGATGATTGTTCTGTGACTGTTCTATGTGGCCGTTGGTGACTCCCGACGTCCACCATAATTAGACGAATGTGAGACAGACTCGGACGCCGATCTCTCTTATAGAAAGGACGGGGTCAAAATGCCAATGTTACCAGATCTGGACGACAACACTACGTACGTACTTCGCAAAGAAGGCACATGATCAGAGTGGCGAATGAAAATACTGAAAATTAACAAAAATGAGCAGACAAACGTGTGTTCACTTTGTTCATTACAAAACGAAAGTGTTGGGTATCTCATTATGAGAAACTACGGATTACGTGTGCTTTTTTCTTTGCTATAGGAGGTTCAAAAGGGGTCAATTCATAAACGAACTTAGGTTGTTAGTTAATTATAAAACATCCAATTAACTGAAAACTGACACATAACACAAATTTTAACTGACAACTGTGACATTTGGACCCCCATCCAGAACCGTAATAAAGGAGCATCCGAAAACAGGCCTCTATGTAACTGAGCATCGATAAAATCCTTAATTTCGTTGGACAATCTCCAATATTGTAGCTACAACTCCTTTGAAACGACGTATTGTCAATTAATTTAGTTGAATTCGTCAGAGAAAATCTATTTAAATTAAGAGGAATTGCTTCAATAGATATACTGAAAAATAATGCAATAAATCAGACGAGACAGTCCGTCTACTTGTTATTTCCAAACGATAAACTGAAGCTGTTCGAAATTCTTGTCATTCATTTATTCAGTATATGACACGTAGCTCTGTTCTTTCAGGGCTAGGCTGCCTTGTTTCTCTAGTTCGTTTAGTTTTCAACCGAATCTTGTTAGCTGTTGTGAGCTTCTAGGCCCGATTAAAATGTTTTTTCACCAAGATTCTTTATGCGAACAGTTGCAAGTTTAAGTTCAGATTTAAGGAATTCCTGGTTCGACTACTAGATCAGCATGATTCAGCCAGGGAAAAGAAAACCAAACAGCCTGTGCATGTTTCTTGTTGGTACTCTTTAGCACTGCTTCAAAGTTGGCTTTTAAAATTGCAATGGTATTGGCTTTGAAGAAGTTAATATCTCTTTCTTGTTATAGCCCCCTTGGATATCTATGCGCGAGGTCCCGCGGCCGTTGAAGCCTACAACAAAGCTCTTTTGGATGGGAAAGCGTTTATGAAAAGAGTACCAGTTATGATAATTGGGCAGGATCGGACAGGGAAGACCAGTCTAAAGAAGTCTCTGAAGGGAGAAAAGTTCAATCCAAAGGAACAGAGCACTGAAGGAATAGAGACTGATCCTGAATACTTTAAGGTTTCGAGGGAAATTTGGAGAACAGGTGACAACGACGAAGAAAGTGAACCTTTTTCAGAGGCTTGCTTTGAGCACCATATAGCACGGTCGGTCTTTGGAGCATTAAAGGATGTCGAAAAGGTACATGCGAAAGAAGAAACATCTCCGAGACAACTTTTTAAGGAACCAAGCAAAAGTAAGCCTGAGGCATCACTTAAGTACTCAGAAGAAAGCACAGAAAGATACACTCTTCCGTTTGCAAACGAAGTCCCAGAAAGTGTAGCAGAGCTGGTGAAAAAGCTTCTGCTAAATATGGAAACGAATGAAGAAAAGGACGAATTATTCTCCATTCTTTGGGACTTTGGTGGACAGTCCGTTTACTATGCTACCCATCCAATTTTCCTGACAGAGAGAGCCATATATATTTTAACTTGTGATCTAAGTCTTGATCCATACCAGAAAGCTAACATTGTTGTGCGAAAAGGGCTGTACAAAAACAAAGAAGACATTTGCTGCAACAAGACAAATCTAGACAATCTTGACTTTTGGCTTTCATCAGTTTATTCTATGGTTGGTCCACATGCTGATGGGCAGAACATATCTGTGTCCCTTGACTCACCCACAATATTACCTCCAGTGTTTTTGGTATGTACTCATGCCGATGAAACCTACTGTAGGAACAGGGATCCCAGAGAGTTGGCGCTCGACATCTATGGATTTCTCAAAAAGAAGCCATATAGAAACCATTTGTTTAAGGACGTTTTTGTTGTCGATAACACGAAATCAGGAAGCCAGAACGAGTGTCCTGAGGTAGTGCGCCTCAGGGAAGAAATAGTTTCTGTTGCCCAAAGTCTTCCACAGATGAAGGAGGCCGTTCCATTGAAGTGGTTAAGGTTTGAAAATATTCTGCGGTCTTTACTTGAAAATCAGTACAAATGGATACCCATTAATGAAGCCAAGCAAATTGCAACAGATGAGTGTGCGATCGACGACGATGAGCAATTTCGGACCATGCTTGATTTTATGCATGATCAAAGGGTTCTGATTCATTTTAAAGAAACACCAGAATTGAACAACATGGTGATCTTAGATCCCCAATGGCTCATCGATATCTTCAAGAAGGTAATCAGTGTTAAACGTTATGAGCCGACAGAATATGTCCTTGAACAGTTTTGGCTCAAGCTGCATGAGACTGGAATCTTAGATGAAAGGCTCCTGGTTCACGAGTGGAAATCTTTGATTGATATGTACAGTAAAGAAACCTGTGGGACCCTTATCGCGTTAATGGAGAGATTCAGTTTGCTTTGCCCCTGGCCATCTGACGGAGAACACAAACAGTACCTGGTGCCGTCCATGTTGATGTCTCCCCCTTCAGACGACCTAGTTGAGCTCCTTTCCTCTGTGAGAATTCCCTCACTTTTTGTGAGGTTTGATTTAGGCCGAGTGCCTCCAGGCCTGTTCACACGGCTAGTTCTCCAGTTTTACCAGTGGTGCAACCAGGAGTGGAAGAGCCAGATACAACCCCAGCTGTTCAGTAATTTTGCTCGGTTTCACATCCTTCCTGATCAAGGGGTGTCTATCATCATTATTTGCCATTCCTCTTCTATTGAAATCGCCCTTCACGATGGAAGCGAATTTTGTGGAGCAATGGAGGCAGATTTCATTGATGATTATTCTAATCTAGCCACCAGTCGTACAATTCATTGGCAACTCAGACTCATTCTCGAGTGCATGCGCAGCGAGTTTAGCTGGCTAAAACACATGAGGTACGAAATGTGCGTTTGCTGTCCAGTGTGTTCGCAGAGAAATGCTGTCAGCTGTCGTACTCATGATGTCCGTGGCTGTGAGTGTCTTCACTTGTTGTCTGAATCCGAGCTTCAGAAATTTCAGTACTGCACCCGACCTGGTTTTCGTGGAGATTGCAGAATTCGCATCAAAATGTTTACACCTTGGTTTCCATTTACAGTCCCTGAAGAAAGCAGGAATCCAGTGGATCAGGTTGTTATCTGTCTTATTCAACATTATGTACAATTTATACAATTCACGAGTGTGTTCTTCTCAAATACTACTAAAACTACAGCAACTAGTACTTCCTCAAAATACAAAATTAAAGCATAAGCTATTTCAGGAAGGGCATGCAGAGTACATCTTGTCACTTTGACTTTAACCACTTCTAGCAAAAGATACCATTATCTAATAATATACAACTTAATGTAATGAAAACGTATACATACTATAAAGCAACAACAAAATTTAGGGTTTCCAAACTGTATATTCTTAATTCTTTGTTTCTGTTTTTGTCTCAAGCAGCAAGGTGCATGTGGATGTGACGTGGGAGAACTGAGAAGCTGTATAACTTACGAAGAAGGTAAGAACATTTAAATCAGTTGTACTTTTTAGAGGGTTGTCCAATACACCTGCACCGTAACGGTCCGTATAAGCCATGTGTCGATCCGTACGGATCGAACAGATCGACAACAGGGGTATACGTTCTGTAAAGTGTGTTTTACGGTTCCTAAGTCGCATCTCATTAGTGGGACTTTAGAATATTTCATGGCAAGAGCTGTTATATACGGTTTGTCGATCCGCACGGATCGAACGGATCGATAGCAGGGGTATACGGTCTGTAAAGAGTGTTTTACGGTCCGTAAATCGCATCTCATTAGTGGGACTTAAAATATTTTCATGGCAAGAGTGGTCATATACGGTTTGTCGATCCGTACGGATCGAACGGATCGACAAAATTGGTATAGGGTCTGTAAAGAGTGTTTTACGGTCCGTAAATCGCATCTCATTAGTGGGACTTAGGATATTTTCATGACTGACTTTTTAATACCTGTGTTTTTTCGTATCTATTCTTTCTTTTAATCCAGTTTATAATATTTATTGCAGTCACTTGAAGTCTTCTGTTGTAACATGTTTCTTTAATTTCTAGAAAAGTCTATTGCTCTCCCCCATGATGTTCTTCAGTGCATTCAGACTCAGTCGAAAGAACCCAAGGAAATTGTAGTTCAATTTCAAGAGTGTCTGCAGTTAACTCCAGCAGAACTGGAAAATCCAGAGCCTGGGACGCAAAGATGGATTCGACGTCTCGCTAACGAAGCTAAATCTCAAAACAGAATCGACGTAGTTGAGTACTTGAGGACGATAACACCTGCCGGTACTACAGGTACATCCACAACAAAAACCCCTTCTTTCTTTTATTACCACGAGGAAAGATACTTCCAAGTAGTAAGTGAAGTTTTTCCCGCATCTTTCAGGAAAGAAATCGACAGAACACTTCTCTTTTCAACAATAGCCACCTCATTTTCGCCACCTTTAGACCCTCAAAAAAATTTATGTTGGAACTTTGTAGATGTAGAAGTATATACACAGATTTGCATGTACAGTTATGGTAGTTTGTTTTATTCACACTATGTTGTTTGGTAACCAGGTCCCTTATTGAAAGAGAACCTCGATGTGCTTTGTATTCCCTTTAAGACGAGAAAGGAACTAACATTTAGTCTTTGTGGTAAGTTTTATTTGTTATTTCCTGCAAGCTTCTAACCTGTGTCCCCAAAAATGCCAAAAATTATGTCTCTACAATATTGTCAATATCACGTGAAAAGATTATTTATTAGTTCCAGACATTACTGTGGAACTCACAAAACCGTTAACACCAGAAATATTTATGGAATGTTATTGTGTTGTGAGAAATAATCCACTAAGGCACGAGATACCTAAACCGCAAACAGCAACGATAATTAGTTTGTGGTTTCGAGGTTTGCTTGCGTTTCCTAAATTTTGTTGTGATTGGCCAATATACAATCAACATTCCTGAAAATTTTCAGGTGTTCAGTAAATTAGTATGTGTAATCAAATGGTGACGAGTGAAATTAGGGAATAATTTCACGCGCGTTTTGTCCAAATCCTTATAATTTCCCGAGCCTTTAGGCAAGGGAAATTATTAGGATTTGGACAAAACGCAAGAGAAATTAATCCCTAATTTCACGAGTATACCATTTGATTACCTATTAGTATCATGGGTGACGAATTGCGTTAGCAATCTTGGATTTTTGACATGTTTATCCTGGATCGTATCGATCGAGAACTTCACTCTCTCAAATGTTTAGACCTTAAAATTGGCTCATAAAGTTCAGAATTTTTCAGACTTTTTCGGCAAAATACCTGTTAGAATCCTTCTTGATGTTTTCTTGTGTGTTCAGGTTTTCTAAAGCGTCTTTTTGTACCCTGACATATTCATTCACGGCATTTTAAATTTTCGTCGCCATTTTGACACTGAGACGTACGGAAGGATTGCCATGGCAATTTTGTAATTTCACATGTGAAATTACAAATTAATGCTGAAATTTCGCGCCAAAACTAAGGAGTAATTCGTCACCTATGATATTATATCCATAATATCATAGGTGACGAATTACTCTTTAATTTTGGCGCGAAATTACAGCGTTAATCGATACGATCCAGGATAAATATGTCAAAAATCCAAGATTGCTAACGTAATTCGTCACCCATGATATTAATAGGTAATCAAATGGTACACTCGTGAAATTAGGGAATAATTTCACTTGCGTTTTCTCCAAATCCTAATAATTATAAGGATTTGGACAAAACGCGCGTGAAATTATTCCCAAATTTCACTCGTCACCATTTGATTAGACATACATACAACAACAACAACAACAACAATTTTATTTAGGTATGCCCATCTAAATTAACTAAATTATGGTAAGAAAACTAACTGCATGGAAGACCATCGCAGTTAAAGACGCAACTTATGCAGTTTCGACAAAAAACAGCCTGAAAAAAACAATTATCTACTGAAGGTTACGAAAGGGCGACCACGACGGTAAACTTTCAAATGCGACATTTTTAGGTGGAACAAAACATGCCACGAAATTTCTATTATCATTTTAAACGTCTTTAGATTCCTTAAGAAATTAATTACAAAATGGGAGTCGTTGAACTTTTTCGAGAGCCTTCTTCGCTCGTTTGCATTGACTGAGAGGCTGAAACAGGCTTGCGTATATAGTCGGGACAACGGCCATCTTTTGGCTCGTTTCGCCCACGATCAGATCCTCTCATAACATGGTCAGAATATTCAGACAATTCAACATTGATCGATTTCGGCTCATTAGCTGAGCGAAAAAAGATGCAGGACCACGGTTTTCCCGAGATCCATAAATTTCTCTCTCTATTCATTTTAAGGTGGCTCGTGAACAGCAGTAACTACGTAACAATGCATTTAAAATATGCAGAAATGTTAGCTACAGGTGTATTGTTGTCCACGAAAAGATAAAACTTGGAGACAATATCCATGAAAAATGAGAGGCTCTCACTTGTAAACACGAAATTTCTGGCAAACATTTAGCGAATTGTAGCAAAAATATCATTCAGTGTTCTAGACAGTAGGTCTCTCCTATCAAGCGCTACTGTTTCTATAAACTTTCCAATAAAACGGAATCTGAAACTTTTAAATCACTTTTGTTTGCTAGGTGGAGAAGAATGGAAACAGCTTGCAGAGAGCTTTGGTATGTCTTACAACGAAATCCGCTTTCTTGATAAGAGAACCACCAACCCGTGCGACGTTGTTCTTGATCTTATTGCGAAACACCGCCATTTGATGGTTGGGGAACTTTACGACAGACTCGTCATGAGCGGACTTCCAGGATCAGCCGACTTACTATAAATTATGATAATCTCTTTGTTATTATTTTGCTTCAAGTACATGTTCAGTTCAGTTGATCCTCGAGGCAGTCATTAAAACTACACCGTAAGACCGAAAACAAAAGTTAAGTTTGTAGGAACAACTTTCAAAGGTATACCGTCGATTGATCCCACGACCGGTATCGTTCTTTTAGCTTCCTAGTTTTGTGCACGTCCGGCAAAGCACGGAGAGCAGTGTTGCAAGTGCATCTGTCGGTTTCGTTAATTGTATACAGATCTGAAAATTAACTCTTAGTTTATTTATAAGTAATCGTCATTAGACAAGTGTTGAAATAAATATTTTCGCCTACAATCCAAAAGAGAAAAAAGAAGAAAAAAAAAGAGAAATAAGATGCTAAAAAATGCTATAATTTTCTTTGGTATTTTTTTATACTACAAAGATGTAGTACCAATAATAATTAGTTTTTTTTTTGTATAAAGTCAGTGTAGCACAAAAGGACGTTATCATGTTATAGTTACCGTCTGCATGCTTCACGCTTAACCTGAACTATCACAGGTAAGTGTTAGCAATGTTTTTTTGATACACAGCTTTATTAAACTGATATAGCTGCAACCCGAGATGATATTATAGTAATGGAAGCAAAGCCATCTTTACATTTAATTAAGTTTAGTTACTCGAAAAAATTGAATATTTTTGCATTTTAAGCCGTCAGGCTTTAAAGTGAAATGGAATTTTCATTATACGTAATTGTTGCCAACGTATAACATGTTTTTCTCTAAATATTGATTTGTAGATAGCTAGATTGTTTAGCGTAAAATTCTGCAAACTAAAAAAATCTTAAAGCAGGAAACTGGCCTTGTTTTGTAAAGAAATACGTGGTGTGGAGTCAGTTCGACTGCACTTAAATTGAAAACAAAGAAAGAAACGAGAAAGAAGATAGCTGTTAAAAAGAAACGTTCATAACCCGGTTTCTTTTTTTTCCAATCTTGAAAAACCATGCGCTTGACTCAACTTGATTTTTGTTTATAAGTACAGGCCAAGTCGTCGAGTACAAGTGAACTATATTGTTAAGTAAATGATGGCAAATGATTTCAATCGAAACAGGGCGCGTTTGTCTGACTGTTCCATAGATCAATCAAATTCTCATATTCTTGTTCGTTTGTTGTTTTAGTTTCTCCGTGAAAAATTATTTCAAGGCCAAACGAAAATCGATCGCTCTGCCACTGGCTTAAAACTTAAGTTGGTGTGTTTGGTATGTTATTTTCCTCTTGACAAATTAGCCTGTAGGGAAAATAAAAAATTTCGTCTTATCAGACAGTATGATTTGGTACAGTACAACATACGCGATCCTCCTTACCCTGTAGTTTGTGTTCAATGAGGATTTCACGTCTTGAACAGCTCAAATAAGATTTATTAAAGTGCGGAGAATTGAAGAGGGAAACTTCCGCCTGATACAAGTGAAGTCTCTATTATCTATGGTAGTTTAGAGAATGACTCGTTTTGGGGTTTTTTGGATTTTTCAGTCCATAAACATATTATATTACCAGGGCCACAAAATCTTGTTTCAGTTACATTCCCTGACGACCTAGGCCTGCATTTATCATTAATGAATTAGTTTCCGGCGTGGTATGGTGAATTGCTAGAAGTCAGGCCTCTACCTTCTTTTTTCGTGATAGAATAATGTATATTTTTATGATGAAACAGTTTTGATGTACTTACAGTTATTTTTTAACGTAACAGTTTTACAATACTTTTGTTCTGAATCGGAAACCCTCAGTGATGAAAAATGGGTCGACACACTATAATCTTTAATTTTTTAGTAGATTTTGTAAAATACTTATGGTTTGAGGGTAGACAAGGTACCAACTCCTACGTTACTGGCCAAGTTTTAATAGCTGTTTCTAAGTCACAAGATAAGGTAAAGGCTTCATAGTTTCTGATAATTATGATGCTGATAATTATATATGATACCGAAATTGATTTTTTGATTGTAAGTAAGAACGATTTCAGAAGTATGTACTTTTATCATAAAATAAAAATAAATCCTTAAAACGTAAAATATTGATTTTTCTTCTTTCAATTGGACGACAATGAGGTATTGGGTTTTTATGAACCACCCCTCCTCCCTCCCCTCTCCCCCCTCCCACAAGGATTTCAAGATGTATGATGTCACTATGACACCTTGTAACACTACAGCCCTATTCACACCAAAGCTACAACGTCTTGAAAGCTGTTTAGTTAAACTCGGTTTAACATTGTGTTCTTTGTAAAAGCTGCTCACTGTACTTTTTATGATGGGAAATTTGGTGCAATTACTTGAAGTGTTAAATTTGATTTTTTTTAAAAAATTCTGTGTAAAATCCTGTGTTTTAGTTTTCCGTTATTATTGTTTCTATTTTTTAACCTAGCTTGCATTAGCCTCCCACGCAGGCGTTTTAAGGGTAGCTCGTTTTTCATCCCTAATAAACGCCCGCGTGGGAGGCTAAGCTTGCATTGATTATACATTTTCACTTGGTGAGAATGGGGCAAAAGGATCGGTTTTTATAACCCAGTTTAGCTGGTGTTTTAAAAAACTGCGTTAAGGGTCCGTTAAGCCACTTTCAGTTCAGCCTACTAATAGAACAAAAACACTGAATGAGGATGAAAGAACTTGGTGTTACGTGGCTGAGGAAGTGAAATAAAAAGATTTGGTTTTAACCTTCTGAATTGATAGGGTAGGATTGGCCATGGTAAGGAGATGGAGGTTTGATTGTGGGTCGTGTGTGGCTTATATACCGGAGGTTGGAGTTATTTTATTGGTGGGAACATGGTATCATGGAAACCAAGAACAAATTAGCTGAACGAAAAGCCTTCGATGATTCGATGACGAATATTGTAGCTTATGCTTGTTATATAAGACGTCTTCGACTCTTCTCTTAAGGGTGGCCTTGTAACGTTTACGTAAAACAAGTTTACCTTTCCATTCTTCTTTTAATCCTCCAAAATCAACTTCATAACAAGATTTTCTAATTAATATGCTGTACGATTAAACGCAAGCAAATATTTTAGCGAGACCACTGACGTTACTCTACAGTCTGTAAAAGGCAGCATAAGGCTTCTCCTGCATCTCTATCCATGGCGGCTGGCTTAGTCGCTTTCCCGCCCTTTAAAGCACTGACAAGCTTGATGGCGCCGCAGAGTACGGATAAAGTGGCCTGGCGTCTTGGTACATGAAACATCTCTAGACTCAATACCAGTCTGCTGGTTGCCGTAGCATTTGCACTGTGTGTTAAAAACAGTTATAGGTTATTATTATATACATACTGAGAAATACTCACCAAAAAGCTATGTCGTAAATTCTTGTACGCAAATTAGTTCTAGCCAATCAGAGGAGCGAACGATGGTTTTCACACGTGAACAAAAATGATACGTCCAATCAGAATCGCGAACGATGTTTTTTCACGTGTGAGAAAAATGATACGTCCAATCAGAAGCCACAGAGATGTGTGAGTTTCGCGCCAAAATTCCCGCCTTTTATTGCAGCTTGCAGCGCCGCTTCGCACACATTCAAAGAGAAGAGTTTTACTCAAAGAGTTTTTTTCGCTAAAAAAGTGAAAAACATTCCGGAAATGGAGTGGAATAGTTTCGTTTGTTTCACTGTCGATAAAGAAAACGGTAGAGAGCCGGCGAAACAACAGCGGAAAGGGATAAACAGAACGAGACGTAAGCTTTTGTTGTGCTTTTTGTCGGAGCTACTTTGCCTTTCATTTAAGCTTAAGCTTATATTGAAACCGGCCATTTTACTTAAATTCACTCATTTTCAATTGTGCATTGAGAACAAACAGTTAAGATTGCTTATAGTTCTTGGATTACCTCATATCCTCACCGTCATTTATGTTTTTAACAAACGTTTTTACTAAAAAGCTGATACTTCGTTTTCGTTGTCATTTTGCGGTAAGTGTGTAGCGGCAAATTTTAGCATTTTTGAAAGATTTGAAATAAAAAGGTCGCCAAAATGATGAATGTCTCAGTATGTATATAATAAACACAATACCTCATGGAAAGTGCTTGCACGGTATTTACGCACTCGTTGTTTTTGTATCAGAAATCTTACTCGTTCGCTGCGCTTACTCGTTCGATTTCTGATACGTCAACAACTCGTGCGTAAATACCGTACGCCAGCACTTTCCATGAAGTATTCTCTATTTATTAGCTTTTTGTTCACAATGAACATCAGTTCACCGTGTTTTACCATGTGATTTTTTGGGCACAAAAATTATATTTTCACCGTAGTGTTACAGGACTTATCTTCCCGATTTTGAAGATATATGGAAAGTTAATGAAAGCTCGATAAATATCCGATCAATAGGCTTTTTAAGGTTCTAGAACATTCTAAGTGTTTACCTTTAAGAATGCAACATGATGAATAACAAATTTACTAATATGCTTTTCCGGCATTTAGAAAGATAAATATTAAAAGTGTGCTTTTTAAGAGTGAGACATCATGTCTCCTGACTTGATGTCCCTCGGAAAATACTTATCTTTTAATGGACACTTTTAGTAATTTACGAAGGAAACTTGCGTTTTAAGGCTAGTGTTTGTTGACAAAGTTTTCCGTCTTTTAGGTATTGATTAATTAAAGGTAGGAAGTTTTGTCCCGTCTATTTACCTTGTTTCCACATTTATGAATATGGGAGTTGTCCTTTGTTTACCATTAACGAAGCTTGTATCTTTGAGTTTTACCTTTAAAAGGTCCAAACAACTTTAAAGTAACTGTGTAAAAGTGCGTTTCTTTTACTGAACTTTACTTAGTTAGTTTTCCTTAGTAGTTATCCTGCTCCAGAACTGAAGAAAAGCTTTTCAAAGAAATTTTAGGTTACGAATTAATCGTATGCTAATTAGAACGTAAATGTATCCTACGCATTATTATTAACGTAAACATATTATGGACAACCAAACAAATAAATAGAGAGCTGTTGAAAAGTAAGCTTTTAGAAGAAGGTGCAAGCAGTTATAGAAAAAGAGTAAGCAAGAGAACTACCAAGAAGAAGGATAACTTGAAGAAGGACTTTGATAAGGAATCGAAGTTGAAGAATTGTAAAGTGAAAGAGTAAGTCACACAGAAATAAAGTATTTAACATAGTACTTATTTGGTTGTGAGAGTCACTGCCGCGTCTCTGGAGTAACCTCCGGTATCAGTAGTGTTACCATTTTAACAATGTACATGCATTAAGTACTGCTTGACCTACTTGCTTAACTGCCTTGTCAGTGAACTCAGATACAGAATGGGAAATGCAAGTGCTGCGTTGGAAAACTACAGAAAAGGCCAGTGGCGGATCCAGACCTTCAGATAAGGGGGGTTCCCGGTCATCCAGAGGGGGGGGGGGGGGGCGGTCTCCAAAAAAAATTTTTCGGCCCTTCGGGCCTCAGTTTGGTCTAAGAATAAGCGGGGGCTTGGGCCCCCGGACCCCTCCCCTGGATCCACCACTGCAGGCTACCGAAAAACCGTTACGTGTCTATTTTAAAAAGTCAAGTGCAATCTAAAAGTCTACCGAGCTGTTTTTTTTTTTTTTTTCCCTCCTGTATGGTGTTGAATCGTAACTATATATCGGTACCAAGTAAAGAGAACCTTCAAGCTTGATACGATGATAATGAACGTATCCTGGAAAGAATGTGGAAATTCTCTGCCTTGCAGGACTACAATCAATGGATGACACTCTCATTCTTAGATGGCTGGATCACGTTTCACCGGCGAAAAATGTCTGCGCATGCTCTACTAAAAATGGCACGTGATCTATTTCGCGCAATGTCATTGGCTCTGAGGCAAAAATGCCGGTTGAGATGAAAAAGATAATGGCTGTCTTTTTGACAGTGATAGCGTTGTGGTTATCTTGCCATAGTAAGAGATCAAAAAACATTTTGGTGAAAGTTTTGAGTGGAATGTTTTCTCTAGAAAATGTAGCGCCTTGGAAACGGCGGACAAACCCAATGGTGGGTATTTGTCGGAAATATTGGCTTTGCAATCGCCGGCATGGGTGCGAAAGGCATGCCAAAAAGGTGGGTAATTTTGACTTTCTATGCTTACTGTTAGTTTCGTGCACATCGGTACAACAGGAAATTGTAAAGAAGTGAAAGAAAAATTATTGGGCTTTGTTATGTATATAAATTAGCTTGTACCGCTGTGCACGGAAGCGGCAGTTGTGTTAAACGTGTGGACCGTTTTCGTACCAAATATCGACTTGCATCTTTGAAGTTCAGGGACCCTCTGGACGTCTAGTTCAGTGTATCCTCAAACATTCGAATTTTTATTTATTAAGCTTCGCTGGCATTTTATGCTCAGGTTAAAGTTTCTCGCCCCACAGTCCAACACAAGAGAAAATTGAAAGGTACAGCTGGTGGAGGGCCGTTTGAGCAACAGAATAATAATCATTATAATTATAATTAATAGGAAGACCGCTAAATCTAAATCAGCGCGTTTTCTCTTTAGAATGTGTGTCAAATGGGACACGATTTTGATCGATCGAAAGTGAAAAAAATAGTATTTCCCTAGAGACCGTACATGCATTATGCGTGCACAAAGTTGTTTTTTTAACTGAGAACAAAAATGGCCCTATCATGTTTGGCACCTTATATTACAATTTAAACTATTTCCTGAACGTTTGCTGGAAGTTATTCTGTACTTGTACTTAGACATCTTTTTTAATCAGCCATGGCATTAATGTTTTCAGGTGGATAATTTGTTCATAATAATTTTTCCCCTCTGTATTTCACTGAGAATTCTTTGGCTGTTAACCTATGTATACGTGTATGTTGTGCACAGTTAATTTTGTATCTCAGCATAAATATTATTTTTTCTTTTATTTTTAGCATACATTGCCATACACAAAAAGAACAGAAAATTATAAATTAACTGCAATAAAAAATTGACTACAATATTAGAATAAAATTTTATATTAGATGCTGATCAGGTATATTTGTGATAATTATGTAAAGTCTTTTTTTGTGAAATAATCTTTAAAAATAGCAGGTAATGTTCCAAAGAAGGATAAAAGTGTAATGAGATCTACATGTAATGATTGAATAAAAATGTTTTGGCTTTTCATAAACTGAGAATTGTCTAAAATAAAAAGGCAGAGCTGTCATTAGGGGCCGTAACCCATAACACCTGTTACAGCTGAGCTCACTTGATGTTACAGGTGATCAAAGTGGAAAGCTGAAGGTGGTAATTTAAATTTTTGGGACCTGTATTGGGTGAATCTTCATTTGCTATGGCTGTTTCAAAACGTAATGACAGCCCTGAAAAGGGATGGTTATATCTCTGTAGAGCAATCCTTGGAGTTATTTTTTTTTTTTTTTACACCAGCATACTTGCCCTCTTTGGGTCACAGAAGATTGCTAGCATTGGGGGTTTACCTGTACTGTGTATTTATTAATTGTGATTGAGTACTTTTAAGTTTTATAATATGTATACGCATAATCAGTTCTTGTTTTGCCAAAAAATGCTTTCCAAAATATGGGTTTTCTTATTTACGATGTCAGCTAGA
Source organism: Porites rus (assembly GCA_964035705.1). Taxonomy (NCBI): domain Eukaryota; kingdom Metazoa; phylum Cnidaria; class Anthozoa; order Scleractinia; family Poritidae; genus Porites; species Porites rus. The sequence continues at coordinate 39,177,442 of OZ037995.1, forward strand.
GCCAAAAATTGGCACATAATGCTTGTTAGTTTCAGCCGGTGAGAAATTTGGTACATCAAGTACAAACTTGTCCAGTTTTCAATTCCAAACCTTTGTCAAATTCATGGTTGCATGATTGATGCATGCACAGCAAAACATTAATTTTTGACATTGTTTCATTTTCTTCAACAAAAGACCAATTTACATAACTTAAAAAAAGGGTAAGAAAATACATGTAACTTAAAAATAATATACATTTCCTTTCTTTAAGTTCCATCATGAGGTCACAGTATTACATCTTTCTGATTGTTGAGTGTTGGATTTTCTTTTGTACATGTATCAAATTCATCCATGAATTGGCTCACAGGAGGCAATGACTATGATCGATAAGAGTGCAGTCAGACCCTTCAAAGTATTATTGTACACTGTAGCATCTCAATCATCAACACTGTAGCCACTGTGTCCAGTCTTTGGGCCATAGCAAAAGGGGACTGCTCTACAATGTACACTGTAGCTGAGAGCAAAGTACCAAGCTTTTTGAGAAAAATCCACTTTTCAGCATAAAACAACCAAATCTGGCTATTTAATGCAAAATCAGGTGAAAAAGTCAGCAAAAGGCGATTTGTAGGTTTTTTGATTAAGGGATAGGTAGCATGATGGTCATGGACCGCTTGCATGTGTATATCCAACAGTGTTTATTTACTGTGCAATATCAGGGCTGTCAAAAAGTTTTTAAGTAGCAGGCTCATAATAAAATAATAGTAGGCGGCTTTGGAATTCGCACCAAAGGATTTTGTTAGAGTCTCAGTAATGTCCCAGACCTTCCACGACATTGCACCGTTCTAATGTTTCACAGATCTAATTACTGTTTAAATATGCATTCAATGTGATTCAAACCTGGGAAAAACCTTACAGGAGTTTAAAGTTTGGAGTAAACTTTCAGTCTTCATGAAATTTTAGTTGGATCATGTTGATGAATGCAGTTGTGTAGGATATGCAGTTTCCTATTTTGATCTTCTGTCAGAATTATGAGAGAACTCTCAAATACAGATCTCATTCAAACATTATAGTTTCATTGTAATTATCATTTGTTTCTTTTCCTATAAACTTCTTATCAGGTCTACATTTTGCATGAATTTAATGTGATATATATTTGAAGCGGTTGTTGGTTTACAGTGAAGTATTTTTCACTTTGTTTTTTTTTAATATGAAGTTGAGTTTCTTCTTAGTTGTTGGCTAAGGCAGTGTTGAAGTAGTGACATGCTAACATACTTTATTGTTCATTTCTCTTCAGAAAAGATTGATTGATCCTGAATCAAACAAAGTGCAGCTTCACAAACAAGATTTTTGAAGTACAAATGTGTATTCAAGCAAAGTATATGTCCCTGACAGTGTCAATAAAATTTATTAATGGAAAGATCTGGGTTTTTACTCCTTTGTAGCACTTTTGACTACTCATCACTTTTCTAACCTATATAGTAAAAAGATCATATAGTATAATCAGTATTTTTTCCAACTAACATATTTGCAATCAAAGTTCTCTTCTTTTATATATAGTATTGCCCTAATTTTAAAAATTTCATTATCTTATTCAGATCAAGCACAGTAACCATTGAAAAGAAAAAAAGAAAAAAAAACCTGCTCGGTCATAGACGGCTTTAAAGTTTTGATATTAAAATTGCAATGAAAAGAACATGAATGCAGACACTACAGTTCATTTAGCTCATGTTCAAGCTTTTTTTATAAATTAGAAAGTCTTGATGGAGAAGACATAATTTTGCTTTATCTTTTCGGTAAAAAAAGTAATAAAATAACTTCCAGGTGTCTAAGCAATTTCAAAGGACCCATAGTGTCTTATTTCTCCGCTGCATAGAGCTGTGAACAAAGGCCGTTCTTTCTAGTGACCCGGCTTTCATCAAAAATATTGTTGTCCTTCGTGATCGTGAAGAGTGCAAAGTTGAATCCGGTAAACCGGCCAAAACGCGAGCATCGCAGGGAACGAATCCCATAGGAACAGGTGAAAAAGGATAATTTCACTTCTTTCCACTGGAATGAACAAACGATGGATGTATTGCCGCCATTTTGAATTTGGCAATGTCACGTGGTCGCGCGTCGACCAATCAGACAATTTTCGCCGGTGAAGGATCACGTGCATAGGATGAATAATAACAGACCACTAAATTAGCTGTTATACTGTCAGCTCTGTGTACGCTTGTGTAAGTGATGGCTGGCTCACGTGCATAGAGTGGATAATAACAGACCACCAAAGTAGCTGTTATACTGTCAGCTCTGTGTACGAATGTGTAATCAAAGAAGACCTTTGTTATTGAGGTTCAAAGACGTTGCTAAGAGAAATTTGAAACGGAGAGACACCGATCACGACAGCATTTTGGCATGAGAGTGCAAACGATGGACCTACGTGGAGAAAACTCATCGAGGCTGAACTCTCGAAGTTGCATTGACTGACTTTAGATGAAAAGAGCTAGATAAAACTTTTTTGGCTTTGTTGTTGTTTTAGTTGAATTACTGGAAAACTCAACTCTGATCTTAAACCCAGACCTCTTGTCAACGAAGCCGAAGGTGAGATCTGGTCAATCTGATCGCCTGTCAGGAATGTGAAAGGCGATGTTAGAGCGCATGCTTGAAATAAATTCTCAAAATGGCAGCCGTGTTAGCGACAAATTTTATAAAGCAGTGAAATTTTCTCGAACAAAATGGGTATGCTCAGAGCTCAAGTATAATCTAACATCATATTTGTTGTTGCTGTTACTGTTGTTTTATAACATCAAATTCAACGCGGCAGTTATCTCAATTTAATTTTCATAGTGCGCGGTCAAAGCTCAAAGCACTACGCGTCCATTTTTAAGCGCAACACGCCGACAATTTTTTTCACCAGAACCTTTTCAAAAGTCTTTATCTTAATATCGAGAGGAAATTTTAAAAGGTTTTTTATGGTAGCATAAAACGGATTTTACAGTCCACGCTGAGACAGAACAATCTTTTCAGCGAAAACAAGACATATTGAACGCATAACAACACTCACGTCATCACCTCCAATCTAGGCAGTAGCCAATGAAAAATAATCGAATTTTCTTACTTGACCAGATCTCGCCTTCGGCTACGTCGACAAGATATCTGGGTAAGATCGGGAGATTAATGCAACTCCAATTCTCTCAAGTGTGTGGATACCGAATTCTTATTTCCTAGTTATATTTAAGCTTACCATAGCCTGTAAATAGACGTTGTTTTATTTTTCTTTTCGTTCTTTTCAAAAACATCGGCGAGCGAAGCGAGCGCGCGAGAACGAGCACGTAACGCGAGAAAGAAGAATAAAGAACTATTTTCTTCTTCCCCCACCCCTACCCCCTTGAGCTGGCGGTCAATAAATCTCCCGCGGTTTATATTTTATCACGCGCGCTCGACGGACTTTGAAGAGAAAATAGAGGGTCTGTGAACAGGCTAAGCTTACCGGAGACCAAGATGACACCAGCCAATAGTACCCTCGTTCTGAAGATAGATGCAACAGAATTAAAGCAAATTATGTTTAATATTGTTTGAATCTGCAGTTTATTTATACAGAATTAGAACGTTTAACAAAGTGCTAAGGGATCTGTTAAGTCTGAGGACAACGCGTCATTTTTACTACTCGTCCTGCGTAAGACAGTCGTGTACTCGAAGATGAGCACTTAACAATTATTGCTCAAGCCCGAATGGACTCGGAGTCAATAGCCCATGAGGCCATGAGGGCGAGAGGAATAATTGTTTTAGTAAAATCCGGCTAGTTGGTCAAAATATCGAGACAAAACAACTTTAGCTAGTTAAAGCTAGACTTTAATCCTTTTTTGCCGCCAAAAAGCCGGCGCTTTTCGCTACTGGTGGGCTATAACATATAGCCTAATAGTAGCTCAACCAATCAGAACGCAGAACTGATGATAGACCATTAGTTGGATTTAGAATTTATAACCTATTTTAGAATAGGTTATGTTCACACCATACCGGATAGCTTTTCACGCCGCCACGTAAAGCTGTCTGATGTAGTGTGAACACCTCTCCGATATGGTTTTTGTGTCTGCGCAGAATCTATCCGGTATAGTGTGAACACTTATCCCATATGTGACTCTCCAGTTTAGAGATAACGCGGGGAAGCTTCGCTCCGTTACAGAAATGGCACCGAAATCATTGTTCTTATGTGTGAGCAGAATCCCTATACGGTATGGTTTTTGTGTCTGCGCAGAATCTATCCGGTATAGTGTGAACACCTATCCCATATGTGACTCTCCAGTTTAGAGATAACGCGGGGAAGCTTCGCTCCGTTACAGAAATCGCGCCGAAATCACCGTTGTTATGTGTGAACAGAAGCCCTATCCGGTATGTTTTTTGTGTCGGCGCAAAATCTATCCGGTATAGTGTGAACACCTATCCCATATGTGACTCTCCAGTTTAGAGATAACGCGGGGAAGCTTCGCTCCGTTACAGAAATCGCGCCGAAATCACCGTTGTTATGTGTGAACAGAAGCCTTATCCGGTATGGTTTTCGTTTCAGCGCAAAAGCTATCCAGTATAGAGTGAAAATAGTCTTAGACAACTATTATTATTATTGAGGGAGGGTGAGTATGATGCATGTGAAGAATTATTTTATTTTAACTTCTAAGTACGATGAATTTTTTACCTTAAGGCTACTTACTTTCTGTCTTCTGTACCTTCTTTGATTCCATTTATGCCAGAATTGTCTGTGAAATTACGAATTAAAATTAATTATCATCAGTTTAACGCGCTAATACCAAACGCTCACTCTAATGCGTTTGAACTGAAATCGGGTCATTATCAGCAGCTGACGGTGCTATATGAATTTACTGAAATCACTCTTTTCTCTAGAGTAACAGATTCAGTTTTCTGATTTAGAAAAATCTAGCATTAACCCTACCTTGCATGGTTTGAAAAACTCTTTTGGAATGAGCGGCGCTTATTACAAGAATAAGTGCAAGGAAGAGAAATCTATTGCCACCTTTCATAGTCTTCGGCCGAAACTCAGCAAATCTTACTTCGTCGCTGCTGCTTTTCATGCGAAATTTTCAACCTCCACGTACGACTAATTTGCCACCGTATTTGTAATGTTCTTGATTTATAAAACTTTTTAAACAAAAGGCGAAGGTCAGCAATTAAACAGCAAAAAAAAGAACATCTGCAATGCTGTGATATGTGATAAATGTGATTATAATCTACCCAAAAATGAAGCCACAAAAATGACGCGCATAGCTTCGCTGGAAAATGATAACTATACAAAAATGTCTGTTAAATAGTGTTAAATAGAAAATAATAATTTTAAAAAATTCCCGTGCAGCAATTTTTATAAGATTACTTTGTGTAAGTCAAGCCCGTAGGTACAGGTCAAAAAGTAGCGTATTTAAACGCGGAATAGACAAGTAGTGACAAAACCAAATAATTATAGCTTTATGGATAACGATTTTTGTTTGAGATCAACAACGTGTTCATGCAGATATCGCGCCTAGTGAATCCCAGATATCCTGAATCACCCAGATTACATTGAAACTTCTAAACAACACATTGTCCCGGGATAACACCAGTTCCACATGTGCTCGCAAAATGAAGCTTAAAATTCGATTGTCTCATTTTAAAACGAGATGCTATTTACTGTATTGGCAAACTTAAACCATCCTAGAAAGTGCAAACTGACTCTGTTCTTGTTAAAGTGGTTTAATATGTAGTTCCAGGTAGTCTGCTAATTATTCGAGACTCGCCGAAACTCTTTAAATTTCGCATAATTTGTTACATTAGATAGTTTTGATAAGGGCGTTTGTACGACGTCGAACAGCTCAATATTCATGAGGCCATTTTTGTAAAAAAATCGTTTAATTCCTCCCTTAAAACGAAAAGAAGAACAAATGAATGACTGAATTAAATAATTTCCGTCACCATTTCTATCGATTCGATGCTTATTGAGGACATTCGGAAGCGTGGCGTATAAGTTCCTGAAACTGCATGGAACAGCTTCTCAATCTCATATAACCCGAGCCATTGTTTTTTTTCCGAGTTCATAATCATATTCACGAGCGTCCCCCGGAGTTTCTGTCACATTACATAATTTAGATGATACGGTTGATAATACGATGAATTCATACCATAGACATCAATTGTTCCTTCGAGAAACAACTTTGCCATTAGCGTGAAGTTTAGAGCTTAATTCATGGTCACCAAAGGTTAGGTGGGGTATTCCAGATAGTAATCTAGAAGCAATGGGAAAACGTATTTAATTGCCGTTAAGAAGATGGAATTTTTTGTCCCATAAAAAAAAACCTTTCTGTTTTAGATTTCATATTTGTTTTTTATTATTATTCATTCATTCATTCATTATTTTTTGTTTATTTATTTATTCATTTATTTTTTTGAAACAATTAAGTCATTGCAATATTTTATTGGGCTTATTACTATAAGTACTGATTGAAAAGCGCTTTGGATCACAAAGAGAAAGGCGCTATATAAGTGTATATTATTATCATTAGATATATGTTTAGCATAACTCAGGTTTGGCCACTATTCTTTTCAAATATTTGAAAATAGAAGTAAGATAGAAATAATATTTTTGTTGCGAATTACGACTGAAAATCAGAGACATCAGTCAAACACATGTCGCGCTTAGACTGTCAATGGGTCATTTACGCTTATCACGACAGCTGTTCGAGTGACTCTGATTCATTGGCAGGTCTTAAGTGAAAGTAGAATGATGGTTATTGTAGTAATGCATCCACAAGAATAGCTCGCTTATTTTATAGCTGTCGCTAAGCTGGGCCAAAGAGCAAGACATATTGGCCGTTTTTATGGTAGCCTGTGCCAGGCTCTCAGACAGTATAGTGGGAACATATTAAAACGAGCAAAGCGACTTGGGAAAGGGGGCGGTGGCGGCGGGAAAAATGGGAGAGAGAGCCTGTTAGCATTTCTTTAACGACCCTCTTCCGCCCATTTTTGTCACGTCTGGATTCGGCTGTCAAAACTGTTAACACTTCAGTTAGCTACAATCATTCTCAAGTTTCTCGCGTGAGCATTGCACGCGACGCGAACTCCTTGTGCGATGTGTGGAAATTTATGTCTTCGAATTCGTTATCCTGTGAGAGCATCCGTTTTTTTGGCTCTAGTTTATAGCAATAAAAGGGGGCGGTAAGTTTTTTCCTCTGTTGGGTAGGTTATGCTCTGGAAGGTTCTACATTGTCACTGAGCAAATGTGACTTTAGCCGCTTGTTTCACACTGAGAGGTCATGGCACACATATCGATTTACTGTGGGGTTTGTTTCTGGTCGGCAGGATTTGCCCTCTGATGAGAGAGCATTTTCTTTGACCTCTAATTTGAAGCGTAAAGCTTTTTATTGCGACTGAATAAGGGTTTTAATTTTCTCCAAAGTGCCTTCTGGATCTGACTAAAGTGATTTTCTTTAGTCCGTGAATGTAATGTTTTTCTGCAATGTCGTATCACGCTGGGCCAAGCTCGTTAGTTTTCTTTGCAGAATGTTAAATTATCACGGATAGTGATTTACAGATCCAGAATTATAAGAATGAAGTGCAGCTTAAACTTAAGCTACATCAACTAAGGAGAATCGCATTGTGACTTAGTAAACTCCAGCTTAATAGTGTTCTCTTAAAATAGTGTGAGTCTTTTGACTGGAGCGCGTAATTGCTCTCTTGGTAATAGCGGAATAATCTTAACAGTCTTTGGACTGTTTTGTTATTTCCACTTTTTGATCAACCAGGACTCCGGATTACCGAAAAAAATTTCGCACTTTCCCTATCTCGCTTTCTTCTCGTCCTCCTCTCCCTCTTCACCGATGCCAAATAGCTGCGGCCGAAAATCCAAGCTTTTTCTATTGTTCCACTTGGTCTCGCATTATAGATATCAGCGGCGAAACGACTAGTCTAACCCTAGTTTTCTAGGGTTAGAGCAGCTTTAGCCAAGCGTGGGAATAGCTGAAAGATGCAACTATTGCCGAAACCGGTGGGCATAATACCGAAAACATCTTTACCGCGAGCCAAGTCGCAGACACTCGTCTAAAGCACAAGACAACGCGGATTCATGAAGATCACACGCGCGATTCGCGTTAGCCATCTTTGTGACGACAAACTGATGACCACGCGACTAGGTGATGATGTTAACTGTCACAATTGACCAATCAGAGGGTATATCAGGAGCTGATATACCGGAACAGGGCGTTAAAAAAATGCGTACAGGCTCCGCCGCCTTGTCTCTCTCCAGCCCCCGCGCTTTTTTCGCATTTCTTATTACTGAACGATTTTCCACCAACATCTCGGAGCCTGGAACAGGCTATTTTTATGGTAAAAACTTCGTTAAGCGGACTGAATCACGACGCTTGCTCCTGCCAGTGCTCTCAAATCAACTACTCCGTTTCGAAACAAATCGATCAACAGAAATAGACTTTCCGACCTTTATACGTTTCTGGGAAACTGCCCACCTACCCCTGCCCTAAACCAACATTTTGCCCCAAGTGAGACATTAGTGTTAATGTTGGCGTAGGGGAGGTGTAGGTGGGTAGTTTCCAAGAAACGTATAACCTAGGCCTCCTGATAATCATATTAAACCTGAAAGAAGAATGCTCCCAATAGTGCTCCTTGAGATACACAGTTACAATTACCTCTCTTCGATACAATGTCAGTATAAGAATTTAATGATAACAGTTTGAACATGCTGAAGTCTCTTGATAGTTTGTTTCGGTAGTGAATTACAGAAGTCCAATCTCGAAGGAATGAAAGCATGCACAAGTTTTTACTCCGTATGGCGACGGATGTATTTCCTTATGCGGCTACCGTCTCGAAGGTGGTAGAAGCCTGCCTTGCGTACGGCTGTGACATGATGTTCCATTGGCATGAATGTATCATACAGAACACCAATGTTTCTGGCTACCGATGACTTGCTAATCACCCATCTCAAACCAAAATTGACGTCAGGAGCGGAGGTGGGCGAGGACTAGCATTTAGGACAACCGATTTTGCCTTGTTCCTGTTCATCTTAAACATTTTTACCGTCATCCAAGCATCGATATCTCGCACACAGTCTTCTTTTGCTAATTTTCCCTGGTCATCAGAGGAAGCCGGCATACAAAAGAAAGTCAACGTTATGGTGTTTCTAATATCACCCAAGGGTGGATTATAACAGGAATAAAATAGTTCCAAGGACACTACCTTGGGGAACACCGTTATGAAGCTCACGACTGGATGACACTCCAATTTATGCTGCAAGATTTAACAGCATGATACGGTAGTACGATAGAAAATAATTCAAATGACTTAATAAGGGTGTGTTCCTTTCGCAAAATGCAACCCACATCCTGATTTTTGATCCGGTGAATCAGTCGATTCTGAAAAAGGACTAGCTGTATTTGAAATCCAAAGAATATAAATCCACCAATGCAGCTCGGGCCTTTCAATTTCTGTATACTGGTATTTATAAATATATATATAATATATAGATTTAGCCAGGGCTAAAAGCGAGGCTCCCATTAATAAATTTATAATTTAAATAAAACAATAAACTTGTATTCGAATTCCACAATTCAGTTAACTTTAGAGCACATTTATGTGACTTTTGAGGGAAAGGCTACCTGATTTTAGAGAAAAATAATTTGCAAACAGCCCAAGAGTGAACCAAATCTTACATCGAGTTGATAGCCTCATATGTACACCCAAAAACTGGTAATCATCTTCGATCACATTTAAGAGCCATAACGGCTCTTGATCACCGTAGATTAATTAGTGGAAAAAGAATCAGGCCAACTTTTTTTGCGTTCGACAAGTTTACTTTGCAAAATCTTGTCAACAAATCTGGGTGCGTGTAAACCAACCTTTTATACCATTTATACATCACATCTGAGGTGAAACAGTAGTATGAGGCACTGTTTTATCATACCGGCAGACCTCGGACAGAAAGCAGTATTTCACAATACAAATTGCACTCATTCGATATTCATAAACTGTTAAAAAAATTTCCAAAATCACCTATACGGCCATCCGGTTCTCACTTTTGTAGTGCGAGCTGTGGCGAGTGTTTGAATGAACATTAACAGAGTTACGCTCCAACATTATAAAGAATTTATTCTGTTTATTTTTTATTTAATGGTTTATTAACGCGCGGCGTTTTGAGTACTCCTGCAAGCGATGTTCACTGAACGACTGAAAACAATCGGCACAGCGATTAAAATTACAAGAGAGACTACTAACAATCAATAAAAGAAATATAATTCGGTGAAACATATACAAAAACAACAATTTTCATTCAGGAAGACAAATATTAAAGTATCCCTAAAAATCCTGAGTCTTCAAGCTTCAAGCTTAAGTTTATGTTTTAAGCCGGCTTCCCGGTGTTTGCTTTTTTCAAAGACGAACTCGAGGCAAAAAAATCGCTCAAAGCTTTCTTTTCCAGCCAGAATTATAACTAAATATTCTTTGGAATGTTTTCTTTCTATTTGCGGTGAGAAACTGTCGAAAGGCTTTTTAAAGTTCTGTAAGCTTATATCAAACCTGATACTCGGTCAGATCATTGTCTCAAATCTTACAAACGTGCATAAACTAAATGACCGCATAAACTCCGCTCGACTTCATTAAATTAGATCCAAAAAAACCAAACATCAAATACAATAATTTCTCTGGCTTACCATTCGAGATGCAGCTCCTGAAAGGTATCAAGAAAAGCCAGTATCGCTTCAGACTTTGCAATCCTCTTACGCATCAAGCAAGGTGAAAACGAAAACGATGCCATCCGAAATCGGATTTCCGACTTTGACAAGCGACGTATTCCTCAACCAAAAACCCAATAAACAAACTAGCCATGAATAACAGAGGACTCCTGATAGCAGCTGAATTTCATTTTGCACATCCAGTGGAAAAAGACAGTTAAAAACATCACAAGTTGACACAAAACTCTGTCAGCTTCAGCTGTCAAAGTAAACAAGATTCAAGATGCTGTATAAATTTTCCGCATGAACTCACCTGTCAAATTTTGACCAATCAGAGCATAAAAATTGGACGTAGAGCGTGACCAACGCGTGACCATGGTGAGAAAAGTCAAAAGCAACTGTCTTCCCTGCCTGTAACAGCTGGCTGAATTTTCGCGTCCGAGGTCAGTTTGCAATCAAAATTTTAATTGTGTAGCACATAAACACAACATATTTCATATGAATTTTGAAAAAACTTGAACTTGAGCCTGCGATCACTTGAAAACTAGTAACTTGTCAGCGGATAACTTCAAAAAAATACTTGACCTCGATGGGTCGACACCTGAGCCCGCGATACGGTCAAGTGATACTGGTCAGCGGGTACCCTGTTTTGACAGCTGTCAATTGATCAAAACATTGATGTCCAATATGTGTGCATTATCAGTTTAACTAGTAAAAGTATGAGATTGAACATTGTTCGCGACCTAGTAAAACAATTAACTGGTCAGCGGACAGCTTCCAAATAAATCACGTCACCTCGATGAGTTGACACATGAGCCCGCGATATGATCATGGGATACTGGTCAGTGGCTATCCTGTTTTGACAGCTGTCAATTGACCATATTGTGAATGTCCTAAACTCCTATATTAAAGATGTGGACTTGCCAAGACACGCCTGAGACACCCCTCCCTTCCTTTTGATAGTCTCCTCTACCCCACCCGTACAATCTGTAGACGCGTACGTACGTATGTACGCTCGGTCAATCACGTGACAACCAAACGAAAAGAGGTTGACCATATTCCATGAGCTCTGTCCCACGCGCGCTTCGCGCGCGCGGGAGCCCCGCTATAAGCTTCTGCTTTTGACTTGATAATGGGGAATTGAAGATACCACGACGGCGACGGCCACGAAAACGTCGCTTAAAATAAGTGAATTTGCGTTCTTTCAGTTCTATACCGATTACTCCACCGATTGCTTTAATTGAAAAGAAGCTATTTGGTCCTTAACGACGAAAAAAAACAAGGAGACAAGAAAGAAAAGCTAACTGAATCATTACACTTGACGGTAAAATAGCAAGAAGGTCGAATTATAACATTGATCTCAGAAAACTTCGCGTAAACAAAATCACCGGCCGACGAAACCACAAAGCGGCTCTAAATGAAAAACCCACCGACTCTCCGCAATGATTTTTCATTCGCAGTTCAATTTAGCATTTCAGTTTCGAAGACAAGGGCAATTTTGCTGTTTAAGATAAAGATTAAGCTTATCGAAATGTTTGAGCTAAACGAAAGAATGCCAGGGATGCCATCCGCTAAAAGCCAGGCGACAATCCCGCTAAAATTTTTCATAATTATACATAATTGTGCGAATGTTTAGACAATCAATCAATAAAAATCACTACCCGGTTTTCGGGTAGTGCGTGACGTCACCGGACGGCATTAACGGCCGGTCGATTCAGACGTTGTTGAGAGGAGAAAATGACTCGAAGCAATCGGATGAATTTCAGGCTATAAAAAGTAATGTTGCCAATTAACTTTGGTGTCAGACCAGTCAAGCAAATCAAATACCGTAAAATTCCGAAAATAAGCCCCTCCATGTATAAGCCCCTCCAAATATAAACCCCGCAATCCGGTAACGCAAAAAAACCCCTTTAAATCGCCCCTCCAAATATAAGCCCCCCAGGGGCTTGTACTTGGAAAATTGCCCTCAAATACAAAGTTAAAGGAAGCAAAAACGGTTAATTTACTTCCAACTATACTGCGAGCCCAATCGATTTTCAAAAGCAAATTTTTCTCCGTAGATAACCCCCTCTGAGCTATAAGCCCCTCAAAAAATAAGCCCCTCAAAAAGGGCCTATGAAAAATATAAGCCCCGGGGCTTATTTTCGGAATTTTACGGTATTTGTTTACAAACCATGAATTATGTTTTTTACTGTCCTCCTCACCTTGATGAGATTTTTTACCATATCAAAACAATCTCAAATGAGTCAGCTGAAGGGAGAAATGGTTCCGTCAGTTTTTATTATCACCTAACTGGCTAACAAGGCGTGGGGTGCAAAAAATTATCTTGCCACTTTGTAGCAGGAAGTTAACCCGGTTAATTTAATAACACTAATTGGAAGTGCACTGCAGCGCTAACGTACGCAGAGGCCAAGGGTTCGAATCCCGTTAAAGTCCTGAAAATTTTTTAGGGTAAATTTGCAATTGATAAAATTGAAATTACCACCGTGTACTGCGACGATAAAATCTTCATTTAAATTTATATTTCCACAGTTCACATCATCTTCATTGTTAATCGCCCCAGTACACCATCTTTATACCTCAGATTTTTCCCAATCTCACGCAATCTTGGGGTCTTGTAAGTCATTATCAGCTAAACTTTCCTGTTCTTCATTCATTTTGTGTCTCACCCTTATTTCATCCTTCTAAACCTACCCTTCGTACAAAGATACTTTTGGCTGGGGGAGGGGGTGGCGGGTGGCGGGTAATCCCTTACAAAACCTTAATACAAAGAGTGTTTGTGGGGCGCCATCTGTTGAACAATTAGTGTAATTGGAATTGGGCATAGATCTTAGAAGACACGACTTTTTAAGCCAGTATTCGTTTATCGAGTTGTGCTTGAAACATTGAAGATTGACCTTTAGTGCGGAAGCAATCAAAAGCATTTTCAGTGTCGGCACGTGTTTTATAGGACTTTGGTCATATAATCTAGCGATGACGTCTTTTTACATTCTTGAAAGGCTAAGAACAGAAAATGTACCTTAAGTGTTTTACTTCCGTGAAAGGTGTCCAAAAATTTCAGCATGAAGTTTTGCAACATAGTTATCGTTTTGCTGTTTTTTAATTGTTTTCTTGAAACTGACGCATGGCGAAGACGTCGTCGTCGCCGTCGATCCTGCAGTCCTCAGAATTGTGAAGTCAGTTCTTGGTCTTCTTGGAGCTCATGTAGTGCTGAACAGTGTGGACAACAAGGATCACAACGACGGACGAGATGGCGAGTATCTGAGCCGAGTTGTGGAGGTTCAGAATGTCCTACCTTAGAGGAAACACGGCACTGCTATGGTACACGATCAGTGAACTGTCAGCTGAGCTCCTGGTCTGCCTGGAGTGCCTGCTCTACTTTATGCAGCGTCTCTGGTATTCAAACCACTGCCCGTCATAGAGTAATCACCGAGCGTTGTGGTGGAAGTTGCTCGTCAACATTACGGAAGACAAGAGCATGTATGGAGTTAAGCTGCTTCAACGGGGGAAGTTTAGAACATGGAAGATGCTTTTGTAAAGAAGGCTACTCCGGAAACTGCTGTGAGAAAGGTAACCGGCAATTGTAAAAAAGAAATACTTTTGATTGATACTTTTTGGATCAGATTAAGGTCAAAATGTTCTTAATGTATTGATAAACTTATAGTATAGCTTGCGCCGCCGCACTGCCTCTTGTCGTTCCCCGCTGCTGGGACTTTTTGGTCTTTCTCTGAGAAACTTCCTGATGGCTTGGAGCGATATTAAGAGTTGGCTGTAGTCAAAAAGTCTTAAATTTAAGACAAAAATATTTGCTTGAATTTTACTCCCTAACAACGGACTAAGCGCGTCCTGAGCTTTGGAAGCCATCTTGACGAGTAGGCAATGGCGTGAGGAATTACAATGTTTGTATGAGAATCTTATGTCAAATAATTTCCGTAAAACGGCTGTTCTGAAAAAAATATGACTTGTAAACTAAAGCTCCACAGCAAAGGATTTTACAAATTTTTAGGGCCGTTACTGTGCTTAAATTTTTTTTCAGACCCTTGCTTTAGGTTTTCCATATATTTGTCTGCAATTTTTCCCGGGAAATTTTAGTCGGGAAGAAGAGAAATTTTTACAGACAAATGTATAGAAAAATTTTAAAAAGTGGTTCTAACGCATGTAGCTGCATGTAACGCTGTTCCATCGTGTTCATGTGTTGTGCATATGCAGTGCATTCACTGAGTAATATGCGATAGACGTTATAGATTAACAATTTTATATAAACGTTATAACATCTTAAAACTGTCTAAAAACCCGGCTTTTAAACTTTGTTTTCTGTTAAGACTTATTGTGTCTTACCGTTTCTTTCAACTGAGTATTCTTCAGAGAATTCTTTACAGTTTTCTCTCATCGGCAACCAGAAAAAAAATGTTTATAAGCTTAAGCACGTGCATTTTTAATCTTATAACATACATCACCAGTCCTGGTCAAATGTTGAAAACATGCATCGTACGTACATCATAAAAAAATAAACCAGATATAAAAAATAAATATAATCAACCTCGCCTAAGAAATAGGTCCTCAAAGGAAATAAATTAGTTCAGTAGAAGGCTGCATGAACTTTTAAAGCCGCTGCCATCTAAAAAGGCCACAAAACCAGGGGCGTAGCCAGGATTCAGAGGTACGCTCGACTTCCCAAATGCCTCTGCCCTCCCTCCTCCCCCCCCCCCCCCCCCTTCACCTTACGGGCGTACGTACGTTCTTACGAACGCTAACGTCATAATTAAATTTTCTTGCACCGAATAGTTTCCATTTTTTATAGCAATGGACGCTCCACTAATACGAAAAGGGTACCTTTTCGGTCAGAAATGCCAATATAAAAGTGTTACGGGCTGGACCTCAGGGCGGAGCCCACCCGCTTTGTTGAGTACCCCCCGGAGGTTTTAGTGGTAATTTTTTTTTTCAAAATACCTTAATACATAAGATCTTTGTTGTGGTTTCATTTTTGCTTTTTAATTGTCTATTTTAATATTTGCTAAATGTCGACCAAAAATGAGCCAGTTTTGTGTTTCTTTCTCCAGGAAAGAGTTCAAGTGCAAGCCGCGTCGGTGGTATAGTTGGCGGAAGCGTGGTATGCTGCCTTTTTCTGATGGGTTTAGGCTTTGGTGGATACAAATTCTATAAATATCAAAACCGAGATCGAGTTATAATTATACAAACTCCTGTAAACAATAGCAACAATATCACATACAATGCGTCCAATGGAACCTGTCATCTTAGCACACTTTCGGGACAAAGTTACACTCCCTCAATGAAGCCTTGCTCCTAAGGCTTGAGAAGCCCCTAGGGCGGTGCTTCGATTCCTGGAAGTGTTCTATCATAAACAAAAACAATAACAGGAAACACCCTGCATATATAGCACTGTTTAAAATCCTCTGTGCACTAAAATAGACAGTCGAATCTCAATGTGCGACCAACTCCCATAAGCAATCACTTAGGCCAGTGGGTTCGAAACTGTATCCTTGCAACCGCAGTGCGCGCAGCAACTCGATATATAGAGTCTTTCTCGAGTACGTCAGAATCAACAAACTCTAGCAAGCGAATAGAAGGCTTTGCTAGCAGGGCCATGAGTGTTTCGAGGCGTAAACGTTCACCACCAAAGGATCTCACAAATAACCGTTTACGTAGTTAACGTGTACTGGATAATACAGTAAACGCCTGCTAATAAGAACCTACAGTTTTTGAAGTTTTGAAATTTGAGTTTGCTCTCTTTTATGTAAGTTCCATGAAGACAATCACAATCTGTACTTTTTACATAAACCATTTTTTGTTGTAGGAATTACGGTAATGCTTCTTTTTGTAATTACAGTCTGGTGCAGCATCGTCTTGTAATGTCAATTGGCAACCTCGAAGTCAGGCCCATCCACACACGTATCCGGATCTTTTCGAAAAGGGAGATTTTCAGAAAAATACGCATTCACACGTAGCGTATTCGAATCGTTTTCGCCCTTCTACACGAACACTAAAATGATTAAAATACGATAGCATCCCTTATTGAGCATGCGTCATGCTACAAGTATTGATGTATGACATCATTGTATTCGAAAACTCCGCTTTCGTCCGTCCACAGGTAAACGATTTTAAGCCGGAGTTTTCAAAAATCTTCACTCTGAAGAGCGTTTTTGAAAAGATGCGTTTTCAGTGACCGTTTTCACCTGATACCTGGGCCGGGACGGTAGTCCAAACCGAGGGGAAAAAAATATCCGTTTTCAAGCAAAAACGGATACGTGTGGACGAGGCCTCAAACTCCTTGGTTAACTTGAAATGTTCATCTTAATTTAACTGTAACTCACATAAGAAGCTGCTTGATTTTGCTTGGCTGCCAGCATACGCAGGGTTCTTATTAGCGGGTGTTTACCGTTATGTGTAAAAAAGAATGGAAATGGATAACTATAAATGCATTTCAATACTACAGTGCGTCTACAGCTTAAATCTCGTAACTTTATCAATGGATTAAGTTGAATTAGCGAAAGCTTTAAATGATAATGCTTCACACCTAATCGATCTACACGAATAACAAGCAATATATAAGCTGGAAAGTTATGTAAAATGTCGTCAACATTAAAAATTATGTACGACCGAAAAGAAGGACAACACCAAACTAGTGACAGGTAAATAATTATGATTAAATGCAGAATAAGTATTAGATCGATATTATTTGAAATCTAAAAACTTGCTGCCTTTAGAAAACAAAGGTTATTTGTTCAAAATAGAATTGTTTGCATTGTGCGTTGTTTAAGTCTAACTTTAAAGATACTTAACAACTTCTATATCGTATGTTACCTCAACTATCTGGGGTTCCCCACCTCCATGTAAACAGGTCCTAATAGAGAGTTGACTGTATTCCCAGTTTTCAAACCGAAGAGGACCGGGTACGAGGCCGTATAATATGGGATTATCAACTATACACTCGAGTCTTTCATTTTACCACATCTAGAATACTGTAGTCCCCTCCTGTTAGGGGTGGGGAGAGTCCAGGCCAATAAAATTGAAGACGCCAATCATTATATAAGGACACTGACAGGCACGGGAAATCATTGTCTTACCAGATGTCACTTACTGATGATAAAAAGGAAAAAATACGACCAATTTCAAACTAACAAAATTAACATGAATGAAAAATTATATACTGCAATGGTTATAAGGCCTGTTAGAGCTAGGTCCGTTTAGCTAAGTCGAATAGGTCAGGGGGTAGGGGCCCGGACGAAAAAAGGGTGGGAGGGCGAGGGGTACGAGAGGAGGGAGAGGAAAGGTCGGGAGGTGGGAGTTTTAAAAAGAGTGGGAATTAGGGGGGGGGGGAAGCAAGGGGGAGTAGGGAGAAATTACGCAGCAATACTCAATATTTCCCAAACTACAAGGGCTAAATCGAGACTCAGGTAGGAAGCCAAGAAAAAAGTCTGGGGACGCGGGAATTTTAGGTACGGAAGGGGGAGGCCCATCGTAAACATTGGAATCGGCGCGACACCAGTGAAATTCAAAGTGGCAAACCCCGAAATAAAACTCCTGAAAGTCAGCGTTCTTTTCCTACAGCCAACCCCATACCACGTAATTGACAGCCTGCAAAGTTGCATGTCAATCACTTGAGATGTTTGACCTTTGGTTCCCTTTTTAGTTCGATGTGTCATGTCTACAGTTTACGCCCACCGTATTTTCGTAGAATTGGATCGCTTTTCGAAAATCTTCTTCTTCATTCGATTTTGAACAATGGAAAAGAAGAAGTGAGAGAAGAAGAGAAATCGTCATCGACGGTAGGTCTATTTATCATCGCGTTCCTGGTCACCTGAAAAGTGACGTTTAGTGCACAATCGGAGCAGGTCAGTACAAACGTTCCGTTCTTTTAATCAGCTTATTAGTAATCATTTGAAAGATTTTATACTCGATGATATTCAAACAATCAATTTCTTACCGTCTCGTCTTTATTATATGATTCTGTCCAGATCGCGATCACCGAAAAGGCGTCATCAACATAAGTCTGCGAGCAGTCTCTTATTTTTCTTTTGGACACGGTAGAATGCGAGCACGCGCGGGCGGGGACGAGCGGCGAATCAGCGAGAAACGAGGGATGACTGGTATATTTTTTTGTGTTAGTATTTCTTTTATATTCAGTGTTATTTCATAATTCTGATGGCGTCACTGGCCTTTTATCCTTAAACACTGTACCCTTTTACCGACAACACTGGAGATGGGTAAAATAAACAACTGAACATATATAACTAGGGAAAATGTCCTGCTGGAAACGCTGGAAATGGCATTTCCGAGACCCTAAATTAAAAACTTTTCTGGGGGAGCATGCTCCCAGAGTCCCCTAGCCCAGGCCACTTTCGGCGATACAACTTTTCTTCCCCGCGTGCGTACACCCTCAAAATCTCACGCTACGTCGACCCTGAACAGTTCCTGTAAAACGGCTACAACATTGTCGTGACAGTTATGTTTCCAGTCCCACACTACGCTCCTGTGGTATGTCGCACGGCCTTCACATCGGCTCTCATCAATTGTTAGGGAATGGTTGACAGAGGCTCAAGACAGGGGTCAAGATGGGCTCAAGATGAAACTAAAATAAAAGCCTGTCCCCTAATAATTAAGATATTGGATTTTAGTGGTCTATTACCAATGCTGCATTCTGATTGGTATGATGAGCTACTACTAGGCTATATGTTATAGCCCACCAGTAGCGAAAAGCGCCGGCTTTGAAAACCAAAACAATGGCGGCAGAATCGCGTTTTAATAGCTAAAGTTGTTTTGTCTCGATACTTTTGACCAACTAGTAGGATTTTACTAAAACAATTATTCCTCTCGCCTTCATGGCCTCTGAGTCAATAGCCCATTCGGGCTCGAGGAATAATTGTTAACTATTACTTTAGTTATAGATGCAATTGTCTAAAAAGTTGCAATATAAGAGTCTTGCATTGTAATGTTCGACAATGTTTGGACAATTTGGAAATTAATTAATGTCTCAGCGTCAAGGTTGCAATGAAACCTGAACCTGCCAATAGACAGGTCCTGAAATCCGACTAAGTGAGTAACCTGGTAGGTGGTGCAGCATAGCAGGTCCCGTGCAAGCAAGCAGCCTATCTTGCCCGACTTGTGAACCAAATCGATTACGTGCGATTACGATTATGAAAAGTGTTCGTTTCAGCTGTAGTTTGTTAGTTATTATTTTTTAGTACTTAATAAGGTTATTAAGCTGCTATTGTTTGGTCCCTCACGTCCTAGTAATTGTAAAGACGGTCTATTGATCGCAAAGGAAACATTATTTTGACCAGATGTATAGAAAAAATAGAATAGTGCTTGCTAAAGATGAGGCTGAGTGCATACTGAAATGCAAACTTTTGATAACCAATGTAGACAAGTGCGCTGTAGAAAATTTCGGAAAGGAAAATTGATACAAAAACTAAGAAATGAATAACGAATATCACGAAAAAAAAATTGAAATGAATAAGGAATAATTTGGAGAAAAAAGCAAAGAATAATGAATAATCGTGATCCAATTATTCAGCTTCCACCCCCGATGTAAACGTCCCGATAACTCCATATTGAGAGTAAGGCACAAAAAGATATTGTTACTGTTACTGTTATTTGCGGTCTCTCCTCGCTTGTTTTTCCCTCCCAACCCTCCCTGAGTTTTATTTTATTGCCTGAAGTTTAATAGAATAAATTTTTTTTTGCCCCAAACTCGTTGCGTTACTTTTGTGTCTTTTTTGTATCAACGATCTTTTACAGAAAGATGGGTATTTGATATAAGCGTCGGCGAGATTATAATTCCCGAGAATACCTGAGAATTCTTGAGAATTGTCTTTGAATTACCTTGTCAAATTGATACCGTAAATGATCTAATAAACGCCGCCTCTCAAATAAACGCCTCTTATCTAATAAACGCTCCCCCTACGCTGTTAAGTTTGTATTAAACGCCCCTCTCTAGGGAACGCCTCCCGTGAAAATTGCTCCAGAATACAAGGAAATAGCAAAATAGAGCAAAATCAATCAATTTATTAATTTCATTGTTTGATTAACATCGGTTTGTGTATTATGTCATGTTCAATTTCAAGTTCAAAGTAAGGATAGCGCTCTTTGATCTTCTTGATCTCGGTGCGTACTCTTTAAAGTACCCTCTTGATTGTAGCAAAAGAGAAAAAAAAATTAAATTATAATCTTTGGAGTGCAAAAGCCGTCAGCCCACAGTCGAGATTCTGTGAACACACAAACGGTTTTGGCCGAAAGGATATTTTAATAAAAGTTACAAGAATGAACGCCTCTCTGTTTTAAACGCCTCCCATCTATTAAACGCCTCCTCTTGGACCCTTAAAACTTAATAAACGCCCCGGGCGTTTAATAGGTCATTTACGGTATTCACATTATTCTCGAGAATTCTTCAGAATGCCCAAGAAGGTCTGAAATTCTGGTAGACAAGCCCTTGAAAATTTCTGCGAATTCTAGGGAATTTCCGAGAATTTTACGTTGTCGCAAGCTTTCTCAAGAATAAAAAAAAAACTCAAGAAGAAGAAATACCAAAAAGTAAATCTACCCACCCTGAAGCTAAAACCCAAGAGCTGAGACGTGGACCGAGGCGCAATATTCAAAAAATACCGCGGACAAGACATGTTCATGGAGGAAGGTTCGCAAAGGCTAATTACCAAGGGAAGAAAAATTGAATAATCATGACACAGTTATGTTGCCGCCGTTAAACTAGCTCCTGTATTCAAAGATGAGGACTTAAGTTCTACAGAGGAAAACGATCTTTTGAAGGAAACGTCTCCAGTACGTACACACATTCAAGCACACCCTGATTAATTATTGCTTTTCTGAAACAGTTACAAGTTTGACATGCCCGCAAATAGAAATGGCTAATCTAAGGCGGGACAAGTTTTTGGAGCGAAAAAGCCATTCGCGAATTCCAAAAGTTCCTACTTTCAAAACGAGGCTATGTGCAAAACCTTTGTTATGGAAATTAGTCATATTTGCGTGAGAATAAAATTCATTGTCATATCAAGGGCCTTACTTATCACACATGAAAATCTACATAAGATCTTCTAAAGTTAAGATGTTAATTAAAGTTTGCTTGATCTATGGTCAACGCTCATTGTGTTTAGGAGCTATTCACCCGAATGAGTCACTATTGCACGCAATGCATTTCATTTACTACAACAATAGCATATAATGCAGAAAAAGATTATGGTTCCAATGCAGCCACCGGAAGCTCCACCAACAATTACAGTAACTGAAACTCTGCTGCCACCACCTGACAAAAGAAATCAGTATGTTACTTCGTTAGCACTTAAAAAAAGAAAACAACAAACTAGCTAAACTATAACTATTTGCCAAGTTAGGATTTCGACTTGGATTTTGAATGGAGTTTCGAGATGAATTTTCGAGTCAGGATTCGAGTTGAATTTCGAGTTAGGATTCGAATCACAGTCAAATCTGCATCAAGAGGCCTCGGGCATTTTAATACGAGGATTAAAAGTGGTAACTTTTCCAAAAATCATTTCTTTAATTATGTATTAAACCTTTACATGGCAGTCGCGGGTATCTGTTCCGGAGCCGTCCCAATGAGTTATTAGGGGCTGTTGACATTAAGGGAGGTAGCTGATCCTAGCACCGGGAAGATTCCAGATATTCCAGGAGATGGAACATCCTAGCACCATATGTTTTCTGTAGTAGGTTTACATGCAAAAAGTTGTACTTGTTCCTAGCGCTAGGATCTTCTTAGTACTAGAATCTTCATAGCTTAGAGGAAGGAAGATCCAAGTACTAGAAAGATCCTATTTAGTCTATTTGAACACCGTGTGAACTACTTTCGCTAAGGAGATCCTAGTACAAGGGACAAACCATACTAAAATGGCGGCAAGTTGTTGAGTGAGTGATCACGGACGGAAATTTCTGCATACGGTCCCGGCATACGGTAAAACCAAGGAAAAGTTGTTCCACATTCTAGGATCTTCCTTGCGCTTTTTTGGGATCTTCCTCCTTCTATGTAAACAGGCCCTTATTGTCTTCACCTCTATTAAACGCATACTGTGTACAATTCAAGTGCAATAGATGCACTGTGCATGAAATTCAGTGATCTTCTGCTTTAATAGTTATTTCTTTAGGCACAAGAAGAGGTTGAGGTCAAAATATCCAACTCGAATCGAAACTCAAAAATCCTACCCGAAATCCAAATCGAGAATCTATCTCAGAAGTTTGTTGATATTTCTCCGAAAATTCGTTAAAGACTTTACAACCAACGTACCACCCTGCCGTACCCTGCTAGCAGAGTCGCTTCGATCTTTCCTAGATAAGTCGGGAAAGAAGAAGCGACTCTTTAAATTCCTCCGATTTGCCGATCATCCCGCGATTTGGATGAGTCAGACAAGTTTCATACTGGATAAACCAGTTTTATCTGTGCGCGCACGCCTATTCTAGAGTATTGCTGACTTCCCCTGCGCCCACGCTCTGTTACAAAACAATTCGCTGCCGTTTCGATTTTCACGAAGTGATTTTAAGAAAATTATCGATTATCGATTCAACGTTTAGTAAACTGAAGCGGAGCGCTAGTCCTTTTCAGAAAAATTAGAAAATGTACCCCGATTTGAGATGGATTTTGCCAGTTAGATTTAACCATGTGCTCAGCCGATTGCGTGAACTGATCCACGATGTGCAAGTGTTACGCGAAGTGTTTTAAGGATAAACAAGAGACTATAAAGGGCACAGAGAGGGTATCCCCCATACACACCCTATTCCATAGGTAATTCGTCTCGAGATATTTTTAACACCACAGATCTCAAGGGGGATTAGACAACAGCCAATCACATAGCGCGAATGTGTTGCACGTGGATGACCCACGCTCAGAGCCACGCGCCCTTCACGAATTGATGCAGAACAAAATGGGGGAAGACGCGGAGAGCGATTTTGCTATTCCTCTTGTCGACGAAAACGACTACAGCGAGATTTCTGCGAAAGCTGTGTCAGCGAAACCGAAATTAAAAAAGAATCGCCCTTCCTCTCTTGTATAGAGCTAACAGTAGAGCAGGGAAATCCTTAACACACTGAATATTCTCTCAGGATCATTTATAATTTACAGTTTGAAGAGAGCAATTTCTGGTTTGATGTTTATTTTTTTCAGTCTTTATAGCGATTATTCCTACCCACTTACTTTGTCAATTGTAGGCGAACCCTCCTAAAGCTGATCGAATTTCAAGGGACCATATTCAAGCTCAGAAAGAGAAATAAAATTTCGTCGTCGCTTATTTACGTCCTCCATAAAACGCGAAATTAGGCATTTTCACGTCGTGGTCGTGCAAAAACGGGAAAGAAATGAGCAAAAAAGTGTGTGGCACGTGCGAAGTTGTTGTTTTGCTAATTAAACCTATTGTTTTTTGGACGTTCTAGTTGTCGTCCGCGTCGTTGGATCTTAAACTCCCTAAATTGTACAAACGACCGGTTTCAATAGACCGGCGAAATTTCTCATTTTATTAAAGCACTGAGGTTACGACAACTTCGAGTTAAACTGATTTCACGGGTTGTCAAAGAGTCCAGCGATTCCTTTTTCCCAGGTGAGCGCCGACTCATTTCGCTTCAATATTCAGCAATGCTCTCGATCTTTTTACGCTTTCATTGCCTCTCGCCCGACATGTTTTGCACGGCGTTTGGTCATGCGAAACCTCCACGAAACATCCACGCCTCGCGCGAGGTAACTTATGCCGATTCTAAAACTAACTCGAGACGAATTACCTATGGAATAGGGTGTATATGGGGGATGCCCTCTCTGTCCCCTTTATAGTCTCTTGGGATAAACTAATGGGTTTTTGAATAAATTTTTTTTTAAAAAATTTCTCCGTCTATTTTTTTGTGTTTGCTCATTCATAATATTATTTTAAAATACGATCATGAGACTAAAGAATCTAAGCTACATTTAAATCATCGATGCTTTTAGTATTCAACAAGCATTCGTCACTTCTGGTTTACTTTTCGAGTGCTACTTGATTTTCCTACATTTATAACAAAGAATTAAAAATTCAAGATTTTTACTGCCCTTTTTCAATATTAAGACACAAACTCCGACATTTAAAATCCTGCTTCCCGGGGAGGGGTGGGGGGCACTTTAGGAATTTCTGGGTGCGGATGTGCCGCTGGGACCTATACCAGAGCTAGTTCAGCTGAATTTTGCTACCCTATACTAGAGTAAACTCTCCAAATCCCCCCTATCCTAGAGTAGCTGTTTTCCGGAAACTTCTGAGGTCACTAGCACAGTCTAGCCAAAACAAAACCTTATACCACAATCCCTAGTCTAGATAAAATCTTCAACCAACTGATTAGTTTCCTGAAAAAATGATACTGTCCCTATTCTAGACCCAAACGTTCTGATTTATATACCCTATCCTAGAGTAAACTGCTTGAAAACCATACCCTTCACAGCGGCACATACCTATATAGTCCATACATGGCAGTACCCACGCCGGGTCCTGCTTACAAGCAACGAACCTTGAAACACAAAAAACGGATCGAAATCCACCAATCACAAACTCTTTGAAGTCAACTTTGTTTCCTAAGAGGTCCAAATTTGAAGCATGCTCAATATGAATAGTCGAGGATGTAGGCAGAGTCTCCCTCCTCATCCCGACTTATCTAGGAAGATCGAAGGAGAGTCTGTTCGTAGGGTCTGCCATTGCCTAACAACACCTTTGTGAGCAAATGGCAGCTAAAAATCTAACCTTTAAGAGGCATATGCGAAAACCCTCCGCTTCATCCCATGTAAAAATGAAAATCTCTGAACGATATTCTTATTCGAGCAAAACTCGAAGTCCAGGTATCACTATCTTGGGCTTCTGTGTCGTGTTTGGCCTGTCAACACTTGATTAATTTTCTACTTATGATTGCCTTTTATTAAACAATGTCTTGGCGCCGATTGTTTCTGCGGTAAAAATTTGCACGTCATTTGCAAACAAGGAAAAAGGATTCAGTGGGCAAGAACGCGTGACAAAGCGTAAGTCTGAGTGAGCGCCTAAGCCACCTTTATACGCGCACAGAACTTTGTACACGACGCTTCGCGACTAGTAAAAACTTCGGTCTTGATTAGAACCCCCAACAAATCGTTTTGCTTCTTTTAGTCTGAAATAAAGACTTCGAATCTCGATTCAAATATTATTCACAATTTTGAGACAGCATTGTGGCAAGGATGCTAGTGCAAGAAACGCCTAGCGAATAGTGCTCTCTGTAGCCGTAGAAACTGGGAGAAAATGGATTAAAACGAGATCAGTGAATCCTCGAAAGTTATATAACCCATCGGGGGATACTTTCTTCTATAAGTCATATACATATAGGTATGTGCTGCCCCAAAGGGTAGGGTTTCTGCGCCATTTCGGACTGAAAACGGATATAGACTTCGCACATTTTGGTCTGGAATCGGGTATGAGTTTTCGAGGGAACTACGACAGTGTATGAACGTATTTATCGAAGAAAGAGTGAATACGAATTTGAAATAGAGATAAATAGATTTAAAATTTCTGTGCAAGCAAAGAAAACGTTTTCTGACTATACCGTCAGGTTTCACTTCACAGCATTGTCCAGAATAGCCGTCGGCACAGGAGCATGTTCCATCGTCATTCAAACGCCCTCCGTTGAGGCAGCTTGTGAGTTCACTGCCACACGACCGTGTTTCCTCCAAAATCGGGCATTCTGATCCTCCACAGCTTGGGACGGTGTCTTGCCATCTTGTTCGTCTTTGGACTCCTCGTCCACCGCATCGCTCACCATAGCACGAGCTCCAATAGGTCCAAGAACTCACCTGACAATCCTCTGGAAGACATCCGCCGTCGGTATAACTTAGGCAGGAGAAAGCCAGCAAAATGAAAATGGCCATCTTAGCATAATCCATTCTGAACGGGCGTTTCGGGCGTCGATTACGGGATTGTTCGTTTGGCTTTGTTCATTTATGAACGTTGCTATGTAAGCAGATATGAGCGTTGCTGTCATTGGCAGTTGAAGTTACAAACAAGGAAGTAATATGATATCGAAACAAAGGAATTAGGAAATCTCTAACAACTTCTGGGGGAGATCACTGGGGAGAGGTGAATAAGTGGGAAAGATCGGCATACTTCTTAGAGTAGTCACCATATTTCAGTTCAGAATGTGTTGTATTCGACCATCCAATTTAAGACTTGAACCAAAATTCCATTACCCGTTTTACACCAGGCATTTAATCCAACAAGGATATCCCAGTACATTTTCCCAGCTTCTTAGTCTAAGGCGGAATGCTTCGGTTTGGCTCAAGGGTTATTCCGTATCTCCGGTGTCACTTACTTTAGTCTCAAACGGAGATGATGATAAAAAGAAAACAATCTACTACCAGTTTGGGGCTAAAAAGCCTTGACAAGAATGAAAAATTATATATTGCCATTATTATGAGGCAGTCGAAGAGGACTGGGGGTGGGTGCCCGGGCGAAAAGGGGGTGGAAGGTGTACGAGAGGAGGGAGAGGAAAGGGCGCGAGGTGGGAGTTCTAAAAAGAGTGGGAAATAGGGGGAAGCAGGGGAAATAGCGGCAAATTACGCAACAGTACTCAAGATTTCGCAAACTACAAGGGCTAAATCTAGACTCAAGGGAGGAAGCCAAGGAAAAAGTCTGGGGAGGCGGGAATTTAAGGTACGGGATTGGGGAGGTTTAGATCCCCTGTCCCTCCCCAACCCCCCTCCCCCCCCCCCCCTCCAGTAAATCAGCAATTCAATATAACACTGTTGTTTTCATCTGTGATTTTTTACCGGGTTTTCTACAAAGCATGCTTTAAGATAGCTAATAACTGTGCTTGTGTGAAGTATTACCCGGGGGGGCACAAATACTGTCTTACCACATCTTGAAAAGATAGTATTACTCCGGCCCTGGCCGCCCGTTTTTCAAAAGATCCGTTAAATTTAGGGCCCGAAGGCAGATTCTACAATCGAAACCTGTAGAATTGTAGTACATTTCCTGGCTCACAAACAAGTCACTGCGCTTCGTTAACCGAGAGTTTCATTGTATCGTTTTCAAAATTATTGACATTTTGATCTTGAATGCAAACACGTCATAGCAAACATAAAACAGCTCTGCGGGTTCGAAAGTTACCGGAACGTTCTAGAAACGGACCCCTGAAGGCAAAACAAGGAAGTAGTAATAGGAGCACGTACGGTAGGATAAATCAAGTGGATGGGTAATACCAGGAATTGAATGAAGAAGAGAATTTCGCGGTTGCAACTTAGCCGCCGCATTTGGGATTGTGTTGATAGCTTATTCACCAAGTGTCGTTGTGAAAGAGGGCACTAGGAAACGCATAAATGCGGAAGCGCATTTTTTTGTTTGAATTGTTTGCAGCCGCGTACTTGACTCTGGCGACAGAAATTGACGGCTTGTATATTCAAAAGTTACTGTTGCTTAGCTGGCTCGAAACAAAAACTGAAAAGGTTAAAAGGCAGCTTTTTCTCTTACTTGCAGGTAGTGGTTGAAACTTAACAAGAAATTTGCCGATGATACTGGCGTAACCTGTGCAAACAATAATAAAAAATAAAAAAAAAACTAGTAAGTAATTTCATGGAGAGGTCTCCATTGTTTCCTCGCTAGCCCTTAATAAATTGACTTAGAACGTGGAAATATCTAATTACATTATTTTCCGTCCACGTCAACTCTTTCATTTTATCCTAACGTGAAAATAAATGACAACAACTCAAACACTAGTCCAGCGCTACGTGGCTTATATTTTGATTCTAATCTCTCTCGGAAGTATCATATAGATTACTTCTGTCATAAAAAAAAAAGTAATACAACAGTCGGAATTATTACGAAGCACAGACACTTTGTTCCACATCACGTACTTCTTTGTGTATATCCAGTGCTCTTTACATCTCACCGTATTTACATTACGGAGTGCGGTGTGCTTGGCGTGAAGCTTCAACACTGGCAACAACACATCTAACCATTCAATTAAAGATAACTTCAACCAGTTTTAATAGTCTTCAAAGGAAAACTCCATAGAAACCAGCTAATCAAAGTGTTAGTGGTTCCAACCGAAACAAGTGTAGCTATTTTTGTTAAAATCTAAATAAAATTACACGTTTTTGTTAACTTAAAATGAATTATCCTTATTATCGCGATAAAAAAAGTTTTTTTTGGCTGTCTGGTTGAAATCGCTTTGAACAGCTGAAATTTATCTGTCATCTCTTCCTTTTCTCTTTCTGTAGAGAAAAAGGAAAATTCAATATATAAAAGATCGTCGGAGTGACGTACAGTGAAACCTCGATATAACGAAGAGTCCCTAGTGGGGTAATGAAAACCGTTCGTTATAACGAGGACTTCGTTACATAGAGGTTCGTTACATCGAGGTTTGACTGTACTTAAGCAGGCCTGAAAAAGAAAATCAGGCTTGAACGGAATTCGAACTTCTCCGCCACCAGTGCAGCGCTGTTTTCACTGAGCTATCAATACTGGAACAACTGCGATGATCTCTCAAGTGTTAAATCTTCCTCTTACATTTAAATATATCAAAAATTTTTAAATTTATCACTTTCACAAAATGGGATACTTGATTAACCCAACCAGTAAACAAACAAAAGAAGCGCTGAGACTTTGACCATTATACAAAAAGTTACTGCTACTTCATTCGAAATCATCACGTTAAAAAGATAGATAACGTAATCCATCGGATAAATCACTATCCAGCGGATAAGAATTAGGGAAACCAATTGCACTAACCACTGGAAAGAGATTTATCCGATGTGTAGTGCTATTAGACTGTTCACAGTCCTCTATTTGTCCGCAAGATTGTCGAGATCGAGCGCTTTGTGTTACGGGCTGCCATCTTCTCATGACTGTCTACTAAGGGGGCGGGGGTGGTGTGAGAGGAAGCCAGCTATTTGAAAAGGTACATTTGCAAATCAAGATGGCCGCCAATAATGGTAAGACGCGCTATATCTCGACGATCTCACGAAAAAATAGGAGACTATGAACAGTCTATAGTGGTATCCACTTCTTGAGCAACTGGGGCCTGGTTTATATTTGTTACCATTACAGGAGTTAGTACAGCACCTTAAAATATTTTACTTTATCAGTGATGTCTCCCCAGATTTTTCCAAGTCTCACGCAATCTTGGTGTTCCGTACTTGTCATCGGCTAACCTTTCCTGTCTCATTCCTTTTTTATCCTTCTAAACTCTTCGTACAGAGTTAGGTTAGGCTAACAGGGAGCCTTTGTGGGGTGCCATCTATATTGAATCAAAGTGTGCGTGGAATTGGGCATAGAACTTAGAAGACGCGACTTTTTAAGTATTCGTTTATCGAGTAGTGCAGTTGAATCATCGCAGATTAACCTTTGGTGTGGGATCAATCAAAAGCATTTCCTGGGCAGTTTGGATCAGCGTTGGCACGTGTTTTATTGGACTTTGCAACGGGGGAAACATTTTCATTGGTCAGTATAACCTAGTGATGATGTCAAAGTGCCGCATTCTTGTTAGGATGAGAACTAAAATTGAAATTGAGCCTTAACTGTGTTTTACTTCCGTGAAACGCATCCAGGAAAAAGTTCGGAATGAAGTTTGTTAACAAAGCTCTCGCTTCGCTGTTTTTTTATTGTTTCCTTCAAACTGACGCCTGGTTTAGTAGACGTCGTCGCCGTCGATCCTGCAGTCCTCGCGATTGTGAAGTCAGTTCTTGGTCTTCTTGGAGCTCATGTAGTGCTGAACAATGTGGACAACAAGGATCACAACGACGGACGAGATCGCAAATCACTGAGGTGAGTTGTGGGGGATCAGAATGTCCTACCTTAGAGGAAACACGGCAATGCTATGGTACACGATCAGTGAACTGTCAGCTGAGCTCTTGGTCTGCGTGGGGTGCCTGCTCGACAGCCTGCGGCGTTTCTGGCATTCAAACCAGCACCCGTCACAGAGTAATAACTGAACAGTGTGGCGGAACCTGCTCGTCAACTCTTCGAAAAACGCGAGCTTGTCCGGAACTCAGCTGTCTGAACGGAGGAAATTTACAACAAGGAGCATGCTTTTGCCAAAAAGATTATTCTGGGGTCTGCTGTCAGAAAAAACGGAAGAAAGGTAAGGAGTAAAACAGTAAAGCATCTGATACACACTTTGGGTATTGTTCAGTACAAAAACACAGTTCGAAGATTTTTGTTAGAGAATTATTGAGAGAATTATGTTCGTGTAAGGTACATGAAAAAGGTCAAAAAGCCTCCATAAGACTCTCGTATCAGAATCTCTTATTGTGCATACAAGATAAACTGAAACAAATTAGGTAAAAGAAACTGAGACTATGGCTTTGAAAGTAAAGAACAAATCTAACGTTGCAGCCTGTATTTATAGTTTGACTACGCGGCAAATCACACTTAGGTCAAAAAACAACATACTAGAAGGCGACTTAGGCATATTCTGTTTATTTAAAGGTTTCTTACCGTAGAAAAAGCAGATGTACAAGTGATAGAGTATTCCCGTCAGTTACGTGTAGTTTTCTTAGGGAACGTTCATTATTTATAGGAAGGGGGATGAGTAAGAAAATGGAGGAACCTAAAATTTTAGCCATTGCAAAAAGGAGAGGTCCTGGCGTAATGTATCGTTATGGTGGCGGGTCTTGAAATTTTAAACAGATAATAGGGCCGTTTATACGAGAGAAAATAAGCCGCGGCTTACTATAGCCGCGGCTTACATAAGACGCGAACACCCTGTATAAATGGTACAAAATCTATGTTCACGGCTTATTCAACCCAAGGCCAGCTCAAGCCGCGGCTTATCCTGGCCGAGGGGTTTTGGGATGGGCTTCTCCAAGCCGCGGCTTATCTTGGACGTGAAAGTGTTCGTATAAATGCACTCAAACGTTGTTCGAGGCTTGCTGAAGCCGTGAACGACTGCTGCGCATGCTCTGTTTTCAATTATATCCCAGACCTTCACGGCCGAGAGACGCGAGTTGCAGTGGCGGGAAAATGAGTTTTGTTTACATTTACATTTACAAAGTGGAAAATGGCGGATAGAGATTCACGTAAAAAAGAAATGTGTGGAGTGCCCCAGAAGAAAAACAAATCCTGCTCATATGCAGCGAGGTTGAGATTGCGGGGAAATCTCGATGAAACCACTCAACGGATTGCTGTCGAATCTTTCGTCGGGGTTTTCGCATAAGTTTCCCAATTTTCTTTGACCAATTAATTACCTGGGAACCCAAC
This sequence comes from Porites rus, assembly GCA_964035705.1. Lineage (NCBI taxonomy): Eukaryota > Metazoa > Cnidaria > Anthozoa > Scleractinia > Poritidae > Porites > Porites rus. The sequence continues at coordinate 39,209,318 of OZ037995.1, forward strand.
AACCAATCTTAACCGAAGAGACAGTTTAAATTAAAATGAAAAAGACAGTGAAAAAAAACAGCGTTTTTTACGGGCCAAAGCCAGTCGTTTAGCCTTTTTGCTCGCCCAAGCCTTTGTTGCGAGATGCAAACGCAATTACCCCAAAACGAGGCACCAAACCAAACTACGTCATCATTGGACCGATCTGGCCGCGAACTAAGCCGTGAACCATTTATACGAGCAGTTCGCGTCTAATATAAGCCGTACTCGTAAAAATGGTTCCTTTCGCGTCTATGTAAGCCGCGGCTTATTTTCTCTCGTATAAACGGCCCTAATGTCTTAAAAGAAGCAAAAAAATGAAAATGCAGTGTACCAGTAAGAGCGGAGTATCCCAGACTTAATTGCTTGGGTGCCTTTGGGCCTTCTATATGATTCTTCTTGAGCCCAACCTTACTGCAGTATTTTGATGCAGTCATGGAGCATTGGTTATGAATTTAATCTGTGTATTTGGTACAGCCCGCATTTATACGCAAGGCTACTTAAAATGTTAACGTGCCATAAACATATTGACCACTACAGAAAATGCCATAACATACCAAAATATTCTTTGTTGGTCACTCCAAAATTTTGCATAAACATTGTATCAGTTTCTCTTGGGGCCATTTAACTCCTTCTGTAGTGGTCAATTACTGCGATACAAAAGTATTAAGCCGAATAACTCAAGTTTTAATTCTAGTTCCACAAATGCAGGAGATAGAAGTGTTTTTTACGACATTAGCGCTCAGGTCGACTGTAACTATGTTATTTATGGCTAAGGAGGAGCGATGTTTAGAAAGGGAGGAGGGGATTTTTAACGCAGTGGAGATGGGGGTTCGTTTTCGTTCGTTTTCTTTCAATTCTTGAGTTTTCATTTTGAACAGATACATTAAATTGAACTATGTTTTGAATTTACCTCCTAGTACCAAAGAACCTGGTTCGGCAGTTAGCCTGTTCAGAGACCCTCTAGTTAATTTTCTTTTCAGAGATCATCGAGCGTGCGTATGAAAATAAAAAAACCGCGGGGTGGCATAGGTCACAGTTAGCCTTTGCCACAGACGAAACTAAATTACGTCCGTCGGCGAAACAGCCCCGAAATCCTTGTTCTAGGTCAAAAATGGACGTTTGGCACATTTTGACATCTGCGTGAAAGAAAAACCACAAAATGTGTCCCGATTTAAGGTGGCTCGACCTAGTATTTTTGTAGTGACACCTTCCATCTTTGAATTTCTAATACGATTTGTTTAATTTAAAAAGAAATAAAACACATGTATAGACTAAACTTTATTATGATATTAATTTTTGGGCGATCGGAATCAATATCTGGCGTGACAAGACGTCACAATAGTTTTAGCTCTAAATCAAATTTCTGCCCTAATCGGCATTTCACTGGGGCACCCAACGTTTATTTTCGGAAAATATCTGTTCGGAAGACGATTTGAGATCAAGGATTTTTGGAACATTTGTTAGGATTTTCGAACATCTAAAAAATGGTATAATTGCCCATTTTTAACGGATTTTTACCCTAAAAAGATCACCTAGAATTTTCGGGAGCCCTTTTTCTAGCTGAATTTTCGAAAAGGTAAGTTTTGATCCCTGTTATTTTTGGATCACTAGACTTTCAGCTAGGAAAACCGAACAGATGAAAAATGTTTAGGGGATAAAAATATGCCTATATCTACCGTTTAAATACTAAATACGTTCAACCATGCTATGTTTAAGTGGTTTTGAAGTACAGTCGACTCCCGAAAAAAAGGTTCGAGTTATCGGGAGTTCAAAGAAAATAGCCGAGAGTAAGGTCAAAAACAGTTTTTACTGCACAGTGAACATTTTAATCACATTTAATTGTAGAAATGTCAAGTGAAAATTAAAAGATGCTTCTAGATTATAAATCAGAACGTAACGTAACAAAACATAGCCTAAATAGAGCATGCGTTTTGCTGTTTTGGGAAGAAAAGCCGCTTCACGTTAGCCTGTGACAATCAACATCAGCCTCCACTAGTACACTATCTCGGCTCCTACAACACGTCAATAGGATATCCAAACTTCAATGTTTCGGACGCCAGTAGACGGCTTTTTACCCGACTTTTTTTTAAAAGGGCTCAAAACATGGTTCGAGTTATCGAGGGTAAAATTACATAGAAAATGACCCGAGAGGAAACGAAAATTGGTTCGAGTTAGCGGGAGTTCGAGTTATCAAGGGTTCGAGTTACCGAGGGTAAAATTACAGTGAATGTATGACGGAGATCCAGGGGAAATCGATTTTGGTTCGAGTTAGCGCGAGGTTCGAGTTAGCGAGGGTTCGAGATATCGGGAGTCGACTGTATATCCTGGTTGGGTGCCCCTGATTTCATTTTGGAAATGGTTTACACTACCTATCATGCTTTAAAAGAAATTTCGAGACATCTTGGAATTTCTACCAAAAGGTATAAATTATCAATAAACTGAAAGCTGGACTTAATACAGACAAATTTGCTACTTTCTGAATGCTTTCGAAACGTTTTTATCAGTCATTAGTTTTACAAATGACCATCTACGCAAGTAGCCTTGAGCGATTTCGAAAAAAAACATGAAAGCATGAGAAAAAGTAAAGCGCAATGCTGAGCTCTTTTTGTCGTCTAAGCTACTTCCACGAAAACAGCGATGAAAACAAAATTCGTCGAAAGAATTTCTTGAAAAAATTTCAGTGCTACAATTGATCAGTGTACTATAAAATCCCTGAATTTCCTGTCCGGTTCGGCTTTAGAAGTTTTCTAACGTAGGCGCAAAATTGAGTGAATATTGAAGCGATGTCATAGATCTGGCTAAGTTTTTGTTGTGGGATTTCCTATTGGCTCGAGTTTAGCACAATATCTAATACCCATGCAGCACGCGAGAATTTACCACGCTTTGTTGCCCTCCCATTCTAAAGCATTACCATATTTCGGAAAGATTTCAGAGGGCAACCAAGTGCGGTAAATTCTCGCGTGCTGCATGAGAATTTTAAAAATAGATGTTGTGCTAAACTCGAGACAATAGGAAATCCGATCGCCCAAAAAATAATATCATAATAAAGTTAAGTCATATTAAGTCAACCGTAAATGACTGATTTAACACTGCTACTTGAATAGGCGCCGCATCTTTACCGAAAACAATTTAATAAGCGCCGCGGCGCTAATTTTGGTATTTACAAATTAAGTTAAAAATCCCCACTTTGTTACGGCGCTCAATATAAAGAGATTAAAAACCATATCGTCTGAGAAATAAGACCTCGACCAACTAGAAACTCGTGAGTTCTAAAGTTTTTATGCAGGGAAACTCTTGAAACCAGGTTCATATAACAGTTCGAGGTGCACATATTTTGTATTAAATTGTGCATACCTAGTACGTGCCTCAGTTCATTCTCTCTATATTCCCCTCAGTGTTTTACCCTTGGTTGAAATAAGCTCCGCTCTAGTATAAGCGCCGCACCTATAACAAGGAAAATGAAATAAGTGCCTCGGCGCTTAATACTATAATCGATCATTCACGGTGTGTGTAATACATGTGCTATAATTTATAAACTTAGCCAGGGCTAAAAGCGAAGCTCTCGATAATATTTATAGTTTGTTCAAACAAAATATAAAATCGTGTAATGCTAAACAGAGAAGGCAACGCCGGAGAACGGTGAAAAACAACAATAGGTCTAATTAGCAAAAAAGCAACTTTGCAGGTGCAGCTCACTTTTTTTGTTCATTTCTTTGCCGTTGTTTTGCACGACTACAACGTGAAACTTCCAAAAACGTTTTTATGGAGGAAATGTCGTACGTGTTCTCGTTCACTGCCGCTCATTTTCTTCTTGCATTGGTGGCCGCTAGCATTTCTCATTTTGTTATCGCTGCTACAAAATTTTCATGTTGTCCTTTCAACAAAAAATTTCTCCTTTGTTTTTTATCTCTCGCTCTGGATCTCCGTCGCCCTTTTTTAACGTTGAGTTTCGCTTGCCTGCCTTCTGTCTTTCTCTTGCTCTATATTCCAAATTTGTGGACATGACAACTAATCTAAGCTTAATACTTTAGACAACACGGATACAGAAACAATTTCCGCTTTCCGGTTTCGTCGTTATTGAATTTTTAGCTGCTTCCGCTTTACAAGACGCGGGTGGCTATGCGATTTCCCGCCAAAATAACCTCGATTTGCATATTGAGTTATTTTACATTGGTATGCCTGTGGTGCGGACGGACGGTCGGGCGTACGGTCAAGTGATTACCAAATTTTCTCAGATGGGTAGATTACCACATTTTCTTACCCATGGTGCTCCGCCCCGCGCGCCTCGCGCGCGAGAGCTCCGCTAATATTTTTACGATAAAGATCAATTTGTCGTGGTCTAAGAGATTCAAATATGGAAGGTGTACCTACAAAAATACTGGGTCGAGCCACCTTAATTGAAATTGATTTTATTTTGAATTTTTCCATCTGCTGAGCCGATTTAACTTTTTTGCCACGGATTCACGATTCAGTTAGTGTTACGCTAATTGCTTTTGACGATTAACTGACGGGTTTTCAAGTACAAATTTTCAAGAAATAGTTTATCTGTCATTTTTAATTCATAACATTAGCTCAAAACACGATCGTGAGACCACAGATCGTGAATCTTTGATATTTTTAGAAACAGCTCAGACGAGCATTCTCGTCCCCAAAACTCATGGTTTCTTGGTCACGTGGTTCGGTTACAAATTAAGCCGAGTGGCTCTAGGGACGAGAATAATCAGACGTTGAAACTGATGGTGTTGTTTTTGTACTTGTTCCATTGAATCGTTATTTATTTTCTTACTCATTACTTGCCATTCAAGAATTTGGCAGTATATTACTCTTTATACATAGCTCATGCCATGTATAACGCCTTAATGAAGTTTATGAGTTTGTTTACACTTTCTATTCTCGCTGAAAAAAATTAAGCTTACCTAAAATATGAAGAATTCACGGCTCCTTTCTTCTAACGACAGACTCGTCGGCTTTCGGAACCCGAGTTTACCTTGCGGTGTTCTGGGTGTACAAGACTATTAACTCGATGTAAGATTTGTTACATTCTTCGACTGTTTGCAAATTAATTTTTTCTCTAAAATCACCCAGCCCCCGCTTCTTCCGAAAAGTCATATCGATCTCTAAAATGAACTGACTTGTGGATTACGAGTTGACTGTTTGATTTAAATTATAAATATATACTAGAGCTTCGCTTTTAGCCCTGGCTAAAATAGAAATTTTATCTCTATACAAAAGAAAATTTACCGTTTTTGTTTTCGTTTCTGGGACCAGTTGTTCGAACACCGGTTAGGGCTAACCTGGGGTTAAATTTTAACCCGGGGTTCTTTTTCTTTTTATCAAAAGCATTCCCTCGGATAATTTTCTCTATTCTTTTTAGAGTATCCAGTCCTCAAATTGTAGGCAAAGAGAATTAAATTGAATTTGCTTTTTAAGCTCTTATAGCTGAGTTCAAATTTCTCTCTAACCCTGGGTTAATTATCTTAACCCAGCTTCGAACAACCCGATCTAGCTCTGAAGTCTGATACAACCCTGCTGATTTTGTCTAGGGCGACGTTGTTTGTTTTTGATTATCCAGAAACTACTAAAAGCATATTTTCATACCTTTAGGTCTCAGTGGTGGAGAAAAAGGAGGAATTGGTGCTGGCTGCGCGTTGGTAGTGATCATCATCATTGGTGTTTGCCTCAAGGTCGTCTTAAACAAATAACAGTGTGGGTCCTGCAGGCGGTGTTAATATAAACCGTTATTTTATCTGTTTTAACAAATAAAAGAACAACCACAAGGTTCCCGGAAGAGGAAATAATTTAAGAGTTGAACGTAACGACAGCAACTGTAGTCGATATTAAACTTCTCCTAAGTAAGGAAAAGAGAGTATCCTGTAGGCATATATTACATTAAAAAGTACCTTGACACCTTGAAGCGCGACTAGAAAAATCGCCGTTTGTTATGACGAGAGTGCGTTCAATCGGGTATTTGATACATTTTGCTATGCTTAATTGAGGGCGAAAAAAGTCATTTGTTATAACAGAGGTTCGTTGTATAGGGTTTTCACTTTAGTTATATGATTATGAAACATCATCCTCGGAGACCAAGGGGCAGTCAGTAGGGTCGGGAGAAAAGGTGGGACGAAAGTTTTCAAGTACGGGCAAAAGAGCCCCTGGGTACCGACTCTCACCAAACTATTTCCAAAAATTCAAGCGGATGCCTGTTTCTGATTGGGCACAAAAACTGCTTTGTATTATTGTGCCCAATCGGCGAACAGTTTCTCCTGAGTTCTTTTCGTGAGTCGTACACGACGGCTATTGTCTCGATCACGGCTTGTCTGGCTCATGCACCTAAGAAATGCACGCAGTCAGGAAACTTTCAGTTTGATATAAAATCCCCATCTGATTTTAAAATACTGTCTGCCCGAAAACTGAAGACGCTTTCTAAAAGTACAAGCTTGAGCTTACAACAGGTATTCACGCTTGAATCGGTCACGTCTTGTGTAAATATTTGGCAGTTTTTAAAAGATACCACGGCGGCTGCCAGCCACGAAAACGTCGCATGGAAAAGTGAATTCACATTTTTTCAGTCTCTATCGTGATTATTCCAACTCGCTTACTTTGTCACATGCAAGCGAACTCTTCTGGAGCTGAATTTCTATCAACCATATCCAAGTTCATGAAGAGAATGAATTTTGTCATTGTTGTTTAAGTCCTTCACAAAACGTGAAATTAGGCATTTTCACGGATAGTCGTGCAGTTGACAGCAAAGAAAAGTGCAAAAAAGCGTAATGCACGTGCAAAGTTGTTGTTTTGCCCTATCAAGCTATTGGTTATTTGACTTTCTCGTCGCCGCCGCATGTTAAACTTCCTATTATTTACGATACATTGTGATCCGTCAAAAACAGAATATTCTCGAGGCAAATTGAATTGCTCCCGCTGATAGCATCCCAAGCGTTTTTTCGACACATCGGTAGTTCCTTCGTTTCTAGTTAGGAAAGTAGAAAATAAAAGTTTCCCTTGCACGCACAAGCTTGGTGAACGAACCGGGCAATAGCCGTCGTGTACAAACTCCTGAAAAAAACTCAAGAAAACTGTTCGCCGATTGGGCACAATAATACAAAGCATTTTTTGTGCCCAATCAGGAGCCGGCATCCGCTTGAATTGTTGGAAATAGTTTGGTGAGAGTCGGTACCCAGGGGCTCGTTTGCCTGTACTTGAAAACTTTCATCCCACCTTTTCTCCGGACCCGACTGACTGCCCCTGGGTCTACGAGGATGATGAAACATTTAACCTGGATAATTATTATGGTTAGATAGAGTCTCTGATCCCACAACTTTAAGATATCATGTATTTGTTAATGATCGAATTGATAATCGAATTTATGAACTCTAATTTGTGTCTTATTTACATCATGTTACAGTTAATTAATTTCAGTTGTCGTTGTAATTTCAATTATCGTTGTGATTTTAAAATTGTTCTCATGGTTTGTTGTACGCTTTTGCAATACTGTAAAGATTTTGGTCATGCAAATAAAGCTTTTTGTTGTTGTAGTTCATCCAAACCTACTTTAAAATTGAAGCTTTTGCTTTAAGTAACATATTAGTTTGACGTATACATGTATTTTGGAGGATAGTTTTCTGTAGAAAATGCGCTGTTCACAACCACCGCAACCGTCACAGCCACCACAACCGACGCAACCAACACCCGGGAACCAACACAACCAACACAACCGACGCAACCAACACCCGGGAACCAACACAACCAACACAACCGACACAACAAACACCCGGGAACCAACACAACCAACACAACCGACACAACCAACACCCAGGAACCAACACAACCAACACCAGGGAACCAACACAACCAACACAACCAACACAACCGACGCAACCAACACCCGGGAACCAACACAACCGACGCAACCAACACCCGGGAACCAACACAACCAACACAACCGACACAACCAACACCCAGGAACCAACACAACCAACACCCGGGAACCAACACAACCAACACAACCGACACAACCAACACCCGGGAACCAACACAACCAACACAACCGACGCAACCAACACCAGGGAACCAACACAACCGACACAACCAACACCCGGGAACCAACACAACCAACACAACCAACATAACCGACACAACCAACACCCGGGAACCAACACAACCAACACAACCGACACAACCAACACCCGGGAACCAACACAACCAACACAACCGACACAACCAACACCCGGGAACCAACACAACCAACACAACCGACGCAACCAACACCCGGGAACGAACACAACCAACATAACCGACGCAACCAACACCCGGGAACCAACACAACCAACACAACCGACACAACCAACACCCGGGAACCAACACAACCAACACAACCGACACAACCAACACCCGGGAACCAACACAACCAACACAACCGACACAACCAACACCCGGGAACCAACACAACCAACACAACCGACGCAACCAACACCCGGGAACCGACACAACCAACACCAGGGAACCAACACAACCAACATAACCGACGCAACCAACACCCGGGAACCAACACAACCAACACAACCGACGCAACCAACACCCGGGAACGAACACAACCAACATAACCGACGCAACCAACACCCGGGAACCAACACAACCAACACAACCGACGCAACCAACACCAGGGAACCAACACAACCGACACAACCGACACAACCAACACCCAGGAACCAACACAACCAACACAACCGACACAACCAACACCCGGGAACCAACACAACCAACACAACCGACGCAACCAACACCAGGGAACCAACACAACCGACACAACCAACACCCGGGAACCAACACAACCAACACAACCAACATAACCGACACAACCAACACCCGGGAACCAACACAACCAACATAACCGACACAACCAACACAACCGACACAACCAACACCCGGGAACCAACACAACCAACACAACCAACATAACCGACACAACCAACACCCGGGAACCAACACAACCAACACAACCGACACAACCAACACCCGGGAACCAACACAACCGACACAACCGACACAACCAACACCCGGGAACCAACACAACCAACACAACCGACGCAACCAACACCAGGGAACCAACACAACCGACACAACCAACACCAGGGAACCAACACAACCAACATAACCGACGCAACCAACACCCGGGAACCAACACAACCAACACAACCGACGCAACCAACACCCGGGAACGAACACAACCAACATAACCGACGCAACCAACACCCGGGAACCAACACAACCAACACAACCGACGCAACCAACAACAGGGAACCAACACAACCAACATAACCGACACAACCAACACCCGGGAACCAACACAACCAACACAACCGACGCAACCAACACTAGGGAACCAACACAACCAACACAACCGACACAACCAACGCCCAGGAACCAACACAACCAACACCCGGGAACCAACACAACCAACACAACCGACACAACCAACACCCGGGAACCAACACAACCAACACAACCAACATAACCGACACAACCAACACCCGGGAACCAACACAACCAACATAACCGACACAACCAACACCCGGGAACCAACACAACCAACACAACCGACACAACCAACACCCGGGAACCAACACAACCAACATAACCGACACAACCAACACCCGGGAACCAACACAACCAACACAACCGACACAACCAACACCCGGGAACCAACACAACCGACACAACCGACACAACCAACACCCGGGAACCAACACAACCAACACAACCGACGCAACCAACACCAGGGAACCAACACAACCGACACAACCAACACCAGGGAACCAACACAACCAACATAACCGACGCAACCAACACCCGGGAACCAACACAACCAACACAACCGACACAACCAACACCCGGGAACGAACACAACCAACATAACCGACGCAACCAACACCCGGGAACCAACACAACCAACACAACCGACGCAACCAACAACAGGGAACCAACACAACCAACATAACCGACACAACCAACACCCGGGAACCAACACAACCAACACAACCGACGCAACCAACACTAGGGAACCAACACAACCAACACCCAGGAACCAACACAACCAACACAACCGACACAACCAACACCCGGGAACCAACACAACCAACATAACCGACACAACCAACACCCGGGAACCAACACAACCAACATAACCGACACAACCAACACCCGGGAACCAACACAACCAACACAACCGACACAACCAACACCCGGGAACCAACACAACCAACACAACCGACACAACCAACACCCGGGAACCAACACAACCAACACAACCAACATAACCGACACAACCAACACAACCGACACAACCAACACCCGGGAACCAACACAACCAACACAACCGACGCAACCAACACCCGGGAACCAACACAACCAACACAACCGACGCAACCAACACCCGGGAACCAACACAACCAACACAACCGACACAACCAACACCGGGGGACCAACACAACCAACACCGGGGGACCAACACAACCAACACAACCGACACAACCAACACCCGGGAACCAACGCAACCAACACAACCGACGCAACCATCACAAACCAACAAAACTAGCACAACCCTCTCAACATGAGACTGGTCGTGAAAGACAACAAACATCAAATATAAAAACCACAGTGCTGCCGTTTAAGTTGGAAGCTCCCTGAAAGTGCACAATCCCTTGTTTTCTGTTAGCAAATTGCGACGGAATAATTTAATGCAACGTTTTTATTGGTCAGTGGGATCAAAATGATGGGAATGCTATTGAACGTTGTGCTCCGTCAGGCCCACAAAAACATATAACAAAAGAGTCTAACGGGTTTCATAACCATTCCAATCTATTAACTCTGCTTTAATGTCGCCCAACTGGGAAATCATGGACCCGACCATGTCGACGATAATCCAGGTGTAAAGCTGATGAGCAAACTATTAGGTGCACGCGCGTGTGGCGCGGTAACAACAAGAATTTTGCAGGAAATAAATTACTCCTAGCGAACAGATGTAGAATTGTTTTCAATGACAAACGTTAAAGATATTCAGAAATACTGAAAACAAATAAATGCTGACCATAATTGTTTGTTCCTTTACCGAGCTCTTAATCGAAATAACGGAAAACCTCAATAGTCAGCAAAGGACTAAGCCTGCGAAAAATTTACGGAAACACGCACGCGCCGCAATTCTTCCAACCAATACTTTTAAACCCCAAATTTCTGCACAAAAAGGTACGCTTTTAATAAGTGATCATTTTTTCTTGAGCGACAAGTAGAAAAAATTAAAGCGACAAAAGAGCTGCATGTGTAATAAAAGAGCTGCATGTGTAATCTTTTATTCTTAACATAATAGTGTTTTGCTAAATTTCCTTTCAGCAATAATCTGTTCATGTTGTCCTTCAGCAGCATAATTAAAAAATTTAAAACTGATCTAGTAAGGCCTTAAACTGCTGTTTTTTTTTTTTTTGCCGATCAACAGCATCATCAGGGATGAGAAAATATTCCGTGCGCTCTTTTGTGTAGGGTGAGATGTGTAAAGATGAGGCGTATGTATGAAAGCTATATAAATGAACTGTGAATGGAATGATATATAGATTTAGCCAGGGTTAAACGCGAAGCTCTGGTTAATAATACTTCTAAACAAAAAAAATTAAATCGTGCAATGCAGCACACTTTTTTGTCTTTCCCTTGCCGTAGTTTTGCACGACTACAACGCTGTTTTGTACGACTAAAGAGTCAAACTTCCTAGTTACACATTATTTTTAGGGAGGAATTGTCGTATGTGCTTATCCAATATTTTGTTTCCTGTGTTCATGTTCCCTTTCATTTTTCACTGCCGCTCATTTTCACCTTGCTGGCCGCTAGCATTTCTCATTTTCTCACCGCCGCTTTGAATTTCCATGTTTTTCCTCCTATGAAATTCGTCCCCTTTGTTTTCAATAACTCGCTCTAGCTCTTTCTCTGTTAAAAAATAACGCCGAAAAAGACGCGACTTTGTTGTTGTTTTTCTTTCTAAAAGTCCGGGCGGCCATGTGATTTCCTTCCAAATAAAACCTTGAGTTGCATTTGGGTTGCCATCTGTTGATTGAGTTATTTTACATTGGTATGCCTGTTGTGCGGACGGACGGTCGCTCGCTCGCTGGCTCGGTGTACGGTCACGTAACTAAGTAGGCCAAGACAGAAAAGTAAGCCAAGTACCTCAAGCAGGCCAAGACCCGCAAGTAGGCCAAGACACTCAAGTAATCCAAGACACTCAAGTAGGCCAAGACACTCAAGTAAGCCAAGTACCTCAGTTCACGAAAAGAAAGAGTGCACAATAAGAATCTATATATCGGTACACTATAGGAATCATATATGAAGTACCTACAGTAATTTTGTAAGTCGCCGCTGACATATCGATGACTTATCTGGTTTATCTGGTGCTTTCCGCGGGGAGGCTAGTTGTGCAGGTCACGCGGTGGGCTTTCAACCAATGACAAGGAAGAAAAGTCTGTATCGAATGATCGGACGATAGATGCCAACCTCTTGGAGATTTCAAGGTACGGTATTTCAAAAACATCTTACAATTTCTTTAAGATTGCTTTCGATCGTTGTTTAAGATGCCACTCCTCTGAAATAGTATGCTGCAAACTTAAGGTAAGAGTGTTTTTCTTAACTAAGACGCCAAAAAATCGAGTATATTATTGTAACACGTTTGTGAAATCTTACATCAAGACGGGAAACACCTTATGGAAAAGCAAGAGCTTACCCACGTCTTAATTTTAAGATGGTCGACCTTTTTACTTTACGACTCCATATCTTAAATTTAAGATGGTCGACCCCCAAAGTGACGATCTTGGGTAAGACGCTGGGAGTCTTAATTTTAGTAAGATTTTAGTTTTTAAGGAGCGGCTTCGAAGGAGACTACAAATGGTGTATCCTGTATCCGTGTGCGGGTTAAGCAATAGAAAACGTTTTCTGTGTTTGCATAGCCTGATATAAACACGAGAGGGGTTGGGAGAATTCGAGACAGTTATGCAAACCCGAGACGAAGTCGAGGGTTTGCATAACCGTGGAGAATTCTCCCAACGCCTCGAGTGTTTGTATCAGGCTATGCAAACACAGGAAAAAGTTTTCTATTGCTTTTATAAAAAAACTTTCACGAGAGAAATCGCAAAACTTTTTGTATGGCACTGATTAAAAGAGAAATTCTTACCAGTCGCAAAATCTTGTCCACGAAGTCTTGCATGCGTAATCAGTTCTTGTTTTGCAAAAAGATGCTTTGCAAAATACGGATTTTTCTCGCTCAAAATGCCGGCTTAAGCAAAGAAAAATTGACTCACCTTCTTTGTAACGATTTTCCATGTTTCAGCCGACGAAGGAATGGGTAAATAAAGTAAACTTGTCGAGTTTTGAACTCGAAAACTTTTCCAAATTCATGCTTGCGTGAGTAGCGCACGAAAAGTCAAACAACTTGAGGCCACAACCATGTTTACATACTCTCATGCAAACACTCCTCTCGGCCAATCAGAGCGTGCGTACTATCTTAGTTATTTTATAATAGGGGTATATTAGCCGTACACGTAGTCGTAAATACGGGTAGATTGCTATACTCAAGTCGCTTTGTTCTTTGCTGTTTTGTTATTACAGTTTATCAGCCTTTGTTCAAACAGCAAGATTTGGAAACGGTCATTATAAAATTAAAAAGATTACCCCCAAAACTTCGAAGTAAACATGTTCGCTTTACACTTGCCCGTAGGCTGAAATGGTGTCATGATCTTAAGGTCACTAATATTGACTAGACATAGGTAGGTTTTGGTAGGTGGGTGTTTTATTTATCCACTTTACACGGATGAGTGCAAGAGCGTGAACGTGCCAAATTACTATAAACCCAATACATATCACGACGGAAAAAATAAAATAAATAAATAAACAATAAAATTAAAATTAAAAATACACGAAGATATAAAAATAAAAATATGCGAAAATCAATAATACCAAGAGGAAATCCAGCTATATAGAATCCAACCTATGTACAAAAGTTACAATTACACTCAACTCTGGTAGTCAAATTGACCTCGTCCAGCATTGACTTAAAAATGTTAAGAGATGGAGCTTTCCTTACATAACCAGGCAGATTGTTCCATAATCTTAAGGTGATGTAATGATATGACCTATGCATAAATCTACTATTATAGGTAGGTTGATTAAGCTTGCAGAAGCCTCTGAGGTCATATTCATCATTATGAAATAGGAACATCTTCTTAATATTATTCGGCCCCATATTGTATAAGCATTTCTCAGGGTTCTCCCTAAATTTTAGCTCAGCAGGTAAGGGACCATTCATGGACGGTAAGGCAAAAAATGTATATTTTTCTCGGAAGGGGGTGGGGTGGGGGGGGGGCAGTGGAGTGAGGGACATGGACCCCGCCCTCACTGGGAAATTTTTTTCTTCCCATATTTGAAGACCTATTTTACGCAAATCTGCTGTCGTGTTATCTTTAGACAACAAATTAAAACGTTTGATTCCAATAATATTACTATGTCTTTAATGTCCTCTTTCCAAAATGCATGTCCCTAAAAAGGAAAGCGGTATATACAGTACAGCCCAAAAGTAATGCACGTGCAAAAAGTGTCATAAGAAGTTACTGCGCCACAAGAACATGCAAGCCACCGCAAGAAACGAAAGCACCGTATTTTTGCGGACCCTATGTGGTTTACCCAGAAGAACTTTGAAACGAAAGAAGTCAAAAATCTTCACCACAAGAAGCTACAAAATTAATTAAGAAGGCGCACGAAATTATTATAAGTGTTCACCTGAAAGAAGTTTGTGGTGTTTGTCGCCTTTTTGTTACATCATTTTGTAGCCTTGATATTAATTCACTCTGTGGCAGCAAAAGGTAATCATGCAAGGACACAAGTAAAAAGTTCCCTGAGAAAGCGAAGAGCTTTCTCTGCTTTTTCCGCAAAGTGAACACTTCAATCGTTCAGTTTTGTGAAACATACTACAATCGCTCCTTATTTTTGAAGTGCTGCTTTTTTTATCGAAATTGTACACATTTCCTTGCTTTTAAAAAGGTTACCTTTGCACAAGATAATTTTATATATTCCGTTTCAAAATTCACTAATCCTTACTTTGCTAAACGAGCTGCAGTGTACATTTTAAAAAAACATGAAAGTATTTTTAGTTTATCTTTTTTGTTTACACTTGTTATCTATACATCCCTGTCATTGTAAACCAGCAAGAATGAAACAATTTTAGGGTTTTGAATGTTCAAACACCATGTGCCTAAAGTATAGATTAGTGATCCGTTGACAAATATTTTATTGTCAGAATAAATTTTCACGTGTCTGCGGCAATCTCGCAAAATGACCTGATGATCGTTTGTGAAACTCCTTCAAACAGCTACTGAAAGAAGGGAAACAAACGAAAACTGTAAATTTTACCGGTTACCGCCTGATAAGGAGAACACTGATTTCTGAAAAAGGGATCTGGGCGAGAGCACGAGAATATCTACGATGCTCTAGAGTCTTTAGTTCAACATAGGTAAGTAGGTCGCTATATGAGGTTGACTTAGCCATGTTCAAAAGAGTTCTAACAGCATATTGATTAGTAAGCTCTAGTTTATTAGAAAGACCAGATAATATCCCAACTAAAACTGGAGTACAGTACTCTAGGTGTGGCAAAATAAAGGCCTTTTAAATATTAATCATCAATTCTGAAGGTACTATGAATTTACGAACTCTCCGAAGAGCACTAACTTTAACATTAACCTTATTACATACAGATTTAATATGGGCTATAAAAGATAGGGAGCTGTCAATGGTTAGACCTAGTAACTTCACATCGTGTACCACCTCCAAGGGTGGCCTAGTACGGTCAGCAAACAATTCATAGTATGGCGGATTGTCAAATTGCTTTGTCGATCAAACGAATGCCCCGTTCAGATGGTTCGAAATCGGAAACAGCATAAATAAAGCCTTTACAAGCAATATTAACAAATAATATGCTTTGAACAGGAAAAGTCGCTAAGACAGGTTATGTGATCATGGTAGTTACAATAAAATAAAAGACTTTTTTACTGTCTTGCAGCTTCGAATTGCATTGGATTATACCTTATGCTTTGATACTATCATATTATTAGCTAGTCCCAGTAAAATAAATATCTGGCTGAAACCAACAAGCTTTTCATTTTCTTTCTGGTTCTGTTGAAAAAGATTTCCATAAGACTTTTGATCTTTGTGTGACATTGCCTGCCCACACTATCACAAGACCTGAGAGTAACCTCAGAAATTACCTTAATTGCGTTTTGAAGTCGATAAATTGTAATAACAGAAACGTTAATTAAATAGAATTTTTCAAGAAGAAAAACTCGAAAGATATTTTTCCATACTATGTGTGTTACGAATTTCATGTCATTTGTCTAGTTGCTTGTAGAAAATGAACATCCTTGGAGAAACCTGAGGAGCTGACCCTGTGGACTACTTCGTTGCCTAGCACGTGATCGAAATCTACTCCAAAGTGCATTTTTGGACTAAAATCCAAATCTGGATTTTTAATCCAAAAACAAACATTTGTTTCTTTACTAAACCCCCAAAAATGGATTATTGATCCAAATGGTCCACAACGGAGGTGGAATATATGGATCACATCCAAAACCGGATACAGTGCAACCTCTATTAAGTGGACACCTTCAGGAACTTCCCAAGTGTCTGCTTAATGGAGGTTTGTAAAAATTGCACAATGTTTGTTAACGATTAACTGTGATAAAGTTCCATGTTGTTAAGGAAGCTAAGGAAGCTGTACTGCACTTTGTGCAAGACTTACAGGTGAACTTTGATTGCTCCTGACAATCATACGGCCAGATATTGGTCTAACTACAGTTTATTGACGGCTAAATGTATTGATTTATCTTTATTTTTCGGCTACAGTATGTATTTCAAGGACATAATCCAATATTACTATTGTCAATTCACTCCCCAGTGTCAATTAAAAATTAGCCAAATAGACAATTTATTTTAGTGTCCGTGTCCTCTTAATAGAGGTGTTCATAAATAAATAAATAAAATACAACTTAAATTTTCGTCTTTCAACAAACATCGAAACAAAAATGATCAACTTTGTGTCTGATTTGTGTATTTTGCTGTATGTTTGCTTATAGAGCTATTTCCAAGCCGCCGTTAGGCTTGCCCGGTTGGGGGAGGGGGGTGTTGGGTGGGACTCCCATATCATTATGATGGGGATGCTCATCATCTCACTTATTAATTAGGGTGTTTAGGACTGAAAGCCAATAATTTTGCTCATAAAGGTTGTGCTTAGATAAAACAGATACTAACAAATAGGGCAAAATAGTGAGAGGTAAACAAAAGAAGACAATAGAATTGGTGCATAATAGTTGGTAGTATTCTACTACCTATTTCACGGGTCACGATTCAAGTAAAATTACTCAAGGGTCATGCGTAAATACAAATATACACAAATGCCATTATATCGTGTTAGAGTATGATTAGGTGGTCACAAAGCCATGCCCAAATTAATGTTCTTGAAATTGTGGTGCCCGCAAGTGTCGTGAGAGGCACCGGGAAGTCTTTCTCTTGCATTGTAGCTCTATCTTTGAAATTAAACAAAAAAGCATAAATAAACAAATAACTAAACAAATGTATATACCCAGAACGCTGAGACCTAAATAATCCCAGGAGCCCATGGTCATACACTGGTTAGCTCACAGACCCGGAAGAGATCTAACCCATTAGACATAAGCTGGGGCAAACACATAAGTTATGGATACGCAAAATTTAACAAACTGGTGTACCTACCAGCCAAATAATACATTGGCGTAGCTTCCCGTCTCTTGTCCATTGACTTTATAAATTTTTTAAGGATTTAAGCCAGTAGAATATATAGACTGCAAGAAAAACAAACGTGAAGTTGAAGGGTTTCAAATTGCGCTTGATGTTGTTTACCCTTCATTTTGTGGATTTGCTGGAGACAAAATGTTGCCTGATTTCTCAGATGTTTACCTTTTTGGGCACCCTGATTTTTTACTATCAAGAGTTTTTAAGCTTTGCTTCAGACTTTTCATTCCAACGTTTTTTGATTATTGGAGGAAAGTTATGAGAAATGCTGTAACTGAATTAAGTATTTATGCAAAAAAAAAACTTCAAGACTGCATAGCTTGATCTTTCTGGTATCTTTTGTTTTTCTATTGTCTCCAATTAACATATTAAGAATTTTCACCAATTTCCACCCACAAATAAAGGGAGACATCTGCTTGACATTCAAATTTGCATACCCTGTGAGCAGAGGTTTCTCTCTTGCATAACTAACTATGCAACAGACATGCCAGGCAAACGACTTTGTAGTCGCAAAAAGCCATTCAAGAGAGAAACCTCTGCTCACAGGGTAAAATTTGCATTTACCGTCCAAAAGTTTCAATAGGTGCGATTCTGTAAAGCAAATGACCACCTGGAATACGTAGAGGGTCAAATCTAACTTTTTCTGAGTTACAAATAGCCATAGTTTAAGTTTCATGTTTCTCTTTACCTATTGTATCTTGATGACCTTTAATGAAAGAATTGCTTCTTTTTAGACATCATGGTTGCCTGGGCCGTAGCAGCAGGAGTTGCGGGAATATTGTTTACCATACTCTGGATCAAACTATCAGTTAAGAGAACAAGGCTCCAAAAGCAGTTCTTCTCTGAAAATGGGCACCCTATTGAGTCATCTGAACATGTTTTGAGAATAGCTCAGGATGTAAATGGCTCACTTATTGTTGCCCGTGCTGTGGTGTTAAGTTCCAAGAAGCCGATAAAAGAATCTGTGGTGAAAAATGCAATGATACTTCTTAGAAAGAGACATCCCATGCTGCGCATGTGCATTAGAAAAGATCAAGATGGAGTTTTTTGCTTCCAAGAAATGGACAAAGTTGATTTTCGACAACTTGGTACAAGGGACTGGAGAAATGTCATGGAAGAGAGTTTGTTGGAGAAATTTGATGCAGAAAATGGCCCTCTTTGGAGGCTGATTTTCTTGCCAAATGCAAGGTACAAGCCAGGCACTGAAATTAGGGACACAACTTCATACCCCAACGAGTGCATTTGCATATTTGGTTTTCATCATTTAATAATAGATGGACCATCTTTGACTAGAATGTTTGCAGAATTCATTAACTACGTAGAAAGGTTATCTAACAATGAAGAACCAGAAGTGTCATCAATGCCATTACTACCATCATGTCATGTATACCTACATGAAGCTGTTCGGTCTAAATGGTATCACTGCCTAATGACAGCAGCTTTGAATATTTTTTCATTGCTACCCTGTTTTCCTGTTTTCATGATGGGTGTAGTGTTTGGAATGAACAGAAAGGGAAATGTCTTTACCAAAAAATATGGCATTGAGGTGCAAAGGAATCCTGAAATTCAACCAAGAACCAAAATTATTCCTTTGGAGTTCTCAAAGAAGGACACATTAAGTTTGTTACAGAAGTGCAAAGAACATCAGACCACTGTACAAGGTGCAATTCAGGCAGCAGGTGGTGTTGCCATGGCAACTTTGCTAGATGAGAATGAGTTTGAAATAGAATGCATGATAACAGTGAATGCCAGACCATTCTTCAAATCCAGAGTACCAAATGAATATGCAAGGCCATACTTAGGTTTCATTTCATGTAAAAACTCTTTTATCAGATCACCTGATATTGTCAAATTCTGGTGTATGGCAAAGAGTATATCCAATGATATTCATGCTAAACTGAAAAAAAATGAGCACATGAAAATTGCACTAATGTTTGATTACATGGCTCCAATGTTGAGTCGCCTTTTTAAATCAACAAATAAAGACGACGAGCACGGAGGACGTTCCAAGAACTTGATTGTCTACAATAACCTAGGTAACTGTAAATTTCTACATGGATCTCCTGATGATGACGTCATTATAAGAGCCAGCTTTGGCTGCACTGCTGAACACCAACAAGGAAGTATATTTGCCAACAGTATTATCACATTTAATGATCAACTGTTCTGGACAGTTGTATATTACAGCAACATAACAAGTGAAACCATGGCCCAGAGATATGCTGGTTTGATCAAAGAAACTATTCTTAAGGCAATTTAAAGTTAAAGTGTGCATTCACTATGTATGCATATGTCAGTTTTTGTTCCTTATTGCATAGTGACAATGCCCTTATGATAATCATAATCATAATTGTAGACTTCATCGCCTTTGTTATTAATAAAACTGTTCATAAAACGTTATATTAAATTTAGTGGAAAATCGTTAGATGCAACACAAAATTTTCATGTTTTTCTCAGGAAATCAAATGTTAAGTGAGTAAAAAAACGATAATTAAGTTCAAAAACAGTGCTGTATTTTCCAGGAGCATGCTACTAGCTTAGGAAAATGCTTGAAATGTTACTCTATTTTTTTCATAATATATAGATTTAGCCAGGGCTAAAAGCGAAGCTCTTATTAACTAGAGTTTATAATTTAAATCAAACAATAAACTTGTATTCCACAAATCAGTTAACTTTAGAGCACATTCATCCGACTTTTGAGGGAAAGGCTAAGTGATTTTAGAGAAAAATAATTTGCAGACAGTCCATCTAAGAGTGAACTTAATCTTACATCGAGTTGATAGCCTTATATGTACACCCAAAAAATAGCAAACATCTTCGATCACATTTAAATGAGAGCTATAATGGCTCTTGATCACAGTACTGAGATTAGGCCTGGAAAACAAATCAGGCCGAATTTTTTGCGTTCGACAAGTTTACTTTACAAAATCTTGCCAACAAGTCGTGAAACCAACCTTTTATACTTTTTATACATCACATCTGAGATGAAACAGCACCATGAGGCGCTGTTTTTATCATACAGACCTCGGTGCAGTATGCAATATTTCACAATTTTGCAATACAAATTCCAGTCATTCAATATTCAGGACGATCGAAGCACGCGTGGGCTTTTAGCGAAACCGTTAAAAAAAATTCCAAAAGCACCTATACGGCTAGCCAGTACTCACGACCAACGAGTGCCCTTGGTGAGAAAAGTCACTGGCATGTCTTCCCTGCCTGTAAAAACTGGCTGAATTTTAGCTTCCGAGGTCAGTTTGAAATTAAAACTTTAACTGTGGGGCACATATAAAACACAGCATAAAAAAACACATATAAAACACAACAAAAATGAAAAAAAAAAAAAAGAATTATTTCATATACTTCACATCACAACATATTTCACATGTATTAAGAAAAATTAAACTTGAGCCTGCGATCCTTTGAAAACTAGTAACTTGTCAGTGGATAACTTCAAAAAGATACTCGACCTCGATGGGTCAACACCTTAGCCCGCGATACGGTCAGGTGATACTGGTCAGCGGATACCCTGTTTTGACAGCTGTCAATTGATCACAACATTGATGTGCAATATGTGTGCAATCATCCTCGGAGATCCAGGGGCAGATAGTGGGGGCGAGGGAAAGTCTAAACGGGCGGAAAAATAAGGCACGAAAAAAAGTAGAGAACGGCCGTTCTTTACTTTTCTTTTGCGCCATATTTTTCCGCCCGTTTAGACTTTCCCTCGCCCCCACTATCTGTCCCTGGGTCTCCGAGGATGGTGTGCAATATAAGTCTTCCTGTGCTCCCAAACTAGCTAGAAAGTGTGAGATTGAACGTTGGTTGCCCGGTAGTGCGGACGGACGGGCCCCGCGGTGTACGGTCACGTGATTACCAAATTTTCTGGGATGGGTAGATTTACTTAGCAATGGTGCTCCGCAGGCGCGCTTCGCTTGTCAGAGCTCCGCAATAACGCTCTAATGATGGAATGTCTCACTTCATTCCTCCCGGGAACTGAGTGTAGGCTTGCACTTTCTAATGTAAAATGCTTCGTAAAGGCGTATATTAGATACTTGATATTTCGCAAACTACAAGGGCTAAATCGAGACTCAAGGGAGGAAGCCAAGGAAAAAGTCTGGGGAGGCGGCAATTTAAGGTAGCGAGTGGGAGGTTTGGATCCCCAAAAACAAAAGATTGTGCACACGAGTTCCAAACATAAAATGTAGCACTGTTGTTATCATCTGTGATTTTTTACTGGGTTTTCTACAAAGCGTGCTTAAAGATAGCCAATAACCATGCTTGAATGAAGCATTACCCGGGGGGGGGGGGGGCACATATGCCGTCTTACCACATCTTGAAAAGATAGTAGGCTGATTTAGCAACAGAACGGGAACGTTGGTTGACGACAGGAAAGCGCGCGGAAACCACTAAACGCTACTTCCGGTGCCCTATTTACAGGTCTGCGATTATCCTCTCTTTAACGATTTTCAATTGTTTTTAACCTCTTGTAAGCGACCACTTGACGATTTGTCTGATCTCTTATGGTCTGTGTGTGTACTATCCTACTTAGAATATACGAAGACTAGCCCGCGAGCAAGCTCTCCTGTTTGGGCGAGCGAAGCGAGCCTCGCGAGAACGCACGAGCGAGGGGCCGAGGAAAGGAGTGTCCTCTGCCCCTCGCGGCTTCGCCGCTCGCTCGCGCGTTCTCGCAAGACTCGCTTCACTCGCCCAAATAGGAGAGCTTGCTCGCAGGCTATACGAAGATCCTTAGTATCAACATGGAACTATACATATCGTTACTTGGAAATTGCATGAAATAAATCTCTTTTCCTTAAAGTAGATGATTGTGTACAGATTTCTCGGAAGAAACCCCAGTGGTTCGATTCTCGTAAGGGACCACCCCCCCGTAAGAGACCACTAAGTCTTCGCATTTTGGGTGGTCGCTTACGGGAGATTCGACTGTATAATACAACAGTCGGAATTATTGCGAAGCTCAGACATTTTTTTCCACATCACGTACTTCTTTGTGTATATCCGGCGCTTTTATATCTCACCGTGGTATCTTGCTTGGTGTGAAGCTGCAACAACACATCTTACCAGTTTTATTAGTCTTCAAAGGAAAACTTTGTACAAACCAGCTAATCAATGTGTTAGTGGTTCCAAGCGTAACAAGTGTACTTGTTTCTGTTAAAATCTAAATAAAATTACACGTTTTTGTTAACTTAAAATGAATTATCCTTATTATCACGATAAAACAGTTTTCTTTCGTCTGTCCAGTTAAAATCGCTTTCATCAGCTGAAATTCATCTATAACCTCTTCTTCTTCTTCTTCTCTGTCTGTCTGTGGAGAAAAAGGGAAATGTAATATATAAAAGATCATCAGAATTACGTAGTAAAATCTAGGCCGGGTTGTTCGAAGCTGGGTTAAGATGACCCGGGATTAGTGCGAAATTTGAACTCAGATATAAGAGCTTAAAAAGCAAATTCACTTTAATTCCCTTTACCTACAATTTGCAATTGATGATTGGATACTCTAAAAAGAACAGAGAAAATTATCCGAGAGAGTGCTTTTGATAAAAGGAAAAAAGAAACCAGGGTTAAAATTAACCCCGGGTTAGCGCTAACCGGCGTTGGAACAACTGGGTCCTCAGGCTTAAACAGAATTCGGACCTCTGCGATACCGGTGCAGTCTTCTTTTCACCGAGCTATCAATCCTGTAATAACCGCGATGATCTTTTAAGTGTTAAATCTTTTTCTTACATTTAAATGTATGAAAAATTTTTATTATCATTTTCACAAAAAGGGATACTTGATCAACCAAACCAGTAAATAAACAAAATAAGCGCTGAGACCATTATAAACATAGTTACTGCGGCTTCATTGAAAATCATCAGGTTTATATTTGGTACCATTACAGCCGTATTAAATGAAAAAGTGTTGTAACACCTCCAGTAAATCAGAAGAGCTACTAAAACTGTTGAAAATTCTTAAGGCCGTATGGCAAAAAATTTAAGTGGAAAAAATGGCGCGAAAGACTGAACGTAAAGGCAACACTATCAAACGCCCTGAAAAACGCTGTGTCCCACTTACAAATTTATGGTCCTGCGTCCATGTGTGTTGCAGTGCTCGCAGCAGTACTGGTGTCGCCCTGTGAATAAAACAAGCCAAAAATGGTGGAATTTATAATGTTTATGTCTGTTGTCTCGGTGGGGGAGGAGAGATACTTATGGAAAATTCGAGAAGGGGTGTGCGGAACGCTTTGTGAAACTTGACCTTACTTCAGACCAAAATGTGTGTTTTTCCCAACCCTATTTCAGACCTTACCGAGGTTTTAAGAGAGGAGTGATATAAAACATACCCAATGCAAGTCTATGGTGCTGAAGAATACAAAACCTTACGCTATGTCAGACCCAAAGAGTCGAAATATTTCTGAATCTCTGATACGGAGAGACTACATGTCGCCATGCGAAGCGCGGGAAAACTGCTGCACACTGTTCCAAAGTTGATTCTGCAATTGCTTCTGGCTGGTTGGGTAATTGACTTAAGAGTTAAGGACACTGAGAAAGCAGTGTAATACAGTCCAAGTCTCCTCACGACCACCCGCGTAAGCGACCAGCTCAAGTTTCGACCACCTTTGTGAAACCCCGTTGGAACTTTGATTTAAGCTTTGTAATGAAAATCTCTCGTAAGCGACCGCGACCACTTTTGGGATTACCCAACTGGACTTCTCCTATATTTTTAAGTTCTCGTACGGGACCACTCTTATTCGTATAAATCAACACTTTAATGAAACTGCACACCGCGCTAATGTTCTACAAAATATATCGGACGTAAATTTTAGACGTGTCTTTATCAGATATAAAGACACTAATTTAATACTGACTTCTTTTGTTGTTTCTTTGTGATTATTAATGAGTTTTTCAAGCTCTTTATTCGACCACCCTCTTTTCTCTTACCATTCGGTCGCTTACGAGAGCTCATCGGCTGTCTGGTCTTTTTAGCCCCGTGGTTATTCCAGACAGCCAGTACCACAATTAAATTATTATTAGCTTGTTATAATCTTATTCTAACTCTGTTTTTACTATTGGTGCAATAAAATTGACGTTGTTGTTGTTCCGTAAGCGGCCAGGCCAGCTCTAGTTACGACCAGCGGAATTTCCAAGGTGGCGGCTAATGAGAGCTTCCAGAGGCACCCAGCGTCAATTTTCGGAAAATATCTGTTGGGAAGACGATTTGAGATCTAGAATTTTCGGAACATTTATTGTAAAATTTCTTGCTTGTCTGCCTCTCCTAGGATTTTCGAACATCTAAAAATGGTATAATTGCTCATTTTTAACAGTTTTTTACCCTAAAAAGGTCACCTAGAATTTTCGGGAGCCTTTTTTCTGGCTGAAATTTTCGAAAAGGTAAGTTTTGATCCCTGTTATTTTCGGATCACTAGACTTTCAGCTAGGAAATCCGAACAGATGAAAAATTTTTAGGGGAGAAAAATATGCCTATATCTACCGTTTAAATACTAACATACATTCAACAATGCTATGTTTAAGTGGTTTTGAACTATATTCTCGTTGGGTACCCCTGGAGCTTCCACTGTATATGTCTTTATGAAACTCGATATTTCTTTTCGCGCAACTGAAACCAGTGAAACCCGCTCTGTACATACCTCTTTACTAAGATTGTTCATACGAAACTGTAGCAATGCTTGCGTTAGGGCGTTGGACACTTGCAAGGCCATTGAAGCATCTTCTTCACTGCTAACAAGCTTTCCCTAAACAATAAACACACACAAAAGGCAAACATAAAAGGAAATCAATGAGTAATTATCTCTTGGAGAGATCCACGTTGATTTTAATCCATACATTATGTAGATTTTAGGCACAATAAGTAAGGTCCCTTCATCAACTGATCCGGGTATGCTATCAGGGCATTTACGTCAAATTTTCTAGATACCACACATTCTTGGCTTTCAGAAGTCAGTGTTATTTAGTAAATCGCTTCAGGCATTCTGTCCATCGCAGACTCTCAGCAGAACTGAGAGCTGCTAAAACTCGGCCTTTTAGGTCATCATTCTTCTTTAGCCACATGTGCACTTCTTGCAATAAAATAGCATGAATAAGCTACTGATTAACATTCCCCTTTTCCTAACTGGATAACACACGTAATATCAAATCCGCTGGTGAGTCCTGGAACTCATCTTGTGAAAAATCACGAGTCCCAGTCCAGAAACATTGAGTCCCAGTTAAAAAAAAACAATGATTCACTACGTCTTTTGTAACCACACAGTTAATCTGAAGACAGATTCCACAACTGTGTATTACGGTATACTGAAATAAAAATATACTCCTTCCATTGTAAAGCACAACAAAGACTAAGGGCGCTTTCCATTCAACCCCAAATTCCGGAAATTTCGGTTGCCATTTGCCAAAATTGTTGTCCCCAGTAGCGCTCTTTTGTATCCTGCTTACAAGAACAAGTAGTTTCCAATGGAAAGTGAAGGACTGTGAGTAAAGCCATGACATCTCAAATGGTTTGAATCAGTTGCAATTTTTTTCGACTTTTGATATTTGCCATCAACCGAGACAAATAAATGATGCAACACGACACGTAGGTGAAAAAAGTGTGTGTATAAAGTCCGTGAGAATCAGCGTATTATTTGTCTGAAACCTGTCCAAGATATTATGGCTGAATACAAATCTGGCCAAAACACCGAATTTATTTATCGCACAGTTCCGGCAATTGCTTCGAATCGTTCGAATATTCCGACAAACGAATCGCTACAATTCACGAGAATTTTTTACCTTAACTTGCATTCATAGGCTTTCTACACGAAATAGGATTCCTTCGCCTTTAGTTTTCCACCGCTCCTTTTCGACAGTCGAGTGTTCTTTAGGATATAAGCAGTATTTACTCTTCTCTTTTAGAGTGTAATTTTGAG